>OU898282.1:70611123-70817892 GCA_918026665.1 Diabrotica balteata | reverse complement strand
TCTGTAATTCATTATAATTTTAGAAGCTTAGTTGTCGATACTAACATCGATATCAAACGACTGATAACATATGCATTATTTATTTTAAAATATGTATAGGTCCCTACCTAACAATATTATTGCATTCTAACAATGATTATTAGTTTTTCAAATTCCTTTAGAATAGATATAACTAACGCATATTGTAAGCATCTCTTTGATAGTCACATCAAAGAGATGTTTACATTGTTTGTTACACGTTTATACTTTATTATTGGATTTCCGGAATCATAAAATTCGTTTAGATAATCCACAAAAACATTACCTGACTGCCATATTAACTTCTGTAACAAAGATTTAGACTTTAGGTAGAAATACAAATAATTTCCGACGGGCCCGTGCTGCCCCTTTACTTGACAAAATTCTTTCGACGCAATAATTTCAAAAACGATAATGAATATTTTAAATAGCTCATGACTATGTTGAAGGAAACAATAAATTTTTTTTTACCAGTTTATGATAAAATAATTGGCGTCTCGGGCCCGTTCGACCCACCTTGCCCGGATAAGGGTTAAAGAACTGCAACAAATTGTTGATATCATTTGTTATTAAAGAACGGTTTAAAAATGAACTGACTTTTTAGCCTATAAACAAATATAATAACTTTGACATTTTTTATGTCACATGTTTGTAATTAGGCTCAATGACAAGCTGATGAGAAACACACTTTCCAAAGAAATTAATAGGTACCTTCTATGTTCTAATACACTCAGTTCCATTTTGTTAGCAGAAGCAAACAGATCACACGCATATCAATTACACTGGTGTAGGACTTATTAATCCGGTACCGTTACAATGGAATTTAAATCGAAAGTTCATCGTAAAGTTTTGAGTGGGCAATCTCGTGAAATTATAGCAAATGTGATATATTTTATGAAACGAGAAGCGGAGGCTAAACATCCGATAATAGAACTAACAAAAATTCAAGAACGTGTTTCGCGCGACACTGGTATTAGTGTTGGTTCTGTAAAGCAAATTTCAAAGGAAATGAGATCAGTTGAAGATGGTGAAAGTGATTCATTCCATACACCTAATATTAAAAGACAAAAAAGTGCGACCAAAACTAAGTTGGATAATATGGATAAGGAAATTCTTCGGATATTAGTAATAAATTTTCACGTCCACGAAAAAAAGGTTCCTACGTTGAGAGGCATACACAGGACATTTGTCAATGAAATTAATTACACAGGATCGTATGAAAGTTTACGAAAAGTGTTACATAAAATTGGTTTCCGTTGGCGAAAAACTCTAAAGAAAAAATTGCTTATGGAAAAACCTGACATCCAACAAAAAAGAATAGCTTTTTTGCGAAGTATTAAGAGGTACAGAAACGAAAATCGTCCTATAGTATACATGGACGAAACATACATCCACTCTTGTCACACATTCAATAAAAGTTGGAATGATGATTCTCACGATGGTTTGCGTAAGCCTATCTCTAAAGGACAGAGGTTAATAATAGTTCATGCCGGAGGAGAAATGGGGTTCATAAAAAATTCCTACTTAAAATTTAAATCAAATTTAAAAACTGGTGATTACCATAGTCAGATGCACTTTCAAAATTATAAAAAGTGGCTAGTGAAAATGTTGATTCAGAACTTACCACCACAAAGTATATTAGTGATTGATAATGCTCCATATTACAATGTTCAAATTGAAAAAAATATAACGACTGCATCAAAAAAAAATGAAATAAAAGAGTGGCTAAGAAAGAAAAATATACAATTTACAGATGATATGTTAAGAGCCGAGCTATACACCTTAGCAAAATTTTATCAACCTCATCATAAATCATATGAAATAGATAAACTTCTAGAGGATAATGGACATTCGGTATTAAGACTACCACCTTACCATCCCGAGTTAAACCCAATTGAGTTAGTTTGGGCATCCATGAAAAACTATGTTGCACAACGGAATGTAAGTTTTAACTTTAAAGATGTGGAGGTTTCATGTGATCAATTTTTTGAGACATTTTCAGAGGATGAGTGGAAATCACGGTGTGAAAATGCCAAACAGACAGAACAGTTTTTTATGAAAAGTGCACCGGTAGTGGACTTAGTTACGGAGAAAGTGATAATTAATTTGGATGATGATGATGACGACGACGATGACGCTGATAGTGATAGCGAAGATGATCTAGAAGAAACAGATTCGAGTTCCGATCTAGATATTTGAAACTATTGTAACGTTATTTTGTAAGTATACTGTTAGAATACGGACGTTATAAAGGAAAAAGTGAATGATTAAAAAATAAGCAATTTCTAAAATTTTGTTTAAAGATACTGTTCTGAAGCTATTTCTTTGTGGCATCTTATGCAGTTTACTATTCAACTTGGAAAATAAGCCACAATTTAAGTTGGAAATTTATTTGACGTTTCGACTTCCACTTCAGAAATCGTTACCGATTTGCAAAGTAAATTTCATTTCCAACTTAAATTGTGGCTGATTTCCCATGTAAAATAGTAAATTTGTTTAAAGAGATGTTCAATATTTCTGTATTTTACAGAAAGAATCTTCTGTACTATTTTGTTGGCTTAGCAGCAATATTTAAATTGTACTTTAGATATCGTTATTCTTTTCTTTGCCTTTTTCGATTTGATATCCAAATTGGTAGTTTCAAAAGTAATCACTAGACCTCGGTTTTTTTAGCACGCTTATTCTAAAACATACCTGATCTCTTTAACTTATACTAAAAAAGTAATTAATACATTTAATAAATATTTATATTACCTAACTGCTTTTTCTTATTTTGTTAAGGCCATACCTGGAATTCCCAAATTGCCTATTATATTTCTATTTATTTCTTGTACACTTCAAAACTATTTTTTATACTTTGTCAATTTACAATGAAATTTTTAACGACTCACTTTTCTAATAACTAGTTTACTTTCTTTTGTTTTGTTAAGGACATACCTGGAATTCGCAAATTACCTATTATACTATTTATTTCTTGTTCACTTCAAAGCTACTTTGTCAATTTAGACAAAAATTCATTAAATGATCATTTATATATATATATATATATATATATATATATATATATATATATATATATATATATATATATATATATATACATATATACATACATATATATATATATATATATATATATATATATATATATATATATATATACATATATACATACATATATATATATATATATATATATATATATATATATATATATATATATATATATATATATATATATATATATAAGTAGATAGGGTGTCACTTGAGGACACTTTTGACCTTGAGATCTAGGGACCTAACCTAACCTAACCTAACCTAACCTTGACGTCAATTCTTCTTCTTTTACGTGACGTCAATTCTTCTTCTTTTTCGTGACGTCAATTCTTCTTCTTTTTCGTGACGTCAATTCTTCTTCTTTTTCGTGACGTCAATTCTTCTTCTTTTACGTGACGTCAATTCTTCTTCTTTTTCGTGACGTCAATTCTTCTTCTTTTTCGTGACGTCAATTCTTCTTCTTTTTCGTGACGTCAATTCTTCTTCTTTTACGTGACGTCAATTCTTCTTCTTTTTCGTGACGTCAATTCTTCTTCTTTTTCGTGACGTCAATTCTTCTTCTTTTTCGTGACGTCAATTCTTCTTCTTTTACGTGACGTCAATTCTTCTTCTTTTCGCAACGTGAATATAGCGTATAGGCTTCTTTTACGTGATGGCAATTCTTCTTCTTCTTTTACGTTAATATAGCGTCTGTCAATTACAAAACCTACGCAATTGGAGGAAACTGGGGGAAGTCTATGTTCAAAATCAAAGAAAATAATAAAAATACAAGGAAAACTAGCAAGAAAACAACAACAATCAACAGGAAATAAAAAATAAAAATACAAGTTATATACGAAACCTAAGATAGAGACCAAGATACGAATACATAATGGAGGATCGCAAAGAATTATTTTAAAAATTAAAAATATAACATACTATGGAATGCAAAATACTGCAATAAATGTTAAATAATTCGAGTCTTTTCAATAAATGAATACATAAAGTATAAAAATAAGCCAATATATTAAGAAAGAGACCAAGAAACGAATACATAAAGTATAAAAATACAAGTTATAAGCAATTATATTAAGAAAGAAAGAGACCAAGAAACGAATACATAAAGTATAAAAATAAGATAAGCAATTATATTAAGAAAGAGACCAAGAAACGAATACATAAAGTATAAAAATACGTGTAAAGTGTTGTAAAGTGTATTGACGTAATTCTGTAGGAATATAATCAGTAAGAAGTTCAGGTTGAGATGGAATAATCATTTCGTTCAAGTCCAGTTTCCATATAAACTTATCATAAGCAATATATAATCGGTAGTTTGAAAATTCTGGAGCAGTGGCCAGAAACATAAAATCGGGAACAATATCACACAAATTTTTGAGGATCGGCTGCTTACGCATTGTAGATCTTGATGTTGTTGAGCTAGCTGTTGTATGGCTTGTACCGGTCGGCTGCTTTTTAGTTGAAGGTCTTGACGTTATTGAGCTAGCTGTTGTATTTCTTGAACCGATCGGTTGCTTACGTGTTGTAGGTCTTGTAGTAGCTTGTGTTGTAACCTTTGGGATTGCAGCATATTTATTTTTATTTTTAGCTCCGTATAGATATTGTACAGCATGTATATCATCATCATGTAAAACACTAATCTTATGCTGATACATATTATACATCATAGCATCTGGAGTAGCACTATGACCAATGCCGAGAGCATGTCCAATTTCATGAGTCAATACCATAAGAAAACTAATACGGTCTTTGGGTATAGAGTCATTTCCAAAATGCCAGGACTTCGTAATATCTAAATGGATTTCTTTACATTTACCAGAGAGATCAGGAAAATATGAATGTCCTAAAACACCTTGCCCTATTTGACCAGGACACTTATTATTACCCATACAATTTGGCCTAAAATAATGAGTTTTTCTAACCATAGCTATGGTAATATCAGGAGGATCTAGAGTAGGGTTTGTAACCATTGTGAATGTTAAATCTGAAACATTTTGCCACATCTGAAAAGCCATTTCTGCATCTTTTTGTGCCTCAACCGTTTTTTGAGGAAAATACCATCGCAGGTGATGTTTTTGCCATGGAGAACTTACTCTAAATTCGTTATCACTGTGTTAGCAGCGCGGGCGACGCATAAATTCGATAGTTGCATTATTAAGCAATCCATCCACTGGTAAATTATACTTTTCTTGGAAGTTAAGCAGCGAAGTTGAGAGATCTGTAATATTATCGAGCTGTTCATATTGATTTAGATATGCAATAGCGTCTTTTTCAGAGAAATCGTTGCAAAACACACTTGTGAACGTTAGCATAAAAACTAGTACGTCTATTCCCTTCAACATTTTGGATGCGAAATAAAAAATTAGTATAGCTTATTACTAGTATCTATTTGTTTTAAAACTTTTTAGTTAGTAAGCTACTAGGGACATCTAGTTACTGTACATTGTACTTTAAACAAAGAATAAAAATATTACAATATATTTACTATTTTCTACTTTTGTTATAATATTGTTATATGGTACTAGATATAAATTATTTTCATCTTAAATTAGTCATATAGACGCGAATATGCCAAATGTGCATTCAGCGATGACTCACCAGATGTGTATTTCCTTTTAACACATCTCTCACGATATAACCGGAAACATGTGGACATATGTGCATTCAGCGATGACTCACCAGATGTGTATTTCCTTTTAACACATCTCTCACGATATAACCGGAAACATGTGGACATATGTGCATTCAGCGATGACTCACCAGATGTGTATTTCCTTTTAACACATCTCTCACGATATAACCGGAAACATGTGGACATTTTTTATATTTCTAATTAAGCAAGACATGTAGAAATGAATTTTCTCATAATTGCACAACATTAGCGTGTTTTACGTCATAACAGCCTGTCTATTTAATGAACGAATACGCTTTGCATTACCAGTCTGCAGTCAACATTGCGTTTCAACGGGTGTTTGTGCCAATACTTAGCGATAAGGTGTTCGTTTGTGCTATAAATTAAAAACGTAAGTACTATTTTAGAGGTTTCATAAGTTTATCATGTTGCCTGTTAATTTCTGCTTATATTGTTTTGTTAATTTCTGCATTATTTGAGTATTGTATTGGAACATTGTCTTTCGTATTTGATGTTATACACCATCATTCAAAGTTTATTATATTGTTTGGTAATTTCTGCATTATTTGAGTATTCTATTGGAATTAGAGGTTTCATAAGTTTATCATGTTGCCTGTTAATTTCTGCTTATATTGTTTTGTTAATTTCTGCATTATTTGAGTATTCTATTGGAACATTTTACTTTCGTATTTGATGTTATACACCATCATTCAAAGTTTATTATATTGTTTGGTAATTTCTGCATTATTTGAGTATTCTATTGGAACATTTTCTTTCGTAGATAGGTCATTTCAAGAATGGTATTGTAAAAAAAACAATTACTTTAAACATTACTTTTATTTATTCTCAAGTATCTTTGCTACATTAATAAAAATATTTTTTCGTATTTGTAGTAAGTCTTCTGGAGCCTCTTTAAAATACGCTGCTGTTGATTTGGACTTCTTAAAATCATGATAAATATCAACCATTTTCGTATCTTCCTCACTTTTTCGCATAAATACACCCTTCTTCAGCCTAAATTCTATTCGATGATGAGGTAGATGATGTTTTGTAATTGCATCTGTTGGATCCAATACTATCATTAGGTCATTATGCATATTCCAGAAATGTGGTGTGATTGTAACTCCATTTGCATAAAACTTTGTACCTAGTACCACTTTTGTTGTTATCCCATACTGCTTTGCGACTTCATGTAAGATTAAACTTACTGGCAAACACACACCACAATAATTTGCTTTAATAAATTCTTGCTCGATACATGTCTTAATCAACTTTAATTGAATGTACTGCTTCATAAGATTGACCATACTGCGATGTGTCTGCTTTGACTGTTATTCGATGAATGAAAGCTTGTTGATAATATTCCGAGTGTTAATGATGAATGTGGTGGGGTAATCCAGATTTTTGTCTGCTTACACCTAATGTAATCAAGTTTACTAAAAGCGATAAATGCACCACTTTTACATTAATTCTTATGGTTGAACAAGCACAAATCTGTACATTTGAGGGGCCTTTTATAATACCATTCAGTTTTCCGTCCGACTAATGTTTACCTTTTGCATTTTGTTTCAGATATTACTAGTTGTTTGGCGTCTCTTACATTTTTCTCATAATGCCTTATGAGACTATGAGTGAAACTATAGAACCTTGCGGTTGTAAAACACTATTACAAATGAACGATTGGAATAATACTAGGCCTGAGTTCATATTATGTAACAAACATCGCGAATAATCAAAAGTACAAGCTAAGCAACAGGCAAATGAAGATCAAAGGAGAATGGAAGCAAAACGAAAACTTAGAGAAGAACGACTTTTACACATGAAAACACAGATTGGGGCATTAACAGACAACGTTCAAATTAAATTACATCAAATAATTAAAAATGCTGATTTCCGAAAAAACTTATCCGAGATTTGAATAGAGGTTACCTGAGTAAAACGCTACTTGAACTAGGAAGCTTATAAAGACGTGCTTTTTGGTACTAATGTAATATAAATAAACAATACTTGTATATTATAAAAGATATTTTAATAAAAGATATTTTTCTGTCTTTTCCTTGTTTTCCAGAGATTGCACCTATCAGGTATGATTAATTTTACCTGTTATTGCAACATTTTGCATTTTAATATAATAGCTTATAACTTGTATTTTTTATTTTATTTTTTATACTTTATGTATTCGTTTCTTGGTCTCTTTCTTAATATAATGGCTTATAACTTGTATTTTTATACTTTAATGGAGTTTCCTCCAATTGCGTAGGTTTTGTAATTGACAGACGCTATATTAACGTAAAAGAAGAAGAAGAATTGCCATCACGTAAAAGAAGCCTATACGCTATATTCACGTTGCGAAAAGAAGAAGAATTGACGTCACGTAAAAGAAGAAGAATTGACGTCACGAAAAAGAAGAAGAATTGACGTCACGAAAAAGAAGAAGAATTGACGTCACGAAAAAGAAGAAGAATTGACGTCACGAAAAAGAAGAAGAATTGACGTCACGTAAAAGAAGAAGAATTGACGTCACGAAAAAGAAGAAGAATTGACGTCACGAAAAAGAAGAAGAATTGACGTCACGAAAAAGAAGAAGAATTGACGTCACGTAAAAGAAGAAGAATTGACGTCACGAAAAAGAAGAAGAATTGACGTCACGAAAAAGAAGAAGAATTGACGTCACGAAAAAGAAGAAGAATTGACGTCACGAAAAAGAAGAAGAATTGACGTCACGTAAAAGAAGAAGAATTGACGTCACGTAAAAGAAGAAGAATTGACGTCACGAAAAAGAAGAAGAATTGACGTCACGAAAAAGAAGAAGAATTGACGTCACGAAAAAGAAGAAGAATTGACGTCAAGGTTAGGTTAGGTTAGGTTAGGTTAGGTCCCTAGATCTCAAGGTCAAAAGTGTCCTCAAGTGACACCCTATCTACTTATATATATATATATATAAAAAGTGAGTTGAGGTTAATTGGGTATACAGCTGAATAAAAGCCAAGTGCACTCTGTTCAACAGTTCATTATATTTCGCCAATTTTCATTGGCATCATCAGATGAAAGCTAAAATTATTTAAAACATGGTAAAAATAAATAAAAATAAAAATAATAAAATACATTCAATAGTCTTACTTGATTGAGGTTGCGGCAATATGATTTATGTTATCATCAGAAAGGTTTGTGGTATGATGTGGATTGTAGTTTTTTTGGATATATAACATGTAGTTGTAAAAATGACAATTAAAATATTAAATGACAATATATAAATTAAAAAACAAAATAAACATAAAAACGTTTAGTTCGCAGATAGTCATTAAGGTTTAGTACTAGAAATACCAAATATCGAATGTTATTGATTGATGTGTAGCAGGAGATAATTAGTTCTATAGTGTTAATATAGTAGTTGTTTATTGATTGGGATTTACTGTAAAAGTGTGTTTTAGATAAAAAATTTAAAAAATTTTTTTTTTTTTTTTGAAAATTTTGGAATTACATGTTGTGTTACAATAATTATTTAATAGTTATGTTTGTTTTTTTCGATATGTAATAGATAAGCATAAATCTCACTCAAATGCTCAACATCTGATTTCTTATTTATTAAGTTATCCATTTGGATGATAACATAAATCATATTGCCGCAACCTCAATCAAGTAAGACTATTGAATGTATTTTATTATTTTTATTTTTATTTATTTTTACCATGTTTTAAATAATTTTAGCTTTCATCTGATGATGCCAATGAAAATTGGCGAAATATAATGAACTGTTGAACAGAGTGCACTTGGCTTTTATTCAGCTGTATACCCAATTAACCTCAACTCACTTTTCATCTACCAGATCAGCTGTTATTTTAGAGGATATATATATATATATATATATATATATATATATATATATATATATATATATATATATATATATTATATTTTGACTTGTATATTATATGTGTAACGTAGTAAAATAAAATAAATCTAAATCTATTCTACTGTAGAAGCAAACAAGATTTTAAATGATTTTATTAATAATTTGATTTCTTAATATGAATTTTTTACAATATGTTTCATCTTTAAAAACAATAAAAATCAGTAATTTTCCTTACATATTATTACGTGGAATAATTACTCCTAATTATTTAAATTTCAATTCATATTGAGTTCAATTGACCCTCCCCCAGTCGTAGTTCCATAATAAAATAATTTTAAAATCCGAACGCATTTGCTATCTTCTTTACTCCGAATGCGTTCTCTGTTTATTTTTCGCATCGCTCAAGTTTAAACTGAAAGACAGAGCTATTTTTGACGAACTGTAGAAGATGTTAGAATCTTTTCGATTTTTAGGCCTTATTGTTTTTTTTTTTATTTAGTTTGATGGCCTTGGCCGAGCCAATTAGCCAGACAAATTTAAAGACAAACTATTTCAACAATCAGAGGAATTTTTTACAATCAGAGGAATAAACATACAATCATCCGTACAATCTAACATGCAATTTTTAATAAATTACAACTTGTTTTTTTTTCATTTCTTTTTTTTATTTCTTTTTTTTTTATTTATTTTTTTTTTATTTTTTTTTATTTTTTTTTTTATTTTTTTTTATTTTTTTTTCCTGCGCTAAGACATAACCCGATTCAACATCTCGGAGGTTTACATCTTCCTTTT
This sequence comes from Diabrotica balteata, assembly GCA_918026665.1. Taxonomy (NCBI): domain Eukaryota; kingdom Metazoa; phylum Arthropoda; class Insecta; order Coleoptera; family Chrysomelidae; genus Diabrotica; species Diabrotica balteata. The sequence goes on along the minus strand of OU898282.1, from coordinate 70,807,543 downwards.
TATTATTATTATTATTATTATTATTATTATTTTTTTTTTTTTTTTTTTTTTTTTTTTTTATTTATATATTTTTTCTGCTATAATACAATATTTACTTATATATAAGGGATAGATTTAAGCTACAATTTATATTTACAGTTTTTGATATGTTCGTAAATCGTTTTTAATATATTGATATCTCTAGAGAAAATCAAATTGTTTAGGTAGACGGGAAGTGGAATTTTTAATAGAATAAGATTATCATAAAATTTGTTTATGTTTACTGATTCGTGGGAACATTCAAGGAAAATATGTAATAGGTTACCTTCTTTTCCGCACTTGCAATTAGGTGACTCCGCGAGACCCAACTTGTACATATGAAGGGGGTAAGAGCATGATTAGATCTTAATCTGTTTATAACCCTTATGAAATGGCGGTTTGATAGAGTATGAAACCATCTTTTTATGGGTATTTCAGGCTGCATTTGTTTGTAGTTATTTCCAGTTCTCGTGTTTTGATAATATGTTTGCCATTTTTCTTTTTGATGCCGTTTACTAATTATATCAATGTCTGAAATGGGGAGTAAGTTCAAGGGGGCTTCTTCGCCTATGTCTAGGGCGGATTTGGCTAGGCTATCTGCTATTTCATTGCCCTTAATGCCCGCGTGTCCCTTTATCCATGATATAATAATGTTTTTCCCTAAATTTGTAATTTTGTTGTAAATAGTCATAATTTCTAGTTCTATATGATTTAGTTGTTTGGACCTATGTACGTTTGTTAGTCTGTCGACGACACTCTTACTGTCTGTAAATATTATGCAGTTGTAGGGTTCGTTACTATGTATATGCCTTAATGCAAGAAGAATCGCTGTCATTTCAGCAGTGTATATCGATGATTCAGCTGGCAATTTCAATAATTTTTTAAATCCACTTTGAGTATTAATTAATGCACATCCTACTTTGTTTTGTACTTTAGATCCGTCTGTAAAGTAAAACTGATAATTTGGCCATTTATGCCGTGTAAATGATTGAAAAGCGACTGGATTTAAATTACCCTCCATAAAAAAGGTATTGATATGTTTTGAGAAAAGCTCTTCTAATATATGGGAATATATAGGTGAAACTTGGTTTTCATATATATAGAAAGTATGTCGGTATTGAGATATCTTCAAGTAACTATTTACCAGAAGAGAACATTTTTTCTTTGTCCAATATTTATGAGTTAGATCTAAAATTGATAAAATATGAATATCCTGTAGATAGTTAGTATTTTCCCTATGGCTCTAGTAATGAATTTATCACTTAAAAACTCCCGTCGAAATTTCAGAGGTGGTTCTATCGCTTCAACTTCCATTATATTAACAGGTGTAGAAGTCAAATATCCAAGACAAAGCCGAAGGCATTTATTTTTTTGTATTTCTAATTTATTTAAATGTGTGTTTGCGGCAGTTCCATACAAATGACAACTGTAATAGAAAATGGGACGAATCATTGTGCGGTAAAATAAAAGTGCTACATTTGGATCAGCGCCCCAGTTAGTTCTACAAAAGGCTCTTAGAATGTTCATTGCATTTTCAGACTTTTTTATGACTTGATGAATTTGATCCTTCCATAGAAGTTTTCTGTCTAAATAAGTACCGAGATATTTTATACAATTTTTAATAGGGAATTGAATTTGACCTACTTCCAGATGACCTTGTGGAATTTGATGTTTTCTAGAGAAAATACAAATTTCCGTTTTAGATTCTGATATTTCTAAACCAATAGTTTCGTAGTGATTAAGAACAGCTTTAATTGAGACATCAAAATTATTTTTACATATATCCAATAATTTGTGGGCTGTGTAAACTACTACATCATCAGCATATTGAATAATTTTTGTTGGGCTATTAATACAATTTTCTATATCCATATTATATAAAATAAATAGTATTGGGCTTAATATGCTACCCTGTGGAAGTCCTATATTTGTAAGACGTGGAGGAGAGATGGAATGGTTGATTTTTAAAAAAGTTGATCTATTAGTGTACAATGTCCTCAGAAAGCTAGCTATGGTGATGGGGAAGCCGATATCTAATAGCTTTTTATGCATAATGTCCAAGTTAACGGTATCGAATGCAGAGGAGACATCAAGAAAAGCAGCCATAGTATACATATTATCAGTAAAGTTTATTAGTATGGGTGAGACTAAGGCAGTTATGGCATCTTGGGTTGATTTTGATTTTCTGAATCCATACTGAGATTTTGGGAGAATATGCTCTTGCTCTAACCAATGTTCAATTCTATTTTTTATTAATCTTTCTAGAGTCTTTAGGAAGCAAGAGGCTAAGGATATTGGTCTATATGATCTACTGCAATTTTCTGGTTTCCCAGGTTTTTTAATAGGTATTAGAATATATTCCTTCCAGCTGTCTGGAATTTGTGACGTATCATTCCAAATGTCATTAAAAATATTTAATAATGATATTTTATAGTGGTGAGGAATATGGTATATCATGGAATATGAAATATTGTCTTTACCTGGGGCACTGCTATTTTGTTGACTAGGTGCTCGCTCTAACTCCCACATTTTAAATGGTTCTTCTACGCCAAACCTATCTCTTGACACTGTTTCGCTGTATTCTGGAAAATGTTGTGAAGGTACCCACTGAGGAGATATTTTCTTATGAAATTCATCTAGCCAGCTGGATTCTGGGTCTATTGGAATCTTGTTGGACTGTTTGCGGTTTTTAAAAGCGTTTACTTTCTTCCATACTTCACTGATTTGTGTTTTTGAATTTAGGCTTTCGCAGTATTCTACCCAATTCTGTTTTTTCTTTTGTTTGAAGAGTTTTTTTGCGACAGCGTCAAGTCTCTTAAATTCAACTAAATTATTTCTTGTAGGATCTTGTTTATATTTTCCATATGCAATTTTTCGGTTATCAGCGGCGGTTTTGCAACTTTCACACCACCATTGGTTCGAAATTCGTCTTTTATGTATTCCGTTAGATGAGAACTTTGGTATTGCTAAATTGGCTGCTTTATTAATGTTTGCTATTAGAGTTTGATAGTTTCCAGGAGAATTTTCAGCTTCTAGTACAGATGTGTATAATTTCCAATCGGCCTTGTTAAGATTCCAGATCTTGTGGCAATTTTGAGCTGGAAATGAAGTTATATGATCTGTTTCCATGTTAATAATAATTGGAAGATGATTGGATCCATGAGGGTCCTGTAGGACTCTCCAAGTAAATAATTTTGAAATATCTTGTGTACAAAAGGTTAAATCAATAGCGGATGGACTCTTACTAGTTGCTAATGTGGGCGATCCATCATTCAGACATATTAAATTACAATGATCAATACATTCTAGAAGTTTTTTACCATAACTGTCTTCACTTTCACAGCCCCATGCGATACTGTGGGAATTAAAATCCCCACCAATAATAAATGGTTTAGGTATGTCTTTAAAGAATTCCAACCATTGACTTTCAGATATCTTAGACTTTGGTTCAATATAAACTGACACAATATTGATGGGATTTTTACCTCGGAAAATTTTAACTGAAATACACTTATGAGTGAAAGGATATCTATTTTTAAGATTTATTTCTTCGCATCTTAAGTTTGATTTTAATAAAATGGCAGTTCCACCATATCCGTCTGCCCGATCTGATCTAAAGCAATTGTAACCTTTAAAATTATAATAGTATTTTGATTTAAACCACGTTTCTGAAAGCAATGCTATGGAAATATTATTTTGATATAGCAGATATTCTAGATTTACTTTATTAGCTACTGCTGAACGACAGTTCCATTGCACCAAATTTATGTTTGCGTTTGTGTCTGCGAATTTGAAGACAAGGTATGGTTTACATGTTTACTAATTAATTCCACTATTTCAGATTTTGATACATCGAAATTGTTTGTTTGTTTTATATTACTTATAATATTGAGAACTACTTCTAAAACTAAACTTATTGTTGCATTTAATTCCTCCGATTGTAATTTTACTCCGACTGAGTTTTTCAAATAATGTTGACTATTAAAAATTCCCCCTGAGACAAGAGAGGTATTTGGTTGTGTAAGTATTTCTTTTCTTGCAATTTCAATGGGATCAGGGCTGGTTGGCCTGTGCCTTTTGTTTGGGTTTGAAGTTGTAGGAGAAGAAAACATATGTTTAGTAAAATTGTTATTATAGGATTTGGGTTGTAAATTGTGGGACTGTAAGTACTGAGGTTGAGAGGAATGATACTGTATTGTACTAGAAGGGGTAGGTCCAGATTGATACCGTTGGGAATAATTTGTCGAGGATATTTGACCACTTTCCATGGCAGATTTATTACGAGCGACTATGTTTGCGTACGTATTTCTTGGGACCTGTTTATTTGCATCAAAGAAATTAATATTGCAAGAGCTCATTGTTTCCTTTACAATTTTTTGTCTTTTAAATTCTGGACAAGCAGACAAATTAGTGGTAAGATGTTCTCCTTGACAGTTAAAGCAGCTTGGTGTGTAATCTGAACTCTTACAATCTTGTGTGGTATGGGACATTTGCTGCATCTTGGTTTACTTCGACATTGACCCCCTAGGTGACCAAAACGGAGGCAGTTATAACATAACAATACTTTCTGGTTATACGGCTCTACTTCCTTGATAACTTTATTAATAGAAATATATTTTGGTAAGATTTGTGATTTGAAAATAACAATGCAAGACTTTGTGGGTACATATTCTACTATTTTACCTTCATCCGTAGTTTTTTCTACTTTACGTTTTATTCTTTTGACATTAGATACTTCAAAAGTGCAATGTTGATCAAATTGTCTTATTTTATCTTTTATGTACGCCTCTGAAAAATCTTTTTCTATATCTCTAATAACCCCTTGTCTATGAAGAATGAATTTTGGGATATACAATACAAAGTTATTTTTAACAAAAATATTTTCGTTTTTATTATTTATTAGAAAATTTGCTGATTTATAATCCTTTAGCTTGATCCTAACCCTATTCCGACCTATAGAATCAATACTAATAATTTTATTGTCTATCTCTGGAAAGTTAGAAAGAATTATATCTCCGATTTTAAGTGGTTGTAATTTACCTTTAAACTCGACCGAATTATTCTCAATATAAATATGATACGGGCCTAAATCAGTACTTACATACAAAAACTCCTCTCTTTCTTTCGACGTGTTATCAATGCTCATTGTTGTTGTTTGTATATTATTTTTTGACGAGGTTGGATTTATTAATAAATTATTTCTACTTACTGGTTGGGGATCTTGGTTGGAAATGGTATTCTTATTAAGAGGTGTCAGCTCTGCACCTGTGGAGATATCCATACTTACACATTCACTTTCACCAAAAACTATATTTTTTTGACGTATATCTGGGGGCGCTGGGTCGTCTGGGGGTTTCCCCCCGACTAACTGGTCCATTTAATTGTTCTTAACTCACAATCTAATTTTATTTTTACACCAAATTTTAAGATGTATAAAACACAATTTTTAAACAAATACAGTTTATTTCGTTTCGCTTTGTCGATAGGCACGTCCGATTCGTAGGCGAACTAGTACACGACTTGGCCTTATTGTTATGATTTTAAGAATAAAATGCTATAGGTTTAATAATAAAATGCTATCTTGGTTCGTGTTGCTCATAGAAGGTTGTTTTTTTGCTACACTCTATATAAGTCTTCCACAAAATTTATTTTAAATTATTATCACTACAGCTGTTTCGGCCGAAGTGCCTTTCTCAAGTGATATATTTTTAAAATGTGTTTACACTCTGTTTGTCTCAAGTTGAGTCATTCAGAATATTATGTCTGTATTTTTTAATTTGTTGATTTTCATAGATTCTTTATTAGAAGAACTATTTCATAAGTTATTTACATTTTGAATGCATAACTTCATTTTTTTTTTATTTTATTGTGCAGAATGTTCCTTTTTTCAGTTGTGTTAATATCAATATTATTGTAGATAATGCTGCAGTGGAAAGTCTGGAGTTAGTGGATTAAAAAAAATTATATGCAAAATATTTACCTGCTACTGCTGTACCAAGAAAATACAGTGAGAAAGAAGAGGAAGGTTCATTACCGGCACCACGCGTTTTGCATAAGTACTCGACAACAAAACAACCATCAACCAGTGGAAATACTGTTTTGTCAACGATTTTGCAAATAAGCTTATAGATATGCCGTTATCACCATTGGCCAGGAAAACAATATTTCATAATTACCATACACTTCAAAGGAGATTATTTGGATATTATACAAAGGAGGAATTGAATACGGATTAATCTTCTGAAAACTCGTATAAGAGCATTAAAAATGACTCTGGTTAAGATTAGGGTAAAATCTGTACAAACTGCACCAAAGCCACAAACTCAGTTTTCTGATGCGCTACCGAGAATGCAGTTAGTTGCATTAGAAAAAACAATAGAAATAACTGGTATTGAGATTTTTTATTAAAGACTTAGCAAGTATAAATTTTTACATGGAACACTAAAAACATGGATTTCAAACCTGTAACCCCTCTTTCAATAAAAAATATTTGATAATATTAAAACTAAAGCAGAAACCATGTGTCCTGAAAAGAGAAACTCAGCATTATTATTCGATGAGATGACCATTAAAAGAACGATAAAGTGCAATAGAAAACTTAATATTTATTAAAAGTTTTGAGGATATTGGTAACAACAGAAAAAAATCAGTTTTGGCCGGGCAGACTTTGGTGCTAATGGTTCGAGGTATTTTTAGCAATTGGAAAATACCTATAGCTTATGTCTTAACTGAAAATGGCATATGAGCTACAATATTATTTCATCTAACAATGAGAACCTATTTTCATTTGAAGATTCAGCACTATGAGCTGTGTCTGTGTCTGAGTTATCGATCTCAACGTTTCCATTGTTTTTATTTCCTGTTGATATAATTTTGTTTACTAGTGGGTTTTGTGTAACCTCATTGCTATCAAGAATTTGCAAAGTTTCATAAAGTGCAATAGAAAACTTAATATTTATTAAAAGTTTTGAGGATATTGGTAACAACAGAAAAAAATCAGTTTTAGCCGGGCAGACTGTGGTGCTAATGGTTCGAGGTATTTTTAGCAATTGGAAAATACCTATAGCTTATGTCTTAACTGAAAATGGCATATGAGCTACAATACTACAAGAAATAATTATTAATGGCCTCAAAAGATTGAGAGATTCCGGTTTAGAACCTTTAGGAAGATTTTGTGATTTATCGGTGATAAAGATATATACACTTTAAACTTTACGCGTTTAACTTTACATTTATTTCTCAGTACCTATACCTAATACAAACAATTGATCGCATTCGGTTATCAATTCTGTTCTGCACATATTCCTTTATTTTTGCATAGTGCGCTATTGATGGTTTGTTCAACTCGGTTCGATGCTCCTGTTTGATTTTAAGAACCATCTGCATAAATTACTGTGTAATCCACAAAGTGGGTCAGTATAGATTTTACTAAACTATTGTTTAATTGATTTTATTGATTTGATCCTGTATATTTAGAAATTCTTATTCTTGGTTTTTTTTTATCAAATTTTTGTACAGAAATCTCTAAATTGGTAGTATTTTTTTGTATAAACCTGTATAACTCCTGGTTTCAATAAATGGATCAGTATGATTATTTTAATGGGATTTCATTATACTCTGCTAGCACAACGTTTGTTTTTTAAGCATCTGTATTGTACACGAGATAATATTTTTAAATTCGCATTGCTGGTTGATACTTATATCCAATGCCTATAGTCTACGACTGAATACTAAAAAAATGCTTATTTTAGTTCATGAAAACAATGTTACAAGTATTAATGTAAACAATTTTGTTTTTTTTTACCTTAAATTATTATTTTATTAATATAAAATAATAATTTAAATAAGTATATAAAATCTACGCATTTTATGCAATAATACTAATAAAAATAAAATAAATAATACTAATTAGTTATGGATCCTTTGATCCACATCATGACAATGATAAAACTGAAGTCTCGACTAAAAAATAAATCCCCGAGTGAATCTTCGAAGACGATGACAATCCAGTTTATTTTAATTAAATATTTAATCATTTTGTAACAAATCAAATACAAATTAAATATCTGTTAAACGAATAAATATTAAAAAAGGCAGCATTTACATCATTTAAATAGATTACTCACCGATTAAGATTTAGCAAGTATCAAATTATAAAAAACAATTTGAAATATTTGATTCTTGTTTCAGCACTCGAGTTACGAAACATTTTCGTAACAAACAATTTTATTTATATATATATATATATATATATATATATATATATATATATATATATATATATATATATATATATATTATATATATATATATATATATATATATGTATATATATGTATATATATATATATTATTTGTAGTCTCAGCAATTGGTCTGTGTGAAATAAAACTCTATTTGTTATTTCTCAATATTTCGTCACGATAAATAATAATTTGATAAATATATATATATATATATATATATATATATATATATATATATATATATATATGTATATATATATGTATATATATATATATATATATATATATATATATATGTATATATATGTATATATATATGTATATATATATATATATATATATATATATACATATATATATACATATATATATATAATATATATATATATATATATATATATATATATATATATATATATATGTATATATATATATATGTATATATATATATATATATACATATATATATATATATATACATATATATATGTATATATATATATATATATATATATATATATATATATATATATATATATATATATATATATATATATATATATATACATATATATATGTATATATATATATATATATATATATATATATATATATATATATATATATTGGATTTGAAACTTCCGCGGGAGCTATAAGTGATTTCAGTTGTTTTCCGGGTTTGACTCCGCGGGAGCTATAAGTGATTTCAGTTGTTTTCCGGGTTTGACTCCGCGTTAAGTAATTTTGGTTTTTAGAAAAACCATTGTTTTGACGACGTTTCGGCAAGGTCACACTTGCCATTGTCAAATCAGATTAGTTCTGCTTCGTCTTGATGTTTCAGGAGAACTGATTTCTCGGTCGCTGCTCGCTAAGTTTAAATACCTTGAAGCGCTTCTTGTTATTGGTCCTGTGCGCAGAGTGGGCGGGGTCTTCTTCGCTATTTTAATTTCTACGTTTTTCTGTAGAATTGATTTCCACGTATTTGGGAGTCTTTGGGCATCGTCTCTGGTATTTAAATTTTTTTTTAAATTTTTTGAAATTTAAAAATTAAATTTTTTTTTTAAATTTTTAAAAAAATTTTAAATTTTTTGAAATTTTTTCGAAAAACATCCATATATATATATATATATATATATATATATATATATATATATATATATATAAGGATCACTCAGACGAGTGGTACTGAACGCAATCTAGCTAAAAGACAGTTTTTGGAAATGTGTTCAATATTAAAACACCCTAATGCGTTGAATAAGAGAACTGACATAAGTAACTTGAGTCAAATATATCATGCTTTAATTTTGCAGAATTAGGCTACTTGATCTTTTCACTACATTAATGTCATATTAGGTGTACTAGTTGACCTTTTTCCATTTTTCATAAAATAATTTATATACATAAATAGAAATAAAATAAATAAATATATCAATAAAATAACTTATAGTCTTTACTTAATTTTACTATTACATATGCAACCTACATTGCATTTCAATACACTAATTACTTTAATTAGTGTTACCAATTTTATATTAAAATAATACAAATATTGTAATTGATTCATAGAATCCTTTGCAAATCACAGTTCCAAGTATATTGAACCTTGGGCTGTTTGGAAATTATTAAATCGTTAACCACCTGTGGCTGTTTAACTAGCCATCATGATTAACGTCATTACATACTTATGAGGTTGAATGAAAATTTCCTGTTTGTAAATTTGGGCTGATTAGTGAGGGGAGTTGTTTTTACACTACCAACTTTTTTCACTGTGTTGTCCTTTACAACCGGGTAGTCATCCAAACTCATTTAAACTTAAATTAACCGCACAAAATTTGGGTTGGTATCTACACCTTGTTGATCTGTCAAAAGTATTTTTGACCTCAAGGTTGGCTGTCTTTTTGCGGTTTAGTTCGTTCCTGTTTCATTAAACGCCATTTTCTCGGCGACATTCATAGGGCTTTGATCGGTAACTTCATTTTTACTACTTTTTAACATTTTATTAATATCACTTATAATGCTACCTACAGTTAAAATCAAAGCCTAATATCCATTAAATAGTTGGAAGTTATTTATGATTTTCTTGGTTCTTACTCACTTATTAACATTAAATAACATTGAATTTACTTTAGACCACATGGTCATTTGCTGTGCTAATTTTTTACAAGTTCATATATGTTGTTAGTTGCTTAACTGTTTATACAAGATCAGCGTATTATGTCCATTTACTTAGTTTCATTCACATGTTTGTTAATAACATTGACTGCTACATATCTTTTTAAGGTAACAATTAACATCGTTTCCATGATTGTGTGGTTCTCATATTGTAAATTTTTTTAGATGAACTGATGATGCTTTCAAGACTCGAAAGCGAAACGTCTTCAAAATAGATAAAGTAGCCTATCAACTTTGTCTTTTATTTCTCCACCTAGAGACCGATATAAGAACCCACCACTCGTCTGAGTGATCCTTGTATATATATATATATATATATATATATATATATATATATATATTATTATAAATTTAAATATAAGAGTTTGAATGAAATTCTCCTGTTTGTTTGTTTTTAGACGGGCTAATGCGAGTAATTGTTATTGCTATATCAGTTTCTTTCATTGGATTGTCTCTTACAAGCGGGCTGTCATCCAAAGCTCATTAACTTTTAAATAAACCGCTCAATTATTTGAGGTGGTACCTCTGACCTTGCTGTTCTGTTGAAATAATTTCAACCTCAAGGTTGGCTGTCTTTTCGTGGTTCTGTGTCAGTCTGTTCAATCTAACGCCATTTTCCTGGTAGCAGGTGTAAGGCTTAGACCGGTAACTTCATTCATTTACACTTATTTTTTTTTAAATTATATTAACATCTTTTAATAATGCTACCAAAAGTTAAAATTAAAGCTTAATAATTATCCATTGTTGGAAGTTAATCGTTGATTTTCTTAGTTCTTTGCATCATTTAAGTTATAATTTAATATATATTTTTTATACTTCGGACCACATGGTCACTCACTGTGCTAATTTTTTAATAAGTCACTAAATGTTGTTAGTAAATTAAATGTTTATACATTTCTACTTTATATTGTCCATTTATTCAAGTTTAATTCATAAGCTTGTTAACATCTTTGACTGCTACATGTCTTTTTAAGGTAACACCTGTAACATCTTTTCCATGATTGTGTGGTTCTTATATTATACTTTTTAGAATGAACTGATGATGCTTTCAGAATACGAAAGCGAAACGTTTTCAAAATAGATAGAGTGGCACATCAACTTTGTCTTTCATTTCTCCACCTACAAATTGACCGATATAAGAGCCCACCACTCTGTTGAGTGATCCTTTTATATATTGGAATTTGACGGTCGTACTCCTTTTTCCGATATATATATATATATATATATATATATATATATATATATATATATATATATATATATATATATATATATATATATATATATATATATATATATATATATATATATATATATATATATATATATATATATATAGTCTTTCTATATGTCGTCACACATTGGATAATCCAGGGACGTAACTCCTTCACCCTTAGAAAGAAGGATATCCTTGGGATGGTGCTTCTTTACAAAATAAATTCAGGGATTTCTTCTTTTCTTCTTTCTTCTTGTTTTCTTTCTTCTTGTTTTCTTTGACGCACATTTTTACAATATTTAGTTAAGTAATATAAAATTAAAATGAAAATTATTATACATATACAGATTGTCCAAAAACTTGTTTGTTTAAAATAAATTGAATTATTATCTGTCAAATTATATTTTTCTGTTTCTAACTTTTCTAAAATATCTTTAGTCTTTCTAATGTTAATTGTATTAAGATTTATTGGTGACAAATTTGAACTTTCATTTTGAAAAATATTAATAGAAGGAATAACTTTTGGAAGATTTATATGAGCAAAGTGACTTTTACTAATTTTTTCTGTTTGGAAGACTTCATTCTTGATTTTTACGGTACATTCGGGAACTGATTCTAAAACATAGCTTCCATGTATTGGTAATTTTTTTTTTGAGTTTGGGCACTTGATAATTGCTAATTCTTCTTCTGGAATTGTAACTATCCATTTTCCGTCGCTGATTCTTGTAGATTCTATCTTTTTTAACTTTACTCCAAAATGTTCACATGATAATGCCTTTTTCTTGAAATTTATTAATTGGACTGCACAAGGGGCTTCCTCGGTTATCGTTAGTTTATAATTTTCTTTACATATGTACTCTTCTGAGTCTATTTCTGTGCATATATATCTTCCATGTAGATATAGCTAAATTCATTAAGTGCAAGGAATGGTTTGTAAGGTAAATGAATAAGATAATTTGACTTGTTCGTAGGAATAGGAATAGGGAATAGTTGGTAATAATTATATACTTCTGATTCAATGGAATCTCTAATACAAATGTAATTATAGAATTTACGGAATAGCTCTTAATATTTATTATTTTCTCGTACTGAATTATTTTTCCTAGTGTAGTATCAAAAGGCATCAATTTTGACTTTGTCTGAGATTTTGCTTTCTTAATTTCATTTAAAAGTTCAACTGGATTTACTATAGAATTGTGCAAAGTATTTATTTTAGCAAGTGAGATTGCAGTTTCTATTTTTTCAAAAATACCATAAATTGTTTGATAAAGTAAAGTAATTTGATTTATAACTATAAATGACTGAATATGTGTATACATACTTTTTTCAAATAAAGCTAATTTATTCTCTATAGCTTCAATTTTTTATTTTAAAATCAATTGATTTTGTGAAATATTATTTATAGCATTGTTAAAACTATTTATAGAATCTTGTAATAAAGATATTTGTCTTAGGGAATTGATTTTTAAGTTATTTTGATTATCTTTTGTCTTATTTCGTTTTCTATTCTTTGTGCGTCTTCTTGGTACAAATTTCCAGTAATACATTTTATTATTGTTCCTCTTTAGAAGTCCTCTTTTTATTCTCTTTTCTTCCTTATACAAAGGTGGATTAATTTGATATATCTGTTCTTCTATTTTATTTTGTAACGTAATTAGAGGGATAAATGAGTTTTCTAATTCTGAATAATAACTTGTTTGATTTTTAAAGCTTCATTTTTCAATAAATAAAATTCTTGTATAATAGAAGTTAAATTGTAAATTTGTATAAATGTCCAGTGTGTAGAAATTATTTTAGAGGTACCTAATCTGAAAGGTAGGAGTCCTGGATATGAAGTTACATCTTCAAACTTGACTAAGTTGTCTCTTGCGTTGATATAGTTGACTGCTCCGAAGATTCCGACGATGAATCTGAAATATTAGGCAATATTTTAGTTTCGTTTATGTAGACTTCGTTTATGTAACTCAGAGTTACGCAACGAGCCATGGAACGTGCAATGCTGAACGTGAGCCTCCGAGACCACCTAACAAACCAACAAATCAGGCAAAGATCAGGAGTTCAAGACGTCATCGAAAGAACCACGTCGCTTAAGTGGAACTGGGCAGGGCACTTAGCCAGAGCACAAGATGGACGATGGACAAGACGTATTATGGAATGGAGGCCCAGAAACTATAAAAGAAGCCGAGGACCACCACCGACTAGATGGACCGATGATATAAAACGTGTAGCGGGAAACTGGCTACAAGCGGCCCAGTGTAGAGAACACTGGAAAGAACTGAGGGAGGCCTATGTTCAGCAGTGGACGCGATTGGCTGATTGATGATGTGGACTATTATCTTCTTTTTATTCTTGTGATTTTCAATTTCTATTTTCCCATTTTCTAATATTTGTGTAAGTATAGGTATATGGTCCCGTATATTTTCTACTTAATTTTCCTCCGCGAGTTTCTGTTTTTTTATAAACTTGTGATTATAAACGAGGATCTTTTGAGTTTCTATCTTTATTTCTTTTTCCAATTATGTTTTCTTTAAGTTTTTGATTTTCTTCTTGTATACTTGTATATAGAGCTTGAGTATTATTTTGATGTGCATTAACATATTGAGTATAAGCTTGTGCTGGAATAAGTCTCATGGGGTCTTTACTGTCTGTATGTCCCGATACTAATTCGAAAGGTGTATGGCCAGTTGCTGAATGTATAGTACTATTATAGGCAATAAGAGCATAAGGCATAATAGAAATATTATCTGCATCTTTATCTTTTTCTTTTAGTAATCTTAAGTGCTCAGTTAAAGTAGAATGGAATCTTTCTACTGGGGAATTGGATTCGTGATGATATGGAGTAGTTAAATGTATTTTTATTTGATGGGTTTTCAGTAATTCATCTACAACGTCATTTTTGAATTCTCCACCACTGTCTGCAACAATTTGCTTCGGTATTCCGAAAAATGAAAAGAAATGTACTAGTTGTTGACACGCTGATGTAGCTGTGCCAAAATATGGTAACGCTTGGCCATATTTTGAAAATGTATCTATAATTTTGTTAAAAATCTTTGATTGCCAACTTTATAAGTATCTATATGTATTATCTCAAATGGCTTGGAGGGTGTGTGGGTTAAAATTAAAGGTTCTTTGTGTGGATTTCTATTATATTTTGATCTCTGGCCTATTTCATAATCATTTATATATTTTTTATATATCCTTTTTCATAGATTTCCAATAGTAATTTAGTTTTAAAGCTCTAAGAGTCTCTGAAATTCCTCGATGATTTGTTTTTCTGTCGTGCTTATATCTTATTAGTTGATTTCTTTCTTCTGGTAATACATTATTAACTAATTTTGTACATTCAATCAATTTTAATTTTGTAAAATATTTACGCCATACATTCTGAAATATTGGTCGTAATTCTTGAGATAAGAAATAAATGTATAAAGTATTTTTGCACGCATTTTCTTTTAGGAATTGGGTCACACTTTCTTCGTCAGCTGAAATAGTAGCTTTTATTATTTTATGTCCTTCAAAATTCTCGCATTCGCGTTTTAAATAATTCGCTCTTTTAACGATAAGTTGATAGGCTTTATTGTTTATTATTTCATCTAACAATGAGAACCTATTTTCATTTGAAGATTCAGCACTATGAGCTGTGTCTGTGTCTGAGTTATCGATCTCAACGTTTCCATTGTTTTTATTTCCTGTTGATATAATTTTGTTTACTAGTGGGTTTTGTGTAACCTCATTGTTATCAAGAATTTGCAAAGTTTCATTTACTACATTTTCATCAACTACGTCTCGGATAAATTCGGCTAAAAATTGGTCGATATCAAAATCTATGTCACCGGGATTATTTATATTTGATTCCGTTTCAATTGCATTAATATTTATTCGACTTAAAGAATCGGCAATATTCGTTTTACCGGGTTTATATTTTATAGTATAGTTAAATTCTTCTAATTTTAATCTCCATCTTAATAATTTGGAGTTGGGTTCCTTTAAACCATATAAGGGGTATATGGTCGCATAAAATTTCAAAAGATCTGCCGTATAAATAAGGTCTAAATGTTTTGCAAGCCCATACAATTGCTAAAAGTTCTTTTTCTATCCTAGAATATTTTTGTTCTGCTTGATTAAGAGTTCTTGAGGCATACGCTACGGGTAAATCATTTGGGATTTTTCGTTGTGACAAAATTGCACCTAAGGCTATATTTGAAGCGTCTGTGGTTAATATAAATGGTTTAGAAAAATCTGGATATTTTAAAATAGGGACATTAATTAAAAGTTCTTTATTAAAATATTTCTTAAATTCTGGAGTGTGTATTACTTTTGCATGTTTCTTTAGACACATTGTTAAAGGTTTAGCTATTTTAGCGAAATCTTGGATAAATCTTCTGTAATATCCCGCTAATCCTAAAAATGACTTTATTTCTTTTTGTGTAGTAGGAATAGGAAAGTTTTTGACTGCATTTATTTTATCTGGATTTGGTCGTACTCCTTCTTTTGTTATAACATGACCTAAATATGCCACTTCTGTTCGTAAAAATTCTGATTTATCTAGTTGTATTTTTAAATTAGATTTTCTTAGTCTTTCAAAAATTGCTTTCAGTCTTTTAACATGTTCTTGCAATGATGATAAAAAAACAATTATATCATCTAAGTATATATATAGCAAATTTCATTCTGATATCCTCTTAATACATTATTCATAACTTTCTGAAAAGTAGCTGGGCATTTTTCAATCCAAACGGCATACGTAAAAATTCATAATGTCCTGTCTCTGTGGAAAATGCTGTTTTCGGTACATCGGCTGGTTCCATTTCTATCCATAATAGATAACATTCTAGCTCTTCCTAGACCATCTAGAATGTTATCTATTAATGGCAAGGGAAATTTATTTTCTATTGTATTTTCATTCAGTTTGCGACGATCTATAACTATTCTATATTTCTTTTGGTTACTTGCGTCCATTTTCTTTTCTATTACCCAGATGGGTGAATTAAAAGGCGAATTTGAATCTTGTATTTTTCCATTTTTTAACATAATCATATCATTTATTTGTCTACTTCTTTTTTTATAAACTTCGGGATATCTATAATTCCTTGTGTAAACGAGAGTATCATTAACTAAATCTATTTAATGATTTATTTCATTCGTAAAACTAAGGGGCGTTCTGTCTATATAAAAAATATCTGTATGTTCATAACATAATTTACTTATGGATTGGTATTCTTCGTTATGATTAAATCTGAGTTTCTTGAAGTGTGAACTGGAAATGTTTCATCATTAAACCTTTTTCTTTCATTATATCTTGTATATATTCTTCTTTTATTGTTAGGTATATCTTCTATACATTCTACTTTTATTCCCATTATATCTTCTATTATTATTAATATGTATTCTTCTATTATCGTTATATTTTCTTTTTTTATTTCTATTATATCTTACATCATAAGTATTATAAATTCTTTTATTATATCTTAAATTATCATTATATTCTTCTCTTACATTATTACTCGTTATTTTATGATGAAATAAATTATTTGGAGAACATCTATCATTTCTAAAGTTACTTCGTAAACTAAAGTTATTGGAACTTGTATCCATTGGCTCAGGTCGCATTGAATTTCTGCTTTGATTTTAGGTAGAAATAGATGGCTGATATCTAGGTATATTTGGAAATCGTCTTGGAAATTGGTTACTGCTATTATTATTAAAACCGTTGTTCGAAAAACTTGGACGATTTTGAAAGTTATTATTTGGATTTCTGAAAAAATTGTTATTTCTGTATTGACTAGAACTTTGGGAAGAATGTCGATTTTGAAAATTATTATAATTAGAAAAACTCTGATTTCGAGAAAAATTGCTATTTGGAAATGAAGAGTGTTGTGAATTATTATTTGAATTTCTATAAGAATTATTATAGGATCGAGAATTACTAAAATTTGAGGGTCTCGTATTATTACTTCGATTTTTGAAAGAAATAAAATTTTCTTCTTCTTTAGCGAAAGCCATTGCTTGCTCTATGTAATCAGGATTCTTTAATCTGACTACTAATTGCATGTGATAATTAAGGCCATTTATAAAAGTTTTAAGACACAGATCTTCATATTGTTGAATTTTTAATATTTTTACATTTAATTGGTCATTAGACATATTTATTTTTGAACAAAGAATGCTTCTAGCATCCTGGATTCTTAAACCAAAATTTTGTGCATTTTCATTTCTTTCTGGTTTCATTGAAATTATATCTTGTACTAAACAATCAATTGATCTCTGATCAGAAAATGTTACTATACGAGAATCTTTAACTTTTGTCCAAGAATCAAGTTCTGTTCTTGATGCAATAAGGCCTGCTGCTCTGTCAGTTAATTTACTTAACACAGTATCAAATAGACAAACATTTATAGGATTATTTGCATCTCTATTACTATGATTATTTAAGAAATTTTCACAGGATTTAATAAATCTATTTAACTGTTTCGGATTGCCATCAAAATTTGGAATATTATCTGCTTGATATTTAATTAATTAAAAATTAGGTTGAGTCATTTCGTTAAATGTTAAGTTTACTAAATGATCTAAAATATCTTCCACCGTGAATCAAAAATATATAAAATATACGTAAAAATATGGATTTTGGGAAAATAAGAAACACTTACATGAACATTTTCAATTTCTATAGACTTCAGACTATTTTTGTTCCTCCGTCTGCACCAATAGGATTCTGGACGATGCTTGTTCCGTCTCCCTGGTCTTGACTTCTCCAATAGGTTGTGGACAATGTTTGTTCCTAGCCCTGGACGTTTGGCTGTTACCGTACCCGAAATGTGGATCTTTTCCGTTAATATTTAAAAAGAAAAATTGTACGCGAAATTCGGCAAGGCTAACACGAACACTTGTACAACTTCGAAAAATCCGAATGACTGCGCCAGTTACGAAAGTCAAAACCGAAAACGGATTTTTAAAAAATTTTATTTTCGTAACAAAATTTATTTTTGAGAACGTACAGGTATGGTAACAACTACAAAACAAAAAAGCTCTTAATCTAATTAAACACTTTCTATATATATATATATATATATATATATATATATATATATATATATATATATATATATATATATATATGTCTTTCTATATGTCGTCACACATTGGATAAACCAGGGAAAATAAACTGTCGAACGAGGAAGATGTGTGCCAAATATAATTAAATTCCAGTTTTCCTTATCGCTAGTAATTAGTGTGCTTATTTTTGATTTTTGAATAGTATAATTTAGTAAAGTAATTTCTGGACAAGTTTTACTGTAAGTTAGACCATCTTTTTATTAATACCTAATCAACAAATAGCAAACAACGACCATAAATATTAACGTTAGGTTAATTAATTTGCTTATTACAAATGAACCTGTTCAACTACGAGGGCAATAATCAGGTAATATAAACACAATATGCAGGATCCAGGTGAAGGAATTTCTGGACTTACTAATTTTCAACATGTTACTCCTCCATCCAATACATAAAAATTAAACTCTACTGCTGTGAACCAATCTAACAAAAAATTCCCAAGCAAAAACAAGCCATTTTGTTCAATTCACTTCCAAATACTAAAATTGAATATTATTTAAATGCCATAGCTACAAAAATCGAACCTAATAAAATTCTCGCCCTTTCCAAGATTTTAAATGATCGTACATATTTGCATATATTTTACTACTGAAGAATTTATCCCAGAGTTTTTAAGATCAGATAATAGAACAGTATTAATCAATCACGAACGTATCCAAGGTAGGAATTTAGTCACACTAAGCGAAAGACTGATAATTTCTAAGGTCTGCCCAACATTACCTCACAGTATTATAGAAGCTGTACCACAAACTATTGGCATTCATCAAATAATTTCAATGAATTTTCTAGGAATACACTAAACAGCTAACTATTTAAGCACCAGTAATTTTGCCCGTCGCATGCGACGGAGAATCCAATCAATTGTTATCTACAGCCAGTCATTAAATTTTTAAAATAATAAACTTTTTGCATAAACCTAATCCAAGTATATATAAAGTATGATCTGGTGCACTTCTGACCTGGCATCACGTTTCTTTACTATACCCTGTATACATTATACATTGATGGCACGCTATATAAATTCTATGTATCTACTATACGTCTTACGTCATTTGATTTGATGTGTCATGCTAGTATTAGACTAGTTGTTTATTTTGCAATCAGTCAGAGGCCTTTTTCAGGTCAATACCTAATTTACCTTATGCTTTATATATAAAGCAAATATGTCTATTATCATATATAGTGTCATGTGATATGTCGTACGTCGCTAAACGTTCACTAATAACGAAGATGATGTGTAGTGCCCTTTTGGTAGTCTATTTGTTTGCGTTTTCTATGTCGCATGTTAGGATTCGATCAGTTTTTGAAATAAGACTGAGGCCTCCTGTAAGGCTATTATTATTAAAGGATGTAAGGATATTATTAAATCAAAATGTGTCTTATAGTAAATCTATTTTTACCTATAATGCCCTATATCTCGTATGTCGCTATACGTTCATTAATAATGAAGATACTGTGTAGTCCCTTTTTATAGTCGCCTTGTTTGTTTTTTATATCTGAATATATTCGTTATATGGTCCCCTTTTATTTGCAATGTCGCATGTTAGCATTCGATCATTTGTTTATTTTGTATTTAGCCAGAGGCCTTCTTTAAGTCAATAAATCAAAAGTTGCCTTATAGTAAATCAATTTATATTCATAGTGTAACCTCGGAAACCTTTTTTGGATGGTGCTAGAAAGGTCATTAATGGAGACACTGCGGACGACAGCCAGATGGTTGGTGGAGAGCGGATCGTGGGTTCGAAACTAGCTTTTGGAACCGGGAATGGGTCCAATGGACGAAATAAGTAAAGATAGAACAAGATAAGATATATTAGAAAAGATACAGAAATAAACAAAAATATAGATGGGTAAAATTACTGTTGGAAAACCAACTAATTCTTTAACTGTTTCAATTTAACCTAACGCCGCCTCTGTTCCTGAATAACACATGTTAGCCCTTATTAGTTAAAAGAACCAGAAATCTTCAGCGTATTTGACGCCCCTCATACACCCGCTGACCCTTTGTCATTTGCCCAAGCTGGCCACATATTGCATACAAGCATATAAGGGCAGTCGCATTAAGTAGTTCAAGTTAAGAAGTCGCTAAATAAGTTATTCTCTCTCCTCGTTTCTCTCTCACCCGTATCACACAACAAGATATATTAATATATTACAAGTTATATTATAAGTTAGTTTAGTGTTGCAAAGTGCAAGGTGTATATATGTAAAATATTTTACAAGTAAAATAAAGCGACGAAGTAAAGTGTAAGTGTATAATTTCACCCCCACAAGAGTAACAAAACGAATCAGCAACCTACGCTTAAATCCTGTAACAAATCAAGACAGGTCACCACAAGGGTTTTGGTGCTCTCAGGGAACGTTGAAAATAACCCCATCGTTTCCCTTTAATTACCAAAGATAAGATAATATAGAAATAGAGCGCCACTTAAATTTTTGGGATTAAAGGGGAAAATTAAGAAACCCTCGAAACGAAAAGAGATAAGGAAATATATTTACGTTCAGAGACCAAACCCAAGAGAAGATATTGACAGTTAATTATTAAATAAAATTGGTCAAGACACTATATAAACAAATAATAAATATATTAGGTATTACACCTACTTACCTACGAAACTTAATCAGCTTGATCTTTCTCCTGGTCAAAGGTATAATAATATTTGAAGGTAAAAAGCAGATATTCAGAGTTATTGTTACATCAGGAAACTTTTTTTTTTGACATAGAGGACCTTCCATGCTTAAGTTTTAAGTTAACTATTGTACCCTCTCTGATGATTGATTGGGGGTTACACAAAGAACGGTACTAGGCTCGGGCTTCAGTCTGTTCTTGGTCGGGGTTCTTATTACAGCTCAAATATCACGGATCAGTTAACGAAGTACTGACAACACAGAGACAAGAAGTTAGAAGAGAAGTTAGGACATAAGAGAAGAGAAGTTATTTGGGCACCACTCTATTTTTAGAGGAACAGGGAAACCTTAAGGCATATTGAAGAAGATAACGAGAAAGGTAAGATACAGTTAAAATACTCACGCGAGAATGAAGTAAACCGTGAGAGAAAAGGTATCGTGATTATCCGGTACACACTTAATATTTCGACACATATACTATAAATATACGATAAAACAAATAATAATCAATAAAAATTGCCTGAAAGAGAAACACAAAAATATAAATTCATATTACAAAAAAAAATAAATCAACCAGTAACCAGGTATAAAGGTAATAAGACTAATGTTAAGTTTGGCTAGGTAGATAGGGAGTTTGTAACTAACAAGGAGAATTGTAATGGGGATTTGAGTACTCAGTATCTCTTAATGATTATCAAAAGTCTATGCAGTACTAACAAGAGATGGAGATTTAATAGAGTTAAAAATTATATTTCAGTAATGTGGTTGCAAAAACCCGAGGTTTAGGAGCAGGGGGTACGTATGGTACATAATTTTTCAGGTGCACATAGGGTATTTATTCTGGTATTGATGGGACTAATCTCTTAGGCACCAAAATTTACACTAATAAGAGAGTCATTTAATTGGTCTCATTCCGGTTGAAGAACGACTGAATTTTTACCGCAGATGGTCAATAGAAACTAGGATCCAGATACTATTTTCGGCGAGTCAACTGGCGAACGTCCGCTAACATCAGTCCTAGTCTTCCTCAGTGCCTAGTATCTCTGGCAGATGCTGATCTCTATGACGAAAAGGGATAAAGAAGATGTTATCTCTATGTTGGGTCTCACATCAGAAGTTAAGCCAAGTAGAAAAGAGAGTACTACACGATTTGGGAATTCTAAACACGACAGAGATGTCACAGCCGGACGGTGTGTTTAGGAATTTTAGGGGAAGTCTTGTTAGAAACAATGTCTAAGTAAAGATAACGAATAAGGCAATTGTACTTTGTAAAAGGTAAAGGCAAGAAAATCTTAGTCTCTCTTAAATAAGGTAGTCCTCAAGGTAGTTTTATTCAAGATACGATATGTTTCCAATTTACGTTGGAAGGTAAGGTGTGTTTCTAACAGATACCCTTCAATTTTCATTTGAAGGTAAGGTAAATCTTTTCCAATTTTTGTTGGAAGGTAAGGTATATTTTCAACAGATAAGGTAACCTTCAATTTTCACTTGAAGGTAAGGTAAAATTTTTAAATCAAGGTAACACGCGATAAGATTTCTTCGCTCGTAAGGACTACAGCACAGCCTATATAACGATTATTTTATCAACGGCAATGAGGTAAGGTATGTTATAAGATAGGACGAAAAATTTAAGGTAAATCGCATGACGTCGAAAGTAAAAATAAAGACATAGGTAGATAGAAATCAAAGCAATTAAGACTAACCATGAATTATAGGGGTCTCAACAAACATCAATTTACATGGACAGGTAAGATACATCGGTAGAAAGACAAGAGAGGTGTTTTCACGAATCTTGTTACACAATGTATGTATGAGTGTCAGATAGGAAATACTAGGAAATAGTAAAATAACCGTTTTTACTAAAGACTTATTATAACATATATAGATATGGGAGGTAAAAGTTCCTAGTCAATAAAGTTAGGTATGGACGTTAGACGACAGTTACAAAAGGTATAATATACATATTTCTAGCATGGTAAATAGTTATTCTTACTGATTTTCTGAGACTTCGGAATCAAAAGAGTCATTATAACACGGCTTTAAATCTTTTATATGAGCGTCCGACATTAGTACCATCTTCGTTTCTTATTTGATACACCAGACGAGAGAATTTTTTAGATATTGTACCCTTGACATACTTGGGAGCAAGCTTAGACATGAAACGTTTTGGAGCACTACTAAGAACAATATTTTTTCGCCACACGGTATGAGCGTCCGACATTAGTACCATCTTCGATTCTTATTTGATACACCAGAGGAGAGAATTTTTTAGATATTGTACCCTTGACATACTTGGGAGCAAGCTTAGACATGAAACGTTTTGGAGCACTACTAAGAACAATATTTTTTCGCCACACGGTATGAGCGTCCGACATTAGTACCATCTTCGATTCTTATTTGATACACCAGACGAGAGAATTTTTTAGATATTGTACCCTTGACATACTTGGGAGCAAGCTTAGACATGAAACATTTTGGAGCACTACTAAGAACAATATTTTTTCGCCACACGGTATGAGCGTCCGACATTAGTACCATCTTCGTTTCTTATTTGATACACCAGACGAGACAATTTTTTAGATATTGTACCCTTGACATACTTGGGAGCAAGCTTAGACATGAAACGTTTTGGAGCACTACTAAGAACAATATTTTTTCGCCACACGGTATGAGCGTCCGACATTAGTACCATCTTCGATTCTTATTTGATACACCAGACGAGAGAATTTTTTAGATATTGTACCCTTGACATACTTGGGAGCAAGCTTAGACATGAAACGTTTTGGAGCACTACTAAGAACAATATTTTTTCGCCACACGGTATCACCAACAGAAAATTGAACATCTCGTTTGCAGAGATTATAGTATTTGGCATTTCTTTCATAGGCTTTAGATAGGTGGGTTTGGACTTCCTTGAAGACAGTTGACAATCCAGTTATTTCAGAGGCATATTCGTCTCTGTTACCGGGAGAGAATTCGATATTTTGGAGCTGGTCATAGGGACGATTATAATAATCTCCTAATAAGGGAACGTTGCGGGAAAAGCTGGAGAGTGTTGGGTAACTTTATGGCGGGCGGTATTAATAGCTTGTTGAATTTTAAAAATTTCTCTATCCCATTCGGAATGTTCAGTAATATAGCTGCAAATAGCGGTACAAATGGTACGATTACTTCTTTCTACGAAGTTGCATTGGGGGAAATAAACGGCAGTGAACCAGATTTTTTGAACTCTGTATTCATGACAAAGGTTCTTAAGAATTTTGTTATTAAAATTAGAGGCATTGTCGCATATGATGTGTTGGGGAACACCGAAAGTTAAGAAAACATTATTTTCTAGGGAGTTAGCGACATTCTGGGCGGTAGCTTTGCGTAGGGGTTGTATTAACGTATATTTAGAGAACCAGTCAGTCACGACGAGTAACCAAGAGAAACCTTTTTTACTGCGCGTGAGGGGACCGATAAAATCAATATTTGCCACGGGAACTCGGCTTTCTTCTGATTTCCCATTAAACCCATTAGAGGAACATTTGGAGCTTTCTGCGCTCCACACACTTGGCAAGAACGAACGTATTTGAGGACGTCTCTCCTCATCTTCGGTCAGTAGAATCTCTCTTTGACCCGGGATAAAGTTTTAAAATAGCCTAAATGGCTACAAGTAGGGTGTTCATGACAGGATTTGAGAACGTCGTGTTTCTGGGGAGAAGGTACTAAAATTTTTCATTCTATTTCGTTAAATTTAAAAGGTAGACAGGTAGGTACATACTTATAAACATATTCATTTTCTACTTTCCATTGGGGGAAGTTATCTGGATTAGCGATAATTTTTGACCGTAAGTTATCATACCAGGGTTCGATTCTATTTAGATCGATATCGAGAGAAGCTAATTCAGGACTTACAGGAGTTTCGTCCAGAGGGACTTGTTCGTGCATTCTACTGAGTGTATCCGGTACTTTATGGCAGGATCCCTTTCGGTGAACAAGAGTAAAGTTATGTTGTTTTAGGCGCATGGCCCAACGACAAAGACGACCAGAGGGATTTTTGAGGGTAGTCAACCAGAGAAGGGAATAGTGGTCAGTGATGACGGTGAACTTGGTTCCTTCAACGTACGGTCGAAACTTTTCAATGGCGAAAAGGACGACAAGGCACTCACGTTCTGTGACAGAGAAATTTCGCTCGGCTTTGGTCAGAGATCGACTAGTGTAACATATGAATTGTTCGCTATCATCTAATTTTTGCGTCAAAACAGCTCTAACTCCAGTATCACTGGCGTCGGCTTGAACGACGAAGGATTTCGAAAAATCTGGTTGAACCAGTACGGGGGCGGATACGAAGGCTTGCTTGATTAAGATAAAAGACTTTTCAGCTTCAGGGATCCATGCTTGTTTCTTTTCTTTTCCTTTACCCTTTAGAAGATCGTTTATTGGAGGGACAAGGGTAGAGAAATTTTGAATGAAACGGCGGTACCAAGAGCAAAGTCCAATGAAGCGTTTAATTTCGGTAGTGTTTGTAGGTCTGGGATAGGTTATCATTGCAAATATTTTTTCGGGGTCCGACCGAAGAGAATTATCACCAACGATATAACAGAGAAACTTAAGGGAATTTTTGAAGAATTCGCATTTATCTACGTTAATGGTAAGATTTGCGTCCTTTAGCTTTTCTTTAACTTTAGAAAGAAGAGAGATATGTTCTTCGAAGGTAGGGGAACATACTATTATATCGTCAAGATAACAAAAAATAAAGGGTTCGAATTCAGGTCCGAAAATTGCATCTACTATACGTTGTTGTGTTTGTGCTGAGTTACATAAACCGAAAAGCATAACGGTAAATTGGAATAACCCTCGACCTACTACGGCGAAAGCAGTTTTTTCACGAGATGATTTCTCCAAGGGGATTTGCCAGAAAGCTTTCTTAAGATCAATAGACGAGATAAATTTTGCACCTCGTAAAAGAGAAAGGATCCTATCGAAATTTGTAAGCGGGTAGGTGTCATGTTTAGTGACATCGTTTAAAGTACGACCATCAAAACAAAAACGAAATTCGTCATTTTTCTTCCTAACCAACAAAACGGGTGAACACCAAGAAGGGTTCTATCACACCTAGCTGGAGGATTGAATCTAGTTCTTTATTTAAGATATTTGACATATATGGAGACATAGGGAAAGGACGACGCTTGAATGGTTTTGAGTCGCCGGTATCTATTGTCATTTGAATTTTATTTGTGCGGCCTATACCTTCAGCGCTACTAACTTCGTTAAAGATATTAATAATTTTGTTCGCTAAGGTACGATCGGTTGGACTAAGAGATTCTAACGAACAAAGATGCGAGAAGATAGCTTCTGGATTGGATATAGAGAAAGAATTATTTGGTTTGTCGGATTTAGTATTCCATTTGTTGGTATTAAAATCAACAGAGAGACAAAATTGTTCAGCAAAATTACTTCCAAGGATAAAAGAACACGGTAAAGAAGGCACTACAAGGCATTGAATTACTCTAAAGACATTATCGGCAAGAATAGGTAAATCTATGAGACCAGTTACTTTTTATTGGAACCGTCTGCTAGAGAAACTGTCGTGATAACCGATTTATTTATTGGAATCTTATTTTGATTAAGAAAATCGAGACCTTGTTGTCTGGCACACGTAATGGAACAACCGGTATCCAATAGTACAGTAAAATCTTGATTGTAGATATTTACAGATATGTAAGGTCTTTTATCAGTATTTTTAGAGATCACAAGGGGACAGACTTTATTATGAGAAGGAAGACGATAGAAGTTTCTAACTTGCTTAAGGTAATTTTTCCACTCATTTTCGGTCAAGCGGTAGGAGTTTCTATGTGAAAAGTCTCGGTTCTTATTCGATTGTTTTCATTGACGGGAGTTAAAGATACTTCGGTGAGATGTAGGGGAACGGTAATCTCGAGGTAAATTATTCTGAATTCTGTATGAAGAATAACTGGAGGATCGGGAGATATCGGACTTTTCGGGATGACTGGGAATAGAATAGCCGATAGTATTTATTCCGTACGTTAGTTTTTTGGAGGACAAATTTGTGCATTGTGGGAAGGTAACATGAGGTTTTCCACATCGATAACAAAATATTTTCCCCGGACGACGACATTCACGGTGACTGTGTCCTTTGCTTTGGCAATTCCAACACGCAGTGGAAGAGTTTGGCTTAGAAGTTAAGGGAGGTACGTAATTCTTGTCTGAAGAACGGTTCTGGGGAACTACTAGAAGTATTACTAGAACTACTAGAAGTATTACTAGAAGAATTGTTTCTAGACTGAAAATGTCTCGGAGGGTTTCTCTGGACATCCCTTTGGTTTTCTACGATAGAGATAGAAGGAGGGTCGCGTTTGAAAACTGAGGCAGCATTTATTTCGACGGTATTAATGAGAGAAGATAATTGGTCTACGGTATCCACCGTACTAGTGGCTATCATAGTAGAATATTCCGGTAGAAGATTTGAACGAATATAAGAGATTATGGTTTTTTCGGAGGGCTGTCTCGGTAATCTCTTTATTAAATTGAGTATGTCTGCTTGATACAGAACGAAAGGTTCATTTTTCCTCTGCTTACGGCTTTTAATCTGATCCCACAGTTCATCTTCATAGCCATGCGGAAGGAATGTGAATTTAAGTAATTCGATAAGTTGTGGCCAAGAGGTAAGTTTAGATTTAACGCTGCTAAACCATTTAGCTGCTTTACCTGAGAAAAATTCCACGGCAGATCGGAAAAGTATCGTATCGGGAATATCACGCGATTCAGCAAGATTTTGGATTTTTTCCAAGACACTTAATAGATGCTTAGGATCACCGGAAAATTTAATATTCCAGTCACCTACGTTGACAGGAGTATTAACATGGACGATAGGGTTAATGGCTGGCATATGAGCTTGCGAAGTTAAAGGTATATATGCGGGATTCGAGTCGGTAGCGATTATTTTATCGTCTAGGTTTGCTTCTAACAGAAGGCTGTTAGAGATAGCTTCGTCTTTAAAATACGATTCTAAAGGTTTCTGTGGATCGGGGGAGTTATAGTCTCAGGGAAAGATGCAAACCTTTGTTCTTTTGTAGACGGAATCATTAGGGTTTCCTTCGAATTCGGAAATAAGATTTTCGACTTCGGAAAAGAAAGTTTCGATCTGGCTCGATTCGTCTTCGAAGATAAGGGGGTTTTCCGTTAGATCGATAATCGGAGTGGCTTTCTGAAGGGCTTTCTTAAGGATAGATTTTTTTTTCGGAAAGAGTTCTATTTGACTTTATACCTCTGATTTTCAGTTCGTAATCGATCTGATTTACCTTGAGATAAGAGATAATAGAAGACTGCATTTTTAACCTCGTTTAGATAAAAAAAAATAGTCGAGAGAAGAGAAGATACTTATATTTGAAGACTGCGTTGCGGTGCTATTTTTTACCATTTAGCTACCACATTGGATGATATTTTCTTGCTGTTAGCCACCACATTGGGCGCCATTTTCTTTCTGTGTACCCTCTCTGATGATTGATTTGGGGTTACACAAAAAACGGTACTAGGCTCGGGCTTCAGTCTGGTAGAGGTATCTTGGTCGGGGTTTTTATTACAGCTCAAATATCACGGATCAGTTAAAGAAGTACTGACAACACAGAGACAAGAAGTTATAAGAGAAGAGAAGTTAGGAGATAAGAGAAGAGAAATTATTTGGGCACCACCCTATTTTTAGAGGAACAGGGAAACCTTAAGGCATATTGAAGAAGATAAGGAGAAAGGTAAGGTACAGTTAAACCTTAAAACTTATAGTCACAAAACAGTAGAATACAGGTGGATGCAGGTAATAACGTTACACCGTCAATAAAGGCACTTGACATCGGTCCTTGCAACAGGTAGTCGGGACGACAGGCCAGAACCGAATTACGGTCTTCTAAACGTAATCCCTCAAGTTGGTTAAGGCCGATGAAAAGAGACAGCCAGACGGGAACAGCCCAGGTGGTAATGAGTAGTCGAGATAAATGAAAATACAAAAGCACGTAGAGAGAAATGAAGGTAGAGATGACTGAAGGTAGAGATGAATGAATCGTAGAGGTGAATGAATCGTAGAGGTGAATGAATCATAGAGGTGAAAGAATCGTAGAGGTGAAAGAACGGCAAACAAAAGTGACTTCGTTCCTTCGAATTGGAAGACGTCTGTTTGACAAAAGAGAAAATGGTTAATATAGGACAGACCGTGTAAAGATATTTTATATAGATAAGGGTGAACTGAAAATCCACTTACCGCTGTTTGATGAAGATAAACCGCTTGCCACAGGAACTAACTGGAAAATGACTTCGGATTCTGAACTTAGACGGGGTTAGACAAGCGAAAGATGAAACAGAGAGGGGATATTGGCTGAAAGGTGCCACGCGAAATTGATATTAAATAGCCGGGCTACTGGGGTTCATTTTCGTAGCTTACCCTTCCTCTACCGATAGAAATTATCTTTCTCCGAAAAACAACTTTTTTGTTTTTCTGTATTTCACAATTGTATTTCACAATAGGGACTTTTTCCTTTGTTACTAGGAAAGATTTATATTTAGAAAAGCTCGATAAAGAGAACAGGAAACATTTGGCGAAGTTATTTCTTTGTTAAAAAAGGCCGTAACAAATTGGTCGGTGCTGTCGGGTTATAAGGCTTTTTTAAAGAAGATATGTAGGCATAGACGGCGTGAAAATTATTTTCTAAACGAAATAATTTATAGAAATTGTAAACATGCTTCAGTACTACATGAACATCACATTACAAACACATTCTTGTCATATTTAAATTTCATCTCAACAGCATATTTAAACATATCTTTTACTACATCACTCCTCATAATTAAATCTTATAGAACCCATCTTCCTACATGTGCCTTTTTACCATTTTCTAGGTACCAAATGTTTTATAACATACGGCCTTTTGGTAAAATCTATAGTTTAGAATAAATAAATCCAGACACATGTATAGTTGGTTGCCTATCGATCCTACAAAATTTCATATACTTCAGTTCACCCACATTAATTTTAAAAAACAATTGTTTCAATATTTTCAACATAGATATAGGATTAATTGATACTGTTACATTATTATAATTTTAACTTCTTCAATTTTAAATAATGCTGGCTTCTGTCATTTTTAGACAACTACCGTAAGTTACACTGACTGCTCTGACACAACATCCGTTCTAACATATCAACAATGTCATTTTTATCAGTTGTTATCAAAAATTTCTCGAAGACACTTCGTCTCAGGACCATATAACCTATGTAGGGTCATACGTCGCCATTTTAATAATTCCAACGGTAACTTAAACATCCTAATTTGTAATTATATATAATGTAAAACAACTATAAATTTATAATATTTAACGGGTTTTGACCCATATCTTTTGGTTACTCAAAGCCTGTATACCCCGTAAGTATTAACCACATTTTGCTTTAACCTTAGTCAACGTTTTAAATTCAACGTTCTTTTTAATTAAATGGTTATATACTTTCAGGTTTACACTGATGATGGAATTAACATTCCGAAAAAACGTTCTGTAATGTAATTGTGAAAGCCCGTTTGGGCATTTTATTATATACCTTTTATAAAGAATTTGAAATAAAAATGTTTAAATTCAAAGAATACAAAAAGATTACAAAAATAAAAATTTAACCAAACCGCACTTGGTTAAGTCGATTATCTGTTCGCACTGTTATTTAATGATTGATTAAGAACTAAATGTTCGTAATTTTTATTTATTGGGATTTCTTAGTTGCTGATGGAAAGTTCGTAAGAAAATATTGAATGTTCTTTAAATTGAATGCAAAAATCAGTAGTTACTCTTAACTACAGGTGAAGACATGGATGAACTTATATTCGCCAGATAATTGAAGATATTATGATACTATACCATATTATTCGCCCAAATAAGTGGAGATACTATGATTATTTACTTTACTATAATACTTTACTTATATCAAGCACTGTTGTTAATTCTCTATTAACAGACTAGAGTTAAAGGTACTCTACCAATATTTAATGTGTTATTAGATTAAGATACGCTAACATTTAAGTGTATACACACTTACAAAAATTCACAGAGAACAGAGACGATAAGATATGACGTCCTTACGTAAAGACTGTCCCCCAGAAGTAAGTTTTACTCAGTGAGTGCCCGCTCAGAAGTGCTCTTCCTTCTGCAAAAAATTGCTTAACTACCCACAAAAAGGTGAGGGTATCTCCCACTCAAAAATGATATATCAGCCTGTAGTATTTCTAAGATAAAAAGATTTCAACGACATCGAACATAACGGTACCCTTCTAGTTAGGAACGTGATGAAATTAAAATCTTCTAGATTGGGTCTTTACAGAAAAATTACTATAGAAGTGCTTTCGACGATATTCAACAATTCCATCAAAAGAAACAGACGCTAAACCGAAATGAGATTAACTAAGGATTAACCCAACCGGCGTCTCTAAACAAGCAGGTAGATTCTTCTGCAATATTTCGGCGGTTTCCAATAACATTTAACAACTCATTTGCGAATACGACCATGGGCGAATCAGCAACGAAGGTAAAGGGAATAAAAAATAATTAATATTTTAATTATATAAAAAAATGTTACAATAGTATCCTTTGATATCTCGTATGTCGCTATACGTTTGGTAATCGCCTTGTTTGTTTTTTCTTACTAATATATTCGTTATTTCCTCCACTTTCAGTTGCAATGTTAGGATTCGTTCAGTTGTTTATTTTGTAACCTACCAGAGGCCTTTTTTAAGTCAATAAATTAAAATTTTTCTTTTAGTTAAACTTTTTTATCCATGCCATCTTCTCGTATGTAACGTATGTGCCCTTTTGGTAGTCGCCTTGTTTATTTTTTATCTGAATATATTTGTGCTATCCTTCCCTTTTATTTAACGTATCACACGCTCCAATCGGACCATTAACAAAGGAGATATAAGATATAATTCGCTACCCCCTCTCCTTTTCAATGAGTATACGTCACGATCCGACGAACTATTCTACCTCCCCACAAAACGCTAAAAAATGAGCAGAATGAACCTTAACATTTTATTAAATATATCATAACATATCATAAAATTTCAGAAGTCAGCCAACTATGTTACCCTGGACCATTGCTCTCCCTGATTGTAATACAAACCTTTCTGCATACAATAAATGTGAAACACCAGCCAAAATTTTGAAACAGAAAGCATTGGAGATATACTACTGGAGAAGCACTAATGATTTTAATGATTACATCCAAATTTTCACCGACGCATCCAGATCTGAAAACGAAGCAGGAGCGGCTTTCACAACATATAAATACAATGGATATAAGGTTGAATGCTCGAATTAATGAACTTTGAAAAATTAAGTTTATATAAATATAAGAGTTCCTATCAGCTCCCTTCTCAAATTTTCATATTTTCCGCTGAACTGTTTTCCATTTTCCAGGCATTTACGTTTATTAACACATGACAGATACTCTCTAATTATGTCACATGACAGATACGTTTATTAACAGATGACATATACGTTTATTAACACATGACAGATACTTTCTAATTATAAGCGATTTTTGAGTGCATTAACAACCCTAAAGCAATTGTATTAACACCTTAAAGAACATTTAAGTAAAAATAATACTTCTAAAATTCTTACATTCTTACGTACCATATTAGTAGGACTGAGTACCCAAACTTAATATTAACTGTGTCCATTTTTCACATTTCATATAAATACAGTTTAATGATTAATAGCCCTTTGTGGTTGAAACAAATTATAAATAAAAGAAAATTAGAAATATTCTCTCAAAATATTTCAGTTATCTACCACAAGACGAATTTAATGGTAATAACAATAAGCGTTTTATTTAAATCTTATATTTTCTTCACAATCTGGCATTCGTGTACAGGTTTGTATCAGTTATGAAACACCTGAAAATATACTTGAGTAGAACCCTGCGTACAGTTAAGTTTCTGTTAATAGTTTTTAAAATTTATTATAAATATGAAGTGTAACTGATCTGAAAATTTTTTTGCCGAAAATTGTTTAAACAATTTGCATGGTTAATGCAACATTCAATTTATTAACAAACGACGCATTCGCAATAAACGAAACGAGTACATACAAATTTTAAAAAAATCGTTCAAATCCATTAACAAAAACCGGAGATAGTTTAGAGCGTGAAATTTAAATTACCCCCTCCATTACTTCAAGCAGAACGAATTGCAGCTCGACATATTGAAGCTTTGTAGACGATTATATTCAAAGGTAGTCTTTTCATAACTTTCACATGCCGCTAATCAGGTTTCTTCATTGCTATAAACAAACAAGCTATGAATTTAAAAAAAAGTGACATCATCCCTACTTGTAGTAGCTTTTTAAATTTCAGCTTTTCGAATATGAAAAAATATTTTTCCCGGGCAATAGCGAAAAAGATATTCTAAATTTTTATTAACAAAAAATTGCAATGATTTTAAGTTTTAAGTTTTGAAACATTGGAAATGTTTTTTTATAACTATTTTCTAAATTATTTTGATAAAATAACTCTCTCTTGCTAATGCTACCCGTAGGTTAACTGTAAGTTCTCTTTTTCTGACTTACGTTGACAGCTCCTCGGGTTTTTCGTTGAAGTGAACTGCTTTTTCACACAGAATCAGATCAGAAAATCAGATCATCATCTAAATGACAACGTATTTGAGACAAGTTTGGTACTTTAACGACTCGTGGGTCCGTCAGAGCTGGGACGTAAATTTACTTATGCTCGTATTTTGTCGGGAGTTTGAATAAGCGGTCTTTCGGTTGATTGACGTTCGGATAATCGACACTCTACGGTACTAACAATTTATGGCCAATATGCACCCTTTTGGCCTGAACTTTTGTCTACCAGTAAAACGTAAAAAGCCTTTTGAACGAATTTGGAGGTAATTATTTGATAAAACATGTTTAAAGCTTTAAAATAACAAATAACAATGGATGTTGATTTTTGCTTAGAAAACTGTAAAAAACCTACGAAAATGAATCCAACAGCTTGATATTGCGTGGAAAGTTGGGACTTATCGTGTTAAAAATGTGATTAAAATTTCAGCATGATTCATCAATTAGTTTATCAGTTATTCGATGTGTTTGTCGGAACAAGTTTTTTTTACAATAACGTAAGTCAGAAAAAGAGAACTTACAGTTAACCTACGGGTAGCATTAGCAAGAGAGAGTTATTTTATCAAAATAATTTAGAAAATAGTTATAAAAAAGCATTTCCAATGTTGCAAAACTTAAAACTTAAAATCATTGCAATTTTTTGTTAATAAAAATTTAGAATATCTTTTTCGCTATTGCCCGGGAAAAATATTTTTTCATATTCGAAAAGCTGAAATTTAAAAAGCTACTACAATTAGGGATGATGTCACTTTTTTTTTAAATTCATAGCTTGTTTGTTTATAGCAATTAAGAAACCTGATTAGCGGCATGTGAAAGTTATGAAAAGACTACCTTTGAATATAATCGTCTACAAAGCTTCAATATGTCGAGCTGCAATTCGTTCTGCTTGAAGTAATGGAGGGGGTAATTTAAATTTCACGCTCTAAACTATCTCCGGTTTTTGTTAATGGATTTGAACGATTTTTTTAAAATTTGTATGTACTCGTTTCGTTTATTGCGAATGCGTCGTTTGTTAATAAATTGAATGTTGCATTAACCATGCAAATTGTTTAAACAATTTTCGGCAAAAAAATTTTCAGATCAGTTACACTTCATATTTATAATAAATTTTAAAAACTATTAACAGAAACTTAACTGTACGCAGGGTTCTACTCAAGTATATTTTCAGGTGTTTCATAACTGATACAAACCTGTACACGAATGCCAGATTGTGAAGAAAATATAAGATTTAAATAAAACGCTTATTGTTATTACCATTAAATTCGTCTTGTGGTAGATAACTGAAATATTTTGAGAGAATATTTCTAATTTTCTTTTATTTATTTATAATTTGTTTCAACCACAAAGGGCTATTAATCATTAAACTGTATATATATGAAATGTGAAAAATGAACACAGTTAATATTAAGTTTGGGTACTCAGTCCTACTAATATGGTACGTAAGAATGTAAGAATTTTAGAAGTATTATTTTTACT
Source organism: Diabrotica balteata (assembly GCA_918026665.1). Lineage (NCBI taxonomy): Eukaryota > Metazoa > Arthropoda > Insecta > Coleoptera > Chrysomelidae > Diabrotica > Diabrotica balteata. Next base: position 70,772,022 of record OU898282.1, on the reverse strand, counting down.
TAAATGTTCTTTAAGGTGTTCATACAATTGCTTTAGGGCTGTTAATGCACTCAAAAATCGCTTATAATTAGAAAGTATCTGTCATGTGTTAATAAACGTATATGTCATCTGTTAATAAACGTATCTGTCATGTGACATAATTAGAGAGTATCTGTCATGTGTTAATAAACGTTAATGCCTGGAGAATGGAAAACAGTTCAGCGGAAAATATGAAGGTTTGAGAAGGGAGCTGATAGGAACTCTTATATTTATATAAACTTAATTTTTCAAAGTTCATTAATTCGAGCAATCAACCTTATATCCATTGTATTTATGTTGTGAAAGCCGCTCCTGCTTCGTTTTAAATCATTAGTGCTTCTCCAGTAGTATATCTCCAGTGCTTTCTGTTTCAAAATTTTGGCTGGTGTTTCACATTTGTTGTATGCAGAAAGGTTTGTATTACAATCAGGGAGAGCAATGGTCCAAGGTAACATAGTTGGCTGACTTCTGAAATTTTATGATATATTATAATATATTTAATAAAATGTTAAGGTTCATTCTGCTCATTTTTTAGCGTTTTGTGGGGATATATGATATATATATATATATATATATATATATATATATATATATATATATATATATATTGATAAAGTTGTATTTTATTAATTTTATTTTTTTTTTATAAATGTAATTTTTAAAATATGTGGTTCGTTATTTAATTTATTATATACCTCAGCTAGCTCAATTATGTATTCTAAGCAATCTGTCACTGTGTGACGTCGACTCTGTAGTCTCCTGGTAGAGTTAAAAAAAATTAAACCAAAATTTACTTTAGACCTTTGATAAATTAACCCAAATGAAGCACGTTATTTATTAATATTGAACAAATTTAATATAAACAATAAAATTCGTCTGCAACTTCGGTTGCCTTTAAAAATAGGAATCGTTTAAGTCTTAACGTGGTTTAGTGACGTGATAATAAAAATGTATTGCAAAATGTGGAGACTCTCTACAAGTACCTAAAAACTAAATAAATATTGCAACTTTATAAAGTGTTTAAATGAACTATAAAGAAAAAGAAAATGAACACTTTATTCCGCTGACTATTCAAATATAATCAAAATTTCAAATGACCCCCAAAATTATTGTCCAACCTCACTTTAAAACAGTTCTGGATTTCTTTAAAGGAAACTAACTACTCACAAATAATCGGTGAAACTGGAATATCAATCCTCTCTTCGGAAGTTAAGGTACGTACTATTCTATTTTTAATTTAATGATCATTAATAATTTCAATTTTTAAGGCCTATCGCAATTATGTTAATTCATGAATTTTAATTTTCTCAATTTAAATGACATTTCTATACTCCAATATAATTTATAAGTGAAATTGTTTCTCTTACTCTCTGGAACAAATTTCTGGATATCTCTGCTGTGGAAAATGTGGAAGAACTAAATTCTAATTAGACGAGTTAAAAAACACTCCCGACCTATTCCACAGTTTCAGGGCTCTCCTTCGTCCAAAAAAAAAACCTCGTCGGCGTCCTCTCCAAAAACCAATTCCTCTTATTATCCGTTGCTAACAGCAACCAACGTTCTTTTTTTTTCTGTCTTCTATTTAAATATTTTAAACCATAAAACTGTCCTGTTTGACATATTTGTCAAGCCACATTACTTTCTCATAATCACTTTAATCACATATAATTTGGGAATTTACAAAAAAAAATGTTTAGATATAAAACTTATTCTATTACAATACTAATTTATTCTTTTCATCTCCACATCATTGTAATTTCTTATTTAACAAAACCCCTATTAATTTAGCTCCCACAGACTGTCAAATAAACTGTCAAGCAGTTTATTTTCTGACGTTTATTAAAATTTCTATGTTTAAATATTTTTTTAAAATTCTTCTTTTTTTGTTCTTCTTAAGGTTTAGACGATTCACCTATACACTAGGCAATTATACTATTCAGAAATTATTAACACTATACCAGGTAAGTCAAAATTAATTTATTTAACAATTTACTAATCTTTTTCTCTCTTTTATTTCAGAGTCGAACCCACATTGTGATGGCTTCATGAAATTCATAAACAACAAACTCATATAAAAATCCATTAAAGTTGTATATATTTTAACATATTGAAATCATTTCAACTTCCCCCCAATTTGGATTTTGTTCAGTGCTAACTATCAGCACTTACTAAATCTAAATTCTTACCGGTAAACTTAAATATTTTATTAATATTAACATAACAATAAACTGACTTTTATTAATAAGCATATCTCTTGAATATTTTTTTTATAAGTTACTCTATGACAAATACAGAATTTTCCAAACAAAATCTATAAATCTTTCACTAATTATATCAACTTTAGAATCAAATTTCCAAGTACTTTCCCAATTTCTTTACTTCTTTTCCTGTACTATTTATTTCTTGTACTATTTTCGTAGAAATTCTTATAATTGTTCCCCTCTTTATTTTATATTTTTATTTATTTATTTATTTCCGCATATACTATTTCAGTATCTTTATTCATTGCCGCATTATTATTTATTCTTTTTATATCCCCATATAATATTCATTTCATCATCTCTACATATAACTCTCTATATTTCATATTTCAATATTTCATATAATTCTATTTTTCATCTTATTTCCGCATATACTATTTATCATTATAATATTCCCTATTTTCCAATTTCTACAAAATATCGATTTGTCCATAGTACTTTGCTTATTTATTTATACTTGTAACTCCTATAAATCTACTTGAAAATAAATCAACCTTTTTTGTTTATATAAATTCATCATTATTCTGTACATCTGTTCCTAATGAATTATTTAATTATCAAATTTATCTCAAGATATGCTTATTTATTAATTATCCTTCTATTTACAAAACTTATATCTTATAATACCAAATTCGTGTCATAATATTGCCTACCCTTGTATGTTCATTCATAATACTTATAAATTCCCTCTATATTAAATATCCCTCTAATATTATTAGTTTCTGGATGTCTTAGTTCATAACTGTTTAACCCATGTTCAGTACTAATGACATAAGGTCCTTCAAATGGCAAAAGTAATTTTCCACACAGATTTTCATCCTTTTTAGGCACCTGTAGTGACCTGATAAGTACCTTCTCCCCTTTTTCAAAAGTAATTCTTTTCTTTCTCTTCTTATTGATTCTATTTACATAACGATTAGCATTTCTTAATAAATTTTGGTTCACCTTCTTCATTACTTCTTGAATGTCTCCTGTATTACTGATTTCCCAGGGTCTTTCTGGATACTTTCCAGATATTAGGAAATATGGGCATTGTTTGGTGATTCCATGTGGTGTCTCATTTAAAAATCTTTCAACTTGTGCCTGTAATACTCTATCTCCCTTTTCCGCCTGATTTGCATGCATACCCATTTCCAGTTCCAAATTCTGCAATCCCATCTTTATATTGTTTTTGATAATGGTAAGTTTTTCCTCATGATCCTGAGTTTGCCTTTTAACATTTTCTACCTCCCTAACAATCTCTTTATTCTGCTTATTAACTTCTTTGTTTATTTCCGTTGGTAAATTCTTTTGAATGGCTGTTCCCAACTCTACAGATCTGCTCCCAATTTCCTGTTTTATTTCCGCTCTAATTATGGCCTTTTCTCTGGATATCTCCTCCTGTACATTCCTCTTAAAATTCTCACTTTCTCCTCTGACCTGTTCTACTTTCTCTTCTAAACCTTGGGAATGTGTAGCATCTCTTCCCTGACTATCTTCACTTCTTCTTTGATTTCTTCCCTCATTTTAATTAACTCTCCCCTAAGTTCTCCTTTAATATTATTTTCCATTTTGTTCATATCCCCCCTAATATTGTTAATATTACTATCCATTTTGTGCATATCCCTCCTAATATTATGATCCATCTGTTGTAGCATCCGCATTATTTGCTTCATATCCATCTGTGCCATCCCTGACTCTCCAACATCTCCTTCCCTGCGTCTCTCCTCCTGCACTCTACTTTCATCCTCACTTACATCACATCTATCTCACTATCTCATCCAACTCCTCTCTCAAATTATCTGTTAGACTTCCCTCTCTATCACCTTGTCCTGCTTCTTGTATGCCTTGCTCTAAATATACTACAACTTCTCCTGATCCTCCTCTGCTTTCTTCATCTACCTGTATATCCTGTTCCTGTTCTAACACCTGTTCTCCTTTACTCTCTTTCGGTACGACTTCTTTTCCATTTCTTAAAGTCATTCGGTCTGCCATTTTATCCTAATATCTATTTATTCTCAAATTTAACTTTAACTGCCCCAGAATCTCTGCAACTCTAATCACACCAATTTATTTTTACTCTAATCTGTGTAATATTAATAAATCTGCTTAAAAAACACCCTTATTTCTGTTTTCCCAGAGGCCCCACGTTGTTAGCGTCAATTGATAAAGTTGTATTTTATTAATTTTATTTTTTTTTTTATAAATGTAATTTTTAAAATATGTGGTTCGTTATTTAATTTATTATATACCTCAGCTAGCTCAATTATGTATTCTAAGCAATCTGTCACTGTGTGACGTCGACTCTGTAGTCTCCTGGTAGAGTTCAAAAAAAATTAAACCAAAATTTACTTTAGACCTTTGATAAATTAACCCAAATGAAGCACGTTATTTATTAATATTGAACAAATTTAATATAAACAATAAAATTCGTCTGCAACTTCGGTTGCCTTTAAAAATTTACAAAAATAGGAATCGTTTAAGTCTTAACGTGGTTTAGTGACGTGACAATAAAAATGTATTGCAAAATGTGGAGACTCTCTACAAGTACCTAAAAACTAAATAAATATTGCAACTTTATAAAGTGTTTAAATGAACTATAAAGAAAAAGAAAATGAACACTTTATTCCGCTGACTATTCAAATATAATCAAAATTTCAAATGATCCCCAAAATTATTGTCCAACCTCACTTTAAAACAGTTCTGATTTCTTTAAAGGAAACTAACTACTCAAAAATAATCGGTGAAACTGGAATATCAATCCTCTCTTCGGAAGTTAAGGTACGTACTATTCTATTTTTAATTTAATGATCATTAATAATTTCAATTTTTAAGGCCTATCGCAATTATGTTAATTCATGAATTTTAATTTTCTCAATTTAAATGACATTTCTATACTCCAATATAATTTATAAGTGAAATTGTTTCTCTTACTCTCTGGAACAAATTTCTGGATATCTCTGCTGTGGAAACTGTGGAAAAACTAAATTCTAATTAGACGAGTTAAAAAACACTCCCGACCTATTCCACAGTTTCAGGGCTCTCCTTCGTCCAAAAAAAAAACCTCGTCGGCGTCCTCTCCAAAAACCAATTCCTCTTATTATCCGTTGCTAACAGCAACCAACGTTTTTTTTCTGTCTTCTATTTAAATATTTTAAACCATAAAACTGTCCTGTTTGACATATTTGTCAAGCCACATTACTTTCTCATAATCATTTTAATCACATATAATTTGGGAATTTACAAAAAAAAATGTTTAGATATAAAACTTATTCTATTACAATACCAATTTCTTCTTTTCATCTCCACATCATTGTAATTTCTTATTTAACAAAACCCCTATTAATTTAGCTCCCTTAGACTGTCAAATAAACTGTCAAGCAGTTTATTTTCTGACGTTTATTAAAATTTCTATGTTTAAATATTTTTTTAAAATTCTTCTTTTTTTGTTCTTTTTAAGGTTTAGACGATTCACCTATACACTAGGCAACTATACTATTCAGAAATTATTAACACTATACCAGGTAAGTCAAAATTAATTTATTTAACAATTTACTAATCTTTTTCTCTCTTTTATTTCAGAGTCGAACCCACATTGTGATGGCTTCATGAAATTCATAAACAAACTCATATAAAAATCCATTAAAGTTGTATATATTTTAACATATTGAAATCATTTCTATATATATATATATATATATATATATATATATATATATATATATATATACGGCATAAAGTGAACTCCGCCCATGTTAAAATTCAGGTTCAAGTGAGCTCCGTGGTCAAGTGGACACCGATATACGGAGCTCACATGACCATTCCATAATATTGGCTCTGTCGATTCGTTAAGATGTATAGTTTCATAATTCTTAATAAAATTTTGGAGCTCATAAGTACCCCTGTATCATAAATGTATTTCGCTTAGTTCACGTGTATATATTATAGAGGTCGTTCAGATCTTTTTCACTATATATTGGAACCATAGGAATATCGGTTTAAGTAAGCTCTGATAGTTTGGCAACTTTGCAATTAAACCGTAGAGCTCCAGCGTTCTTGATATATACATTTTATATATTTTAAACGGTTCATACGGACTCCTGATTTTTTTTATCATTCATACACATTACAATATGTAATAGATATGTATACTACCAAATACCTGGTTTTGGTAGGTACATGCTGTTCTAAAAATAGCTTTATAAATACAAAAGGATTTCATTACCAAATTGGATGTGTTTTTCATATGCTGAAATTTCCTAATGTATTTTTTTAACATGAGTATGTCTTTGTACGATTTATTTAAGGATAGGATTAATAAGAATGTCTTTTATTTCATCCATTGTTTTACGATATCTTGTATACAGCTTCTTTATTATTTTATTTATGATTTTATCTGTGTACTACATATTATTATAATTCTGGATGGGTTATCTTAAAATAAATATTTAAGTGCTAAAAGTGATATTTTTATGTAAAAATGGGTAGTAGTGCACAAAAAAGGGAAGAATGCTTAATTTATCTAACAAGAATATACCACTTCACCGATATTACATACTTCTGAATTTTTTATCTTTTATTTAGGGGTAATGTAATCAATATAAGTGGAGTTAGTGTCAAATTTACAATAATCTTTATAAGCAATAGCTTACTGACTGTACTTTATATGTTCAATTCAATTAATTAAACCTTGTCACTTCAGAAAAGAGCGATTTGAATGGCAAAGTCAAATAAGAAGGTGTGATAAATCTTGTACTGCCCTACATTCGCACAGGTTAACCGGTATTTACTGGCTAGAGTCCTCCTCGCAGATTTTACGAAGATAACTACCATAAGGAAATTCCTCTCGAGGGTTCAGATGGCGAGGAGCAGCTTATCTTTTTTTTATTTCTTGCAATGTGTATATGTGTTGATCTGGTCAGTGTTTTCTCGATGTTAGTCATAAATTGGTCTGGTATTCGTTGAGTGGATGTTGCGATTCTAGACTTTGTATCTTTTATTCTATAGATACTTATCTTCGGATATTAGGTTAATTGATAGCTAAGATATTGTAGAGCTTATGTATGAATGTGTATGTCTTAATATCCGCTTAATTTGGCTGACTAATTTATAGCTAAATCTACGTGTTAAGTATGTGTTGATATCATCTATACTTACAAGGTATATTCGGCCGCAGAAGCATAGAGTGCAAGCGTCTACGTTTTAAGGATGGAAGGATGCGCTTCTTAGCAATTTAGCTGACAAGTTTTCAGAGATTACTTTTCTGGTCCTCAGTTTACCTCTTAGTTTTAAACAAAGTTCTGTGAATGACAAAGTTTGATTCAAACTATCTTCAAGGTATTTATAGCAAGTCCAGAGTTTAAAAATTTCATGATACTATTGGATGTTTAGATTTGTAAAAGCGTCTCTGTTAGGGACATTAAAGTTTTTTGTTGTGCAACAATATAGATCGTCTACCTAAGAAAAGTTCTAGTATTTACTGGTATCTTCTTCTTAAAGTGCCTATCCGTTCCGGATGTTGGCGGTCATCATGGCTATCTTTACTTTTTTCACTGCAGCACGGAACAGTTCAGTGGTAGTCGTGTTATACCACTTTCGTAAATTTTGAAGCCAGGAAATGCGTCTTCTTCCCGGTCCTCTCTTACCATTTACCTTCCCTTGGAGAATTAGCTTAAGAAGGCCGTAACGTATTTACTGGTATGGGTTGTGTAAATATTATACAGTGTAGGTGCCATTACGCTACCCCAAAGGAGACCGTTCTTCTGCGTTGTCCATCTGTTATTTTTACCATTATGTAATACGAAAAATCTTCTGTTGTGTAGGCATACGCGGATAATACAAGTGAGTTTATTACCTAAGGCAATGTCACATAGATTTTGGAAATGCCCTCTAATTTAAGGTGTCGTAAGCGGCATTTAGTTTGACAAATACCACTCCTCATACCTGATATCTTTCGTACCCGTCTTTGCTGTGTTGGTCAAGATCTTCCCTGTCTATTGCCACTTTAGTCTTTTAATTTGAGTTTTTCTTCTATTATCAGTAAAATTATATTAAGGATCACGTGCAGAAGTATTTTTTATAACTGACAGAATAAATAAATATATTGACCGATAGCTTTTGTGGAGTTTTTGCCAGGTTTAAGTAAGGCAATAACTTTGTCTTTACTTTGCTTGTCTACAGACTTTGGATATCAGCCATTGTTGTATTTTTGATCCAAATTTTAGAGTTAGTTTTGTGCTCAGATCCTTAGTTAGGAGCCGTAATATTGTTTATTATATACATAGATAGCAGATCCAAGCTCAACATCGCACCGTTGAAAGGTTCCCTCGGCTGACTGGTTTTGTCCCCTCTCATTTTAAGTTTTTCTTTGCTTCTTTATCGACATTTTATTATGCGATTTTTAGCGATCAGCTTAATACCAAATACAATATATTTGGCCCTCAATATGTTTCTTCTTCTTCTTGCAGTAAGTCTTCTATCGGAGGTTGGCTACCATCACAGCAATCTTTACTTTGTAGGCTGCAGCTCAGAACAACTGTATTGAACTGCACCCATACCACTCTCTTCAATTTCGCAACCAGGAAATACTCCTACGTCTTATATTTCTCTTTTCCGAGGTTTCTCCTTGGATTATGAGTCTAAGCAGAGGGTACTATTCTCCTCTCATTATGTGGCCCAGATATTCAAGTTTTTTCGATTATATGGTTTTCGTAGGAAGTCGTATTCGTACTCCTTCCCCATCTTCAGCAGAACATCTTGATTTGTAACTCTTTCTGTCCATGGTATTTTCCACATTCTCCTGTAACACCACATCTCGAATGCCTCAATGTTTTTTATGTTTATCTTTTTCAGTGTCCAGGCTTCCATACCGTACAGCAGATCGGAGGAAACATAGCACCTTAACATTATTGTTCCCTAAGTTTATATTTATGTCCCGGCTGCATAGGAACTTTTTCATTTTGAGAAACGATTGTCTAGCTATCTCTATTCGCCTCTTGATTTCTCTTGTCTGGTCATTAGTATCATTGAAGCAAACCCCTAAATATTTGTAGGACGTTACTCTTTCAACTGGCTGATTATTTATGGTTAAATTCACATTGGTGTATAGCTTATTTGTTACAATCATGAATTTAGTCTTTTTGATGTTCAGTTTTAGACCATACTAATTGGTATGAGTGTTTATGTTTTCCATCAAAAACTGTAAATTTGCTAGGTTATCTGTTACTATTACCGTGTCATCAGCGTATCGTATATTGTTAATTAACTCTCCGTTAATGTTCATACCAATGTTTTGCTCTAGGAGCGCTTCCTGATATATTGTTTCGCTATATATATTGAATAGTGGAGAAAGCACACAACCCTGACGCACACCTCGACGAATCTTAATTTCTTCGGTTAACTCATTACCAACTTTGATTTTTGTTGTTTGTCCCCATGTAGCGTTTACGCTACTGACTAGTCCAATTTAAACCCCTCAAGAAATTTGTATTACCCGCCTACGATCGATTTTAAATCGACATTTTTCCCCACGCGCTGTTATCGCTTTGAAAGGAAGATCGATTTTATGCGGAAGCGAAGTTTCAGTTTTGGTCAGAACTCGTAAACGCAGACACGCCAACCGGTGAGTCTTTTTCTCACGTTCAAAGTGACGGAATTGGGGCAAATAAAATCTAGGACAAGAATAAAAAAAATATATATAATTCATAAATAATAATAATAATAAGAAATTTTTCTAATAAAATCAATATTCATTTATGAGTTCCACATAAAAAGGAAGATTTTTTTGGCGTGCTGCAGCTCCATGTAAGTAAATCATTTCATACGTATTATCTCTTTATCATATAATCAAATTTATCATTGTGTTTAGTATTTCTTTAGAGATTTACTTTTGAGTTCCGAAATAATTTAAATATAAAATTTCCTTGATTTACTTGCAAAGAACAGAAGGTCATTTTTTTTATATAGTCAAACTTAAATTCCGATCTATTTCATATCTTATCATTAAGTTTTTTTTTGGTTCCCTTTTAACTAACTTTTTTTGGTGGACTTAACTTAACTGAACTTAACCTAATACCAAATGTTTTGATGTTTTGTTTTGGTGCAGTCAATCCATGCTGCTACACCTATTGAATTGTATTTATTAAATTAAATAATAATTTTAGATTCCGCCACTTCACTTGAGGATATTCTCTTCAGAATATTCCCTCAAGGACTCAAGTAACTAAATTTCTTGAATAGTTAGCAAAATCCACGGGTTTGCTACTGAGCAACTATTTGCACTGAGCTAACTATTCAAGAAATTTAGTTACTTGAGTCCTTGAGGGAATATTCTGAAGAGAATATCCTCAAGTGAAGTGGCGGAATCTAAAATTATTATTTAATTTAATAAATACAATTCAATAGGTGTAGCAGCATGGATTGACTGCACCAAAACAAAACATCAAAACATTTGGTATTAGGTTAAGTCAACATCATGTCAAATTTATGAAGTTACTTTCGTAGGCATGGCAAGCTTGCGCCATGAAATAAACATGCGCAGAATACAGAAGGCTGTCCCACATTTGTAGAACCTTTTTATATTCCACCAAAAAAAGTTAGTTAAAAGGGAACCAAAAAAAACTTAATGATAAGATATGAAATAGATCGGAATTTAAGTTTGACTATATAAAAAAAATGACCTTCTGTTCTTTGCAAGTAAATCAAGGAAATTTTATATTTAAATTATTTCGGAACTCAAAAGTAAATCTCTAAAGAAATACTAAACACAATGATAAATTTGATTATATGATAAAGAGATAATACGTATGAAATGATTTACTTACATGGAGCTGCAGCACGCCAAAAAAATCTTCCTTTTTATGTGGAACTCATAAATGAATATTGATTTTATTAGAAAAATTTCTTATTATTATTATTATTTATGAATTATATATATTTTTTTTATTCTTGTCCTAGATTTTATTTGCCCCAATTCCGTCACTTTGAACGTGAGAAAAAGACTCACCGGTTGGCGTGTCTGCGTTTACGAGTTCTGACCAAAACTGAAACTTCGCTTCCGCATAAAATCGATCTTCCTTTCAAAGCGATAACAGCGCGTGGGGAAAAATGTCGATTTAAAATCGATCGTAGGCGGGTAATAAAAATTTCTTGAGGGGTTTCAATTGGACTAGTCAGTAGCGTAAACGCTACACCCAGTACAACCTGGATATGATGTTAATGTCGCGACTGTTGATGTTTTTGCTTCTTAGGATTTCATACAGCTTTTGGTGTCTGACTTTATCGAAGGCCTTCTCAAAATCTATGAAACCTACGTAGAGGTCTTGGTTTACTTCCAAACATCTTTGTATTAACACACTCATAACAAACAAAACTTCCCGTGTTCCCAGTCCACCTCTGAATCCAAACTGTGTGGTGCTTATGTCCTCTTCTAATTTATTAAATATTCTTTTATGAATTATTTTTAAAAATACTTTTAGTGTGTGGCTCATCAATGCTATAGTTCTTTGGTCTGAACACTGTCTGGCGTTATTCGTCTTTGGGATTGTGACAAAAGTAGAGGAGAGCCATTTCTTTGGTATGATGCCTGTTCTATAAATTGTGTTAAAGAGGTTCACTATTATTTCAAGTGCGTCGTCGTCTATAAGTTTTAACAATTCTACAGGAATTTCATTAGGTCCTGCAGCTTTACCCCCTTTTGTGTTCCTTATAGCATATTCTACCTCGCTTTTTAGGATTTCAGGCCCTGTTGCGTCGTCTGTAGGTTCTGTCACTGCTATTTCTGGTCTTTCGTCTGCAAAAAGTTCTTCAATGTATTCTGTCCATCTTGCCAGTTTTTTATTTAAATCTGTAATTATTTTACCTTTTTGTCCTTTACGATGGATGCTTGTTTCACTTTTTTACCTGTTATTTCCTTGATCTTGTTATTCATGTTAAAGCTATCATACTTTCTATCATATTTATCTATTTCCTTGCAGTTGTCCAGAACCCAGTTCTCTTTGGCTTCTCTAATTTTTCTCTTAATATCACGGTTCACTTCTTTGTATTTTGTCTTGTTTATTTTATTTCTTCGCCTTTCCTCTATGAGATGCATAATTTCGTTTGTCATCCATTCCTTTTTCTTAATTTTGCTTGGAGGTAAGGAGCCTTCACCAGCTGTCATAAGGGTTTTTTCTATCTCCGTCCATTTATTCCCTACATTGCCCGTGTTCCTATTTTTTGCAGCGATGCTTCTAAGATTGTTGTTTACCTGTTCTCTTGTCCTTTCTAGTATAGTTGCGTTTTTCAGTTGTTTAACGTCTATCTTTTGTTTAGCTGCACTTTTCTTTATTTTCTTGAATCTTATATTTACTACCGCCACCATCGGATTGTGATTCGATTCTATATCAGTGCCTGGATAGGTTTTTGTAGACGTGATGGAGTTTTTAAACCGGCTTCTGATTATTATATAATCAATATGATTCCTGACGATGTTGTCTGCATTATCCCTTGGTGATGTCCACGTGTACAATCTACGGTTTGGTAATCTGAACATTGTGTTCATTACTACAAATTCTTTTTCTTGGTAAAATTGTACGAGACGTTCACCTCGGTGGTTTCGTTGTCCAAGTCCAAATTCACCAGTGCATCCATTAGTTTTCACTTTACTAACTTTAGCGTTGAAGTCGTCCATGATTATAGTGACCTCTTCTTTTTTGGTCGATTCCAGAATGTATTCAAGTTGTTTGTAGAATTCTTCTATTTCCTCATCCTCTTTCTCATATGTTTCCTGCACTAGAAATACGTCACATTTCTGTTAAGCGCATATGTCTGATAAAGTTAAGTAAAGTGTCTTTATCTCTAGATATTCCCTTAATATACATAATTATGATAGTTGGCCTAAAAAGGACCGATTTTGCCGATCTTAAAATCCTATAAAAATGGCAAATCTTTTACTTTTCATTAAAAATTTAAATTTTACATACTGAAAGCTACCTTTATGAAAAGTAGAATCTATATAAATTAGCAAATTAAAAAATAAAGACATAATTCTGAATGGCCAACTTAAGACAAACAGTTATCCCCTCCTCAACTTATTCAGTTACAAACTATAATATTATGTAAACGCTACCTCTTTTATTGTTAGATAAAATGAATTTTCACCAAGTAACGTTTGAATCCATCACTTACTAAAAGAGTAGAAAGAGACATGCTTATGCTTTAGAGTACGTCTACTTTAGCACACTCACTATCTCATCGATAGGCCTTTTCCTCATCAATAATGTTCTCGCTCGTTATAGTTATTCTAAGATATTCAGATTTCACTACATGCTCTACATTTGGTTTTATCTCCTATAAATTTACAATTATGACAAAATTTCTATAATATTTTATGCATTGATATTAAACTGGAGTAGAGTACATAGTAGATAATATTTATTTATTTTGAGTATACTTATTTTACAACATAGTAAAAGAATAAATATTTGTGTTCTCAGTGTTTTCTAAGTCTACCAAGCATAAACAGGCGGCCCTATTAGATTACACAATTATTAAGAATGTCCAATCTCTGAATTGAAGATTTTATTTCAAAATATGACTGTACTTTATACAAATATTATTCTTTTCTGAGATACCGGTATAAATATGAAATTTGAATTACGCAATGATTTTTTAAAATTATTTTCTTGTGACATTATGTCACTGTTGGAGAATAATGCTGGGAATAAGGTTCAATAGGTTTTTATATTTTATTTGACGTTTTAATATTTAAATCTGAGTTCATTTTTCGAAAAACTATAAACTTATAACAACAAATTGATATATATCAGTACGAGGCAATATTCTTATGCTGTGGCAAAATCATCATATTTGAGTTACATTGCCGTTTTTCCTGCCGTATCATATTTTAACATAGTTTTCTAATTTATTTTATAGACAGGAGGTAATGGATATCCATAATTCGTCTAATAATATTATGTTTTAAAAACAGCTGTGCTTTTATGCTGATTCGTTCACCTTTCGTAAAGCAACCTGAGTTATGAATAACTACTTTTTTGTATTTTTGGGAGGCAAACTTCTACCAGACAATTTTTAATATGTGAATATTAGGGATTTATATAATATTTTTGTGTATATAATGTGTTTATTGATTTTACTTTCATTTGGTTTGTTTATTCATATTTTCTTATCTTTAGAAAACAGATGTGTTATTATTGTAAATCATCTGACCATTTTGTAGCAAATTGTTCATCCTGTACAAATCCAAATCAAAACGTTACAACAACAGTGCCAACTACTACTATAAATACAGTAGTTAATACACTTCCACATGACGTCACGATCACATCAGCATCTTCAGCGAATTCATTTTCCTTACAATCCTCGACTATACCTTCTTCATTAATTATACCAATATGAACTAAATCCCAAATATCATCCTCAACATCATATCCAAGTTCTCAAACTACATGCACAGATACAAATATAACAACTACCGAGTTATCAACACAAACACCTAATCTTTCACAACCTCATATATCAAGTCCAAACTATTCCTCAACACTTGCATACCCTATCAATAGGATATTAATAGATTAATACACCTAGTAAAAAAGTAAACACGTAGCCTTGATGAAATTTTAACCCCACCTTTACAAGAACCTAAAGAAAATTTTACAAAAACCAATACAAAAACATAAAAAATCCAAAACTATTGACAATTCTGAGACTTGCTAACAGCATGTAACCCGTAAAAGATTTTATTACTAATAAACTTGTAACACCGATATTAAATTTTGAACAACTATCTCCCAAAATCTATTTTTATAGATACCCAAAAGCTCCCAAATCTATTTTTATACAATTTTCCTATAGAATATAAAAAAGAAATAAAATTCCTAGGGATGCAACTGGACTCAAAATTAAGTTAGAAAAGTCATATACACTCGCTAAGCCTATCGTGCCAAGCTGGACTAAACATTATGAAATCTGTATCACATAAAGATTGGGGAGCAGATTTTCCAACTCTAATAAATATATGTAGAGCTTTAATTAGATCAAAACTGGACTACGGATGTGTTGTGTATAACACAGCAAATCAAACATTGCTTAAAACTTTGGATACTCTTCCGAGTTCAGCCGTTAGACTTGCTCTAGGAGCATATTGCACCAGTCCTGTGGACAGTCTACTCTGTGAAGCTGGAGAACCACCTTTAATCCTAGGAAGTAAATATTTAAGTCTATCGTATGTCTTGAATATAAAATCTAACCCAAAAAATCCAGCTCTTCATCATGCTGTTGCTAACAGGTTCTAGGAGGTCTATCAAAAAAGAAATAGGGGTACTGTACCTTTCTATGAACGAGCCAATAGATACTTATTCGATTTTAATATTGAACTACCTCCCATTTATCCTACCTGTGTAATAAATTTATGTTTTCCTTGGGTTGTTCCCTCTCCGCTTTGTAACCTTTAAACTTACAGCATATACCATATATATATATATATATATATATATATATATATATATATATATATATATAAAATTCGTGTAAAGTTGGTGTATATAAAATTACCATTTTATATACACGAACGCATCAAGGCCATAAATCGAGTAGGAGCATGCTTTGTAATATCACATGAACATTCCATCTATAAATTGTCAAATTGTCTCCTAAGACAAGTATTTTTACAGCAGAACTATTTGCCATCGATAAGGCCCTAACCTTTATTCTAGAAAAAAAAACTTCTCTCCCAAATCTCTTATAATATCTGATTCACTTAGTTATCTGACATCCATTTCTCAGATTTATCCCTCTCATCCAACATTATGTACAGCAGATTAAGTTAATGTTGTACCATATATACCAAAACAATTTGACAGTAGTTCCTCTGGGTACCGTCACACGCTGGAATAGATAGTAACATAAAGGCAGATAGTCTAGCTAGGTTTGCACTAACCAATTCAGTCGCATCAGTTGAAAATCTAACGGTGCATTTAGATTTAAGACCTTACTTAAAATCAAAATTGCACAATGTTTGGCAAAACCAATGGAATAGAAGCACAACTAAATTGACAGAAACAAAATCTTCCTTTCTTCCATGGAACTTCTAGCTTTGAAAGCAACAACATTAAGTCCTTATAACACGTCTCAGATTATGACACACTTCTACAATACATAATTACTTGTTGAAGAAAAAAGAGGAACCAGTGTGTTTTGTCTGTGAATGTAAAGTGACAGTGAAGAACATTTTGATTGACTGTCCAATCTACTTAGTTGAACTATATTACCACATTCCAAAAACATTAAAAGAACTTCTAGGAGAATCTAAATATGTAGCTGACTTGATAGCATTCTTGAAATCATTAACTTTTTTAATAAAATTTAATACAATACATCAATAATTTAAATATATATTGTATACATTATTATGTAATTGATATTTGGTATATGCCTTAAGTCTTTATCACTTTTTGTATTTTTCTTATGCTAATAACCCTAAGTGGTTGAAGCAAAATAAATAAAAAATAATACGACAATTTTTAACCTCATATCACTACAAATCCGTATCGAATAAGAACACATACTAAATTAAGAAAGCTCTTATAACGATATTGTCCAGGAAAAAAATCGCTTAAGGTAGATCGGACACATGCATAGACGCCAAGATGTCAAACTTGTAAAACTGTATGGAAGGAAGTTAGCACAGAAGAATGCCACTTAAACATCTCAATATACAATGGAGAGACAACATACAATCAAATTTAAAAAAATAAACATTTCATTTGATTGCAGATTCGTGGGCAGATCGGTCAATTTGGAGAAAAATAGTAGTTAGCGAAGACCCACCCAGTGTTGTAGCGTTACGTAATGATGATGACAAAGAGAAAGGAGAAACAGTGACAAAAATCAACAAAAATGGACCAATGGAGCAAAGCTGCTTTAAAATCTTTGACTGGAGAGGATTAAAATAAAAGTATAAGAAATGCAATGGCTGATTGATGGATTCGAGATACTTGAGGCTTGAGAAGAGCACTCTGCCGAAACAGCTGTAGTGATAAAATAGAATTAATTTTGTCGAAGTTTTAAAAATAATGTTTTCAGTGTTTTATTGTTAAATAAAATGGAGTTTACATACGACATTATATACGCTATAATAACTAGACAACTTATATAACACCGACATATAAGGAGAAAGTTTACTGAAACAATAAACTACTCAATATTTGTTATGAGTGGAAACGATATAAATAAACAAAATGGAGATAAAAAAACAGAAGACGACAAAGAACGTTTTAAATTGATTAATGTATTAAATTTTTAACAATGTATATTTAAAGGTCATTGTCAGAGCCAATATGCTAAATGTATGTAAAATAAAACTGTTTAAGGTAGATATGTTACAAATACATCTAAAACTAAAAACAATCGATGTTTATATGAAAGATCAAACCGTATGACACACTACCGTGCAATGTCCAGGATCCGGTATCGTAATAAGAAGTAAAATTTCACTTCCAGGCCATTGAAATGTGTTAAATTTTACTTTAGATATTCTTTTTATGAATATAATAAGTAAACATATAGTAAGCTTCATCTTCTTATTGTGCCGTATTCTAATAAAGGTTGGTGATTACTTCTCTAAACACTTCACATAAATTATTATTGTTTAAATTTAACTACTTTATGAAACAAATATTGCACGTCATAAACTACAGTAATTGAAAAACTATAAAGATCTGTTTTCAGAGTTCTCTTTAATCTTATGTAGTTAATTGTTATCCTACCGAAAGGCTTCTACTTTCTTCAACTATTACAAGATAACTCTACTCGATATTCGTACATTTAGAAAATAAATGTTTAAGTGCCCATGCATTTAAAAAAAAAATAATATATTAAATGGAAACTAACCTTTTTCAAGTTTATAATAGATACTTTTTTAAGTTTGAAAATAATTGTAATTAATAAAGTAATTGAAAATAATAAGTTCCAAAATGTACCGGCTATAAAATTTTAAAATCTACTACTAATACTAATATTGGCAACATCGCAGGAGTTTAGAAGTGTACGCGAAAAGTTATATACGGGCCCCAAAAATGTTTTATATTACAGAGTCCACTTGATCCGACGTGTTGGTCGGAGTCTACATAAAGCGCTACTTAGATAATAATATACACGGCGTATATTCTCCTGGAGTTCGTATAATACCCTTTTATTACGGAGCCTACATTAACCGCTAGAAGTATATATATATATATATATATATATATATATATATATATATATATATATATATATATATATATATATATATATATATAAGGATCACTCAGACGAGTGGTGGGTTCTTATATCGGTCTCTAGGTGGAGAAATAAAAGACAAAGTTGATAGGCTACTTTATCTATTTTGAAGACGTTTCGCTTTCGAGTTTTGAAAGCATCATCAGTTCATCTAAAAAATTAATACAATATGAGAACCACACAATCATGGAAACGATGTTAATTGTTACCTTAAAAAGATATGTAGCAGTCAATGTTATTAACAAATATGTGAATGAAACTAAGTAAATGGACATAGTACGCTGATCTTGTATAAACAGTTAAGCAACTAACAACATATATGAACTTGTACAAAAATTAGCACAGCAATTGACCATGTGGTCCAAAATAAATTCAATGTTATTTATGTTAATAAGTGAGAAAGAACCAAGAAAATCATAAATAACCTCCAACTATTTAATGGATATTAAACTTTGATTTTAACTTTAGGTAGCATTATAAGTAATATTAATAAAATTCTACAAAATAGTGAATATGAAGTTACCGATCAAAGCCTTATGGATGTCGCCGTGAAAATGGCGTTAGATGAAACAGGAACGAACTAACCGCAAAAAGACAGCCAACCTTGAGGTCAAAATTACTTTTGACAGATCAACAAGGTGTAAATACCAACCCAGAATTTTGGGCGGTTAATTTAATTTTTTTTATTTTATAACTGAGTCTGGATGACTACCAGGTTGTAAAGGACAACAACAGTGAAAAAAGTTGGTAGTGTACACACAACTCCCCTCACTAACCGGCCCAAATTTACAAACCGGAGATTTGCATTCAAACTCATAATAATGTAATGACGTTAATCATGTGGCAAGTTAAATAGTCAGGTGATTAACGATATTATAATTTCCATACAGCCCAAGGTTCAATATACTTGGAGCTGTGATTTGTAAAGGATTCTATGAATCAATTACAATGTTTGTATTATTTTATATATAATTTAAAACTCTAATCAAAGAATTTAGCGTAATGAAATGCAATATGGGTTGCATATGTAATAGTAAAATTAAGTAAAGAAATTAAGTTATTTAATTGATATATTTATTTATTTTATTTCTATTTATGTATGTAAATTATTTTATGAAAAGTGGAAAAAAGTTCAACTAGTAAACCTAATATGACATTAATGTAGTGAAAAGATTAAGTAGCCTAATTCTGCAAAATTAAAGCATGATATATCTGGCTCAAGTTACTTATGTCAGTTCTCTTATTCAATGCATTAGGATGTTTTAATATTGAACACATTTCCAAAAACTGTCTTTTCGCTAGATTGCGTTCAGTGGCAAGAATCTTAACTTCATTAAAATCCACTTCATGTTTTGTATTTATCGCATGTTGTGCTAGAGCACAAGTGTGTTTCGATAAGTTAATGTCGCTACGATGTGAAGTGAGACGACCTTTCAATGATCTACCAGATTGCCCAATGTAACAAAGATCGCAATTAGCGCATGGAATTTTATAAATTGTGTTCACTTGTTCCAAAGTGGACAAAGGTGTTTTAGTTTTAGAGAACAAATTTCTAACAGTTTTTGCATTCTTAACAGCAATTTTAACAGGTATATTATTTTGTTTATACAGTTTAATAAGCTTCTCAGTAACTTGAGGGAAATATGGTAAGGAAGAGTAATGCGTGATAGTATTCTCAAGATCGGTATTATGCAGAACAGTGCTATTTATAGAATTATTAGAGATGTTTATAAGTTGGTCACCATCGGGTATGTCATAAATTGAGGATCCATAACTATGTGAATAAAGGTATTTATTGATGATAGAGGAAGGATATGAATTCTCTATTAGAATATTTCTCAATAACTTAAAGGATTCCCTTCGATTAATTGGATGTGTCAATTTATTTAATCTAAAGCTTAAAGCTTTTATCAGGTTTAGTTTATATTTCATAGGATGACAGGAATGTGTGTACACTACCAACTTTTTTCACTGTTGTTGTCCTTTACAACCTGGTAGTCATCCAGACTCAGTTATAAAATAAAAAAAAATTAAATTAACCGCCCAAAATTCTGGGTTGGTATTTACACCTTGTTGATCTGTCAAAAGTAATTTTGACCTCAAGGTTGGCTGTCTTTTTGCGGTTAGTTCGTTCCTGTTTCATCTAACGCCATTTTCACGGCGACATCCATAAGGCTTTGATCGGTAACTTCATATTCACTATTTTGTAGAATTTTATTAATATTACTTATAATGCTACCTAAAGTTAAAATCAAA
The DNA here is from genome assembly GCA_918026665.1 of Diabrotica balteata. Lineage (NCBI taxonomy): Eukaryota > Metazoa > Arthropoda > Insecta > Coleoptera > Chrysomelidae > Diabrotica > Diabrotica balteata. The sequence goes on along the minus strand of OU898282.1, from coordinate 70,751,230 downwards.
GTTTAATATCCATTAAATAGTTGGAGGTTATTTATGATTTTCTTGGTTCTTTCTCACTTATTAACATAAATAACATTGAATTTATTTTGGACCACATGGTCAATTGCTGTGCTAATTTTTGTACAAGTTCATATATGTTGTTAGTTGCTTAACTGTTTATACAAGATCAGCGTACTATGTCCATTTACTTAGTTTCATTCACATATTTGTTAATAACATTGACTGCTACATATCTTTTTAAGGTAACAATTAACATCGTTTCCATGATTGTGTGGTTCTCATATTGTAATAATTTTTTAGATGAACTGATGATGCTTTCAAAACTCGAAAGCGAAACGTCTTCAAAATAGATAAAGTAGCCTATCAACTTTGTCTTTTATTTCTCCACCTAGAGACCGATATAAGAACCCACCACTCGTCTGAGTGATCCTTATATATATATATATTGGATTGACGGTCGTACTCCTTTTTCCGATATATATATATATATATATATATATATATATATATATATATATATATACTTCTAGCGGTTAATGTAGGCTCCGTCTACATACGTATATATATATATATATATATATATATATATATATATATATATATATATATATATATATATATACTTCTAGCGGTTAATGTAGGCTCCGTCCTAAAACGGTATTATACTAACTCCAGTAGAATATACACCGTGTATATTATTATCTAAGTAGCGCATTATGTAAACTCCGACCAACATGTAGGATCAAGTGGACTCCGTAACTGGATAAAATATTTTTGGGATCCGTATATAGTTTTTAGCGTACACAACTAAGCCCCTGCGATGTTGTCAATAATTGTATTAGTCGTAGATTTTCAAATTTTATAGCAGGTACATTTTGGGAACTTAAAATTTATTTAAATATCCACCAGTTTAGTTATCGAGGAATTTCAGGAATATTTGGCTAATGTATTTAAATATGTTATAATATAAATTGTTAACATTATAATAATTTTATTTTATTTTTATGTATAATAAGCACGGTGATAATTTATATTACTTGCTCTAATTATTTTCAAACTTAAGTAAGTGTCTATTATAAACTTATTAATGGTAATAAAGCATTATTCTATAGCATTATAATATTTTAGCTATTGATTAAATTCGAATAGCGGTTTGATATCCCTTTACTTTCTTGAAAAAGTTATATTCTAACACACAAGATCTTATTAAATTGTCAAAACTTTCCTTTCATATTCCATTCACTTATAAGGGGCAGCACTAACATCAGTACGATGCTACGCATACAATGCGTAGCTATAATCCTGGGCTGGCTAATAGAAAGCATGAGAGTAGCAGTTTTATTGGTTTCGGAACTGCTACCTGGGTTGGGGAAGCAGGATATCAGCATTAAGTTAATGCATATAGAAATTGTTGCTTGACCGGCGAAATATCAAATACCAGAGAGCACGACGGTAGCAGTCTAAGAAAGCGAAGCAAAACAACTTTATTATTATTAGACAATATCATATTTCCTAATAAAATAATATTGACTTTACAACGAGACAAATTTTCTACTGTTGGACATCGAAACATGCAAATACATAGCAACGGGTTTCCTACGTCGGTATCCCAAAAAATTGTTGTAATAATGATACGGGAAACAAAAAACTTAAGATGGAAATGGGCGCCAAAAAATCTGTGTTAATAAACAGTAGAATAAAATATAGATTCTCAATTCAAATAGTCAAAAAATTAAAGAACAGCTTAATAAGATAGAAATAGCACCTATTTACGATGAAATCCAATAACGGCCCAAGGTACAAAACAGCTCCTAGTTATGCTGATGGTTAGATCTAGAGCATAAATTTAACAAAAGAACCATATAATTTTAAAAGATTGGAGCAATTTAGATATCGCTGATAACGTTGTCGCATAAAAGATAAAAGGGAAAATGCATGTAGCAAACCATAGACATAATATAATACAAATAGACTGACAGCTGCCATACAGTCGCGTTTCCGCAATACGACAGAGAAAACTGAAGAAAAGCAATCCCTGCATATTTTTCTAATGGGACGGGGTTATTGACCACGTGACCTTCTCATTGGTCATAGGTCACGCGTTCGATAAACCTGACAAATTAGAAAGAGATGCAGGGACTTTCGTTAGTTTTCTCTGTTGCACTGGGGGAACGGATCTGTATTGCAACAGTTAGTCTATTTGTATTGTATATCTATGTATCAAACTGATATCACTATTAAATCTACAAAAAGAAAAAATTGCAATATAAACAAAATTTGTTTAACACGCGTCTAGAAAAGAACTAAAAAAAAAAAAAGAATTTGGAGCTAGAAACGTCAACTACATGTGTAGTATAAAAATCAAATTTATTATTTTAACCAAAATGTTCACACCAAGTTTGATTGTATTAAAATATTCGGTAGCTCCAACTACCTGTACTCTATAGTATTCAGTAATCCATCTCAATATCAACTTTATTTTTTTTAAATTTTTTTGGATAGAATACAAGAAATATGACACAATATTTATTAATACATATTTTATTGGGCGTTTCGATGTTCAAATATGAGTTCGTTCTCAAAAATGTACAATATTATTTTTACAAGGTATTTCGTAGATACGTACAAGATGTTATTTATGTTTTTACTTTATCTGGCTTGTTATATTATAATCAAATAGTTCTCGGTTATTTCGCACTCTGTATTAATTTGTAATATCCCTAACATGTTCATATATTTCTCTACTAATATTCTTCTTTCTGCGACGTTCAATCGGCTGTTATTTTGTTTTTACGTCGTCCATGTTTCATGTACATATATATGTTATTATAGGTCTTACGACTGCATGGTAAACTCTTAATTTTGGTATTGCATAGTATATTTTTGGATTTAATTTTTTGCTTAAAAAGGAGCGATTGCCATTATATATTCTGCTGTTAATGTCGTTTGTAATGTTTTTATTAACAGTGATTTTAGCTCACACATATTTAGACCAATGAACCATTTTAAAGTTGTACTGGTCTATTAAAATAGTATGTCTTATCATGTTTCTCTTCTTATGATAGCCCTATATTTTTTTATTCTCGTTTATATATAAAGACCCATATTTTCCGCTTTTTCGTATTGAATTTCGTATTTGAAGTTTTTGTTGTTACTTTTGCAACTACATATGTATATATATAAGCATTATTTAAATATAATTAAACTTTTTGTTAGTTTTGATTCTCCTCGTATAATTAGCCCAGTAACAGAGAGTCATTTCAACCAATAAGGTTCGAGGCTGTTCGGTCATTAAAGGCAATCATTCCATCCAGTAGGGATGAAGGCTGCTCAGTCATCAAAGACAGTCGTTCTATTAAGTAGATATGGTGGCTGCTCAGTTATCGAAGAAATGAGTTCCTTTGCGCTATATTTAATTCTTTTGTGGTTTCTGTGTGCCAAAGGGGTAAGGTACAATCTACATATTTGTTGCAAAAATTACTTTGCTGGTATATTGAGTACCGTTTAAATAATAATATGAATTTTGTTACGAATTTGTCTTATATGCTGTAATAAATCTTTTTCCGCGAATTGGAAAACATGTTTTAACCTTTATTTAAAACATTTATCGTTAACGTTTAGTTGACCATTTTACGTTTATCTAAATAAGTATTTATTATATTGTGTAATACCTAGCTGTAGTTTCATTTTATTATTGTATCTATATGGGTATATATAATATTATGGATATTTATAAATATCCAAAATCATCCTATTTGCGTTACATTGATATTTATGTGGTAATTAGCTAAGTCATTAGTCTTTCCAGCCGTATCATATTTTCCTCGATTTTTTTTGGTAGACAAGCGGTTTAGTTTGTGTAAAATAATATCCCCGATTCGATTCATAATATTTAGGTTTCAAAACAGCTCGCTAATTCGTTCATCTTTTTTAAAGCACTTTGGGTACTACTTTTTAGTATCAATCCAACAATAATTAAAAATTAATTCTTTAATACCTAAAATTATTACTTTACTAATCTGATTCGAAATATCGTGAAAAAGTAATATGTAAAATTTAAATTTTTAATAAAAAGTAAAAGATTAGGCATTGCTTATGGGGTTTAAAGATCGAGCCTGTACGAAGATTGAAGTACTAATAAAACCATCACAATCGGGCATACCCCGGGTAATGATTAATTAATTAATCGCCTAATTCTTCAGTCACCCCTCTAACATGATTTTGTCAAATTGGTGCTTTTTAGGAAAAACTATTCTAATAACAACGGTTAAGGGTATATCTAGAGATAAATAAACTTAACTTTACTTAAACTTATCAGACATATGCGCTAAACACGAATCTGACATATTTCTAGTGCAGGAAACACATATAGGGCCTAACCTAGGGTACTTGGTATAAAGCTGATCACTAAAAACCACATTATATATATATATATATATATATATATATATATATATATATATATAGACATGCTATTTCTATCGGAAACGAAGCAAAGAAAAACTCAAAGTAAGAAAGAACAAAACCAGTCAGCTAAGAGAACCTTTAAACGATGTTGAGCTTGGATTCGCCATATACATAAAAATACTAGAAAGGCTTATCCAGATGATGAACAACTGCATTCAAATTATGAAGATACATAAAGTGTAGAGACAAGCCAAAGTTTGTACCTTGCTTAATCCTGGCAAAAACTGCAACGACCACAAAAACTATCGGCCAATATCTTTATTTTGTCAGCTATTCAAAATACTTTTGCACAAGATTGTTAGTACGATTTTACCGATGTTAGAAGAAAAATTCAAGTTAAAAGACGAAAGTGGCTATAGATAGGGAAGATCATGTACATGACAAATACTAATCTTACCCAACACAGCAAAGACAAGCACGAAAAATATTGTGTATCGATATTATCGACTTACAATACCTCAAATTACAGGATATTTCTCCAAAAACTATATGATATCCCCTTAGATAACAAACGCACTTATATTATCTGCGTATGCCTACATAACAGAATATTGTTCGTATCACTTAATGGTAAGAATAGCAGATGAAGAACGGTCTCGCTTGTTTACACAAACGATCAACCCATACCGGTCTTCTATTATATAGACGATACACCTATTATTTAATAACAAAAATAAACTATTAATCAATTTTCAGCCAAAACCCCTGAAAAACTTCTGAGTGTTCTTTCAATTTCCCTAACATAGACGCTTTCACAAAACTGAACATCCAATAATGTCATAAAATCGTTGAACTGTAGACTTCCTATAAATTCCTTGAAAATAGTTTGTATCACACGTGGCCATTCACAGATGATTGTTTAAAACTAAAGGGTAAATTGAGGACCAGCAATAATATTCTCCTAGCTTATCAGCTAAAAAGGGGAAGCACATCCTTCCACCCTTAAAACGTAGATGATTGCACCCTATGCAATACTAATTGGTTTGCACTCTAATACATAGTTGACACGTAGACTTAGTTATAAGTTAGTCAGCAAAATCATCAGCTGATATTTGTTACATTAAGACTTGCATCCTTACATAAGCTCTACCATTCGTAGCTACAAATTTCACCTAATATTCGAAGATAAGTACCTAGAGAACGAAAGAAACCAAGTCTAGATTCGCAAGATTCACTTTTAGAATACCAGCCCATTTGTACGATGACTCAAATCAAAGAAAAACTGGTCAGATCAACACATTTGCAAGATATATCAGAAAAAAACAAGTAAATGTTAAGATAGTAATTTGTTTAAACGTAATTTAGCAGCATTAAATATGGCGTACGAAGAAATATTCGGAAGTAAAAGTAAACATAAGTAAATAAATGATAGCGATCTTTAATATTACAGTACTTGACAACAAGGGCAAGGAACTGATAACAGAATTAATAAAACACATGCAGACATTTGCGCCATTCAAATGAGGTAAAAAGGTTAGAGGTCACAGAATACCCTAAAATAAATAAAAAATAAATAAATACAAGATTTAGCAACGACCTAGCACCAGGTATGAAGTAAATCTGTAAAAGTATACAACATAAAAACGGAGAACCCTTAAAAATGTCTACGCATAAAATGAATACACAATAAAATAATACCATATTTCAGTAACCTAGATCTACAAATGTATACTTTTATCATGCGGACACAAATCAGTGATATACTACATTTTGACAAACAAAAATTTTTATTACAAAGATGTATTAAACTGGAAAAATTAGTTGTGGAAAAAAAATTAAAACAAACCATGAAAATTGGATGATTCGAAGGAAATCTATCAGACAATGGCAACTGAGATGTCATCTAGAACGCATTGAGACATGGTCTGAGAGCCAGCAACAACTTTTATCGGGAGTCTTACGCTGCTATGTAGGGTACCTGTTATATACTGTAACATCACATCTTTTGAACTACTTACCCAGAATTTTGGTGCTTGAGTCATGTATACCTGGTAATAATTCACTGATGTTGGACTGGATTTTCGGTCAGAAAACGTTATGTGATGTAGCTCGGGTCTTTTTAATTATATACCTTTTATAAAGGATTTTTAAGTTAAACTTTTGTGATTCATGGTATACAGTTAACTAATTTCATTTTCATTTCATTTTCTACATACGCACTTCACCTTCTAGATCATAATCATTCTTTTAATACCGAATTTAACATTCTTCACATTCAAAATAAAGGCCTTAAGCTATCTTTGTTAGAATCTATGGAAATCAACAAATTAAAAAACACAGATATAGTTCTAAATGACCAACTTGAGACAAACAGTTCTCTCCTCCTCAACCTATTTCATTAAGGACTATAAAGTGTAAACGCATGCCAAAAATAGATCACTTGAGAAAGGCAATCAGCCGAAACAGCTGTAGTGATAAGAGTTTAAAATAAATTTTGTGGAAGTTTTCAGTGTTTTACTGTAACTTTAACTTTTGTACACTGTTTGTTATCAATATAAATGAGTAGTGACCGATATTAAAAACTTATTAACTCCGCACAAAGAGACTCTTTAATAGCTACAGTTTTTACTTTACAAATCTAATTCGAATTATATCCGAAAAGAGTAAATATGTAAAATTTAAATTTTTAATGAAAAATTAAAGTTAACTCATTACTTATGAGGTCAAAAAAAGCAGCCTTCACGAAGACTGAAGTACTAATCTAATGAGACCACCGCAATCGGGGATATCCTGAGTAATTATTAGTTAAGTAATCATCTAATTCTTTAATCACCCGTTTAATATGATTTTGTCAAATCGGTCCCTTTGAATACCAACTATTCTCATTAATTCTATAAATATTGAGGGCAGATCTAAAGATAAAGAAACTTTACTTAAACTTATAATAGGGAAATGCTATCTTTGCTGGCAATGAAAGCAAAGAAAAACTCAAAGTGAGAGAGATAAAAACCAGTCAGCTGAGGGAACCTTTCAACAATGTTGAGTTTGGATCCACCATTTATGTATATATAACGAAAAATAATACGACTCCAAACATTGAGGATCTGAGCACAAACTTAATTACGAAATTTGGAAGAAAAACACTATAATTGCTTCTCCGGATGATAAACAGCAAGCTGTATTCAAACTATGCAGATAACCAAAGTGTACAGACAAGCCTAAGTTGTTGCCTTGCTTAAATTTGCCAAAATCTCCAATTAACACAAAAACTGTCGGCAATATCTTTATTTTGTCAGCTATTCAAAATACTTACAAATGGTCCTTTATATAATATTACCGTTATTAGAGGAAGAACTCAAATTGAAATGTTAAGACGCGAATATCATGTACGTCACAAATACTATATCTTACCCAATACAGCGCAGACAGCTACGTAAGATATCATAGAGATATTATAAAGATAAATCGAAGATAAAATATTCAGAAGTATGTAATATTGGTAAACTGGTATATTCTTCTTATATAAATTAAGCATTCTTCCCTCTTTTGTGCACTACTACCAATTTTTACATAAAAACATCTATTTTTGCACTTAAATATTTATTTTAAGATAACCCATCCAGAATTATATGTAGTACACAGATAAAACCAGAAATAAAATAATAAAGAAGCTATATACAAGATATCGTAAAACAATGGATTAACTAAAAGTTCTTATTAATCGTATTCTTAAATAAAACTTAAAAATACATACTCATGTTAACAAAATACATTAGTAAATTTTCGCATATGAAAAAATACATCCAACTTGGTAATGAAATCCTTTTGTATTTATAAAGCTATTTTTAGAATAGCACGTACCTACCAAAAACAGGTATTTGGTATTATACATATCTATTACATATTGTCACGATGATCGCCAACATTCGTAACGGATAGGCACATCAAGAAGAAGAAGAAGATTACATATTGTAAGGCGTATGAATGTTAACAAAAATAAGGAGTCTGTATGAACCGTTAAAATATATAAAATGTATATATCAAGAACGCTGGCTTAATTGCATAGTTGCCAAACTATCAGAGCTTACTTAAACCGATATACTTATGGTTCCAATATACAGTGAAAAAGATCTGAACGACCCCTATAATATATACACGTGAACTAAGCGAAATACATTTATGATACAGGGGTACTTATGAGCTTCAAAATTTTTTTAAGAACTATGAAACTATACATCTTAACGAATCGACAGAGCCAATATTATGGAATGGACAAGTGGGCTCCGTATATCGGTGTCCACTTGACCACGGAGCTCATTTGAATCTGAATTTTAACATGTGCGGAGTTCACTTTATGCCGTAGATATATATATATATATATATATATATATATATATATATATATATATATATATATATATATATATATATGCTGTAATATAAATGTTAATTTATTGATATGAAGAAGGTCTCTGACACAGTAAAAATAAACAACCACCGAATCCATACATGTGACACATCAAATGAAAGAAGAGGATCTAACGAATATATTAAGGTAGAAAACAAAACATGACGACTACTAAAAGGACACTATACACTATTTTTGCTATTAATGAAAGTATAGCAAAATATGGGACATCATATGATCCTACGGATAATAATAGACACACTATAAAGTAAATTTGCATTTATTGGCCTAAAGAGGGCGTCTGACGCAGTAAAATATAAACAACCACTCCTTCTATTTATCAATGATTTTACATGTCTTTATAGGGGATCAACAGTCACGTTTTATATCAAACGTAACGTCATATGTTGAATGTCACATTTTTATGTCACGTTATACGTCGGATGTGACATTTTATGTCAAATGTCACATTTCATGTCACGTCATACGTCAAATATCACATAATATCTCACATTGTATGTCAAACGTCACGTCATATATCCAATGTCACATATTATGTCACGTTGTATGTCAAACACAACGCCATACGTCAGATGTCACATTTTATGTCACTTCATACGTCGAATGTCCCATATTATATATCACATTTTATGTCAAACGTCACGTCTTACGTTGAATATCCCATAATATATCACTTTTTATATAAAAACGTCAGGTCATATATCCAATGACACATATTATGTAACGTCTTACGTCAAATATCTCATATATCACATTTATGTCAAACGTCACGTCATATATCTAATGTCACATATTATGTCACGTTTTATGTAAAACTCAGCGTCATACGTCAGATGTCACATTTTATGTATGTAAAACTGGTTAATTTATTGAGTTAGGTTAGGTGAGGTTAGGTAAGGTTATGGTTAATTTATTAGGTTAGGTCGGGTCGCTTAAGTCTATTGTATTGTGGCCTGTTTGCGGGGAGCAAGGTAGTCTGGGCACACTTTAAACTGTTTTATTGCTTTATTAACAATAACTACATAATAAAAACAAGTAAGAAAACTGTAAGAGTTCTTTTCGTTGTTGCCTCGTAGTGTGATGATATTCGTGTTCTGGCAGACATCAGCTGACCCCTCTCCTCTTCTTTTCTCCGTCGACGTTCCCTCACTTCGGTAGCAGTCAACCCATGTGTGGCTGGAGATTAACTGTCAATCTGCCACAGGGCTCCCCTCCAGTGAGGAACTTGCTGGTTTCGAACGGCTATGTTGACCTGTGTTGCTCATCAGACGGTTGGCATATGCATGTTCTTCCTGCACCTGTTGGGCCGCTGGAATATATGCTGGTTTGAGTCGGTCCATGGAAATTCGCTGAGGAACATTTTGGACATCCACAGTTAAAAACTTATCACTTCGTTCTAACACTCTAAAGGGGCCGGTATAAGGAGGTGTAAGAGGAGGCTTCACTTTATCGGTCCGCACAAACACATGACTCGTAGTCTGTAGATCCGGATGGACAAAGGCAGTACGGGCTGAGTGGTTGCTCGTCGGTACAGGACGCAATGCTCCCATGGTCTCACGTAGTCGTTGGACAAAACTATGCTCGTCGGGTGTAGCAGCACTAGGGACAAGAAGCTGTCCAGGGAGACTCATTGGGGTACCATACACTAACTCGGAGGCTGTACATGCAATGTCTTGTTTGAAAGTGTTTCGAAGGCTTAGCATGACCAGAGGGAGGGCTTCAACCCACGATACTGTATCCGCGGCGATGAGAGCAGCCTTGAGCGTTCGGTGGAAACGTTCAATGCATCCGTTTGATTGTGGGTGGTAGGCAGTGGATTTAATATGTTGTACACCTAGCAATCCATTGAGCTGGCGGAACAACTGGCTCTCAAATTGCCTACCTCGGTCCGTTGTTATGGTTGCTGGCACGCCAAACCTGGATATCCATCCTTCAAGGAGCTTCTGTGCGACAACTTCGGTTGTAATCTCCGAGATATCGAAAGTTCTGATTTGCTGGAAGTGGGCCCACAATGTCTATGTGTATGTGTGCGAATCTATCGTCTGGCATTCCTAGAGGTGTCACAGGTGTAAAGGTGTGACGTCCAATTTTGGCACGTTGGCATTGGATGCACTCTCGTGACCACTGCTTGACTTGGCGATTCATGTTATGCCATACAAAACGTTCAGCAATCATTCGTAATGTAGCAGCATGCCCTGGGTGGGACTGCGTGTGGAACTTTAGGAAAACATCTCTTTGGAACACAGCTGGCACATAAACTCGTATACGTCCATCTTGGACTGAACAATAAATAGGTCGCTGGCTATCTGGTAGAACTATGCGTTGAAGTTGTAAGGAACTGGCAGGATCGTTCAGAGTCTGTTGAAGACCCTCATCTGTAGTCTGAGCTTCGGATAGCCGGTCATAGTCAATGGTAATGGGTGTTGTGATAGCGTCTACTTCAGGTCGTGAGAGACAATCGGCAACGATATTGGCTGTGCCCTGTATGTGTCGAATATCGGTCGAGAATTGGCCAATAAATTCTAGTTGACGTATCTGTCGTGGAGACTGCCGCTCATGTCGCTGTTGGAAGGCAAACGTTAAAGGCTTGTGATCAGTATAAATGGTAAACGGCATGCCCTCAAGAAAATGGCGGAAGTGATGTATGCCACTGAATATGGCAAGCAACTCTCGGTCATAAGTGCTATAGTTTCGCTCCGTCGTAGAAAGCTTTCGAGAGAAGAAAGCGATGGGCTGTAGGTGTTCACCTATAAGCTGTTGCAAAACACCGCCGATGGCAGCATCTGAGGCATCAACAGACATGTTCAATTGGGCATTTGGTGCTGGAAAGACCAATTCAGTCGACGAGGCTAAGAGTTCTTTGACCTTGGTGAAAGCTGCTTCGGCTGCTGGTGTTAATGTTAGTTCTTGCTGCTTTTTCTTTTGCTGAGACAATAACTCCGTTAGTGGCATTAGCTCATTGGCAGCATTAGGTAACCAACGTCTGTAGAAATTGAGCATACCCATAAATCGTCGTAGGTTGTGGAAACTTGCGAATCGCGCTAACTTTAGCCGGCAATGGGCGAACGCCAGTTGGGGATACCGTGGCACCCAAGAAGTTTACTTCACGTTTACGGAATTTTGATTTATCCTTGTTGATTTGGAGTCCATTTGCTTCCAGAATCTGGAGTACTGATGCCAGGTGTTGCTCATGCTCAGTCTCAGTCTCCGAGGCAACCAAAATATCGTCAATGTATACATACCTATATGAACATTCTCGAAAAAGGTGATCGAGGTACCTCTGGAACGTCTGGGCAGCATTTCGCAAACCGAACGGCATTCGGAGGAACTCGTACAGCCCAAAAGGGGTTATTACAGCCGTCTTTTGGACATCCTTCGGGTGGACTGGAATTTGGTAAAAAGCACGTACCAAATCGATGCAAGAGAAAATTTTCTTACCATGTAGCTGGTTAGCAAAATCCTGGATGTGCGGTATCGGGTAGCGATCTGGTTTCGTCATGGCATTTAAACGGCGGAAATCTCCACAGACACGCCATCGTCCATTGGACTTCTGAACTAAGTGAAGTGGACTGGCCCAAGATGACTTTGATGGTCGGATAATGCCTGTTCGCATGAGCTCGTTGAATTCTGCTCGTGCAGCTTGAAGACGGTCTGGTGAAAGTCTTCGTGGTTTAGAGAAAACTGGTGTTCCTCGAGTCTCAATATAGTGCTGGACTCTTTCAGTATCCTCTGGTATAGCAGCAGTTGGACGATCATAAGGATGGGCAGTGGATAAGCCTACTTCTGGCACCCTAACACGACGAGACACACAGGTAATACTGCTTGACATACTTGGACTTACTAGTCGTTTGTTTCTCATGTCTACACTAATGCCATGGTACGTCAGAAAATCGGCTCCTAGTATGGGTGTGGTGACATCTGCGACTATAAATGTCCATGTTACAGGTTGGCCTAGACCAAGATTTAGTGTAAGCTGTTTCTGACCATATGTTTGTATGCACGATCCGGTGGCAGAATACAGGCATACAGTGCTGGCTTGAGTCGCAGTGCAGATTTTACGTGGAAGCACACTTAGGTCTGCCCCTGTATCAATAAGAAATTGAAGTTGGAGAGCACTATCGGTAATGAAGAGGCGGCGTGGTATGTGAGGGGCTGCGGTTGCCGCCATTACTGCGCCCTTTGATCGTTTTTTGTAAAATTGCAGGGTGGTCTACATTTCTTTCCATGTGCACCAAATCTTCGATGGTAGTAACACTTTTCGTCAGATGATGACTTGGTAGTCTTGACCATTTGAATCTGTTGACCTTCTTCAGCTACAGTTAATCTGTTGGATAAAGCATTCACTTGGTCACTCAATGCAGCCACTGTTTTGTCTAAGGTAGAGTTTTCGGTAACAACCATGGCTGGAAAACTGGAACACCGGAGGTACGTATCGGCTTTCTTAGCAAGTTCTTCTAGGTCTCCATCAAGAATAGATATAACGCTTCGAACTGAAGGTGGTAGGCGGTCCAACCAAAAATTTTTGAGAACTTGCGTACTAATGCTATCCATGGCCAAAGCTTGCATTCGATGGAGTAGTTGAGTGGGTTTTAAGTCACCCAGAGTGAGTTCCATCAACTTGTGGATCTTTTCATCTGAGCTGGTGCCATACCTGTCTAGAAGTCGAGCTTTTAGTTGTATATAAGCATTGCCAGCAGTGGGATTCTTTACTATGTCTGCTACTTCTATAAGTACTTCACTGTTTAAACTAGCAACAGTATGGTCGAATTTACAGTTGTCAGTTGTGATTTTGGCTTGTCGAAACTGAGCTTCCAGTCGGAGAAACCATAGTTCTGGTTCAGTGCGCCAAAATTCTGGCGCTTTGATGCCTACCCGTGCAATTAACGAATGGTCATCGCCTTCGCACGGTGTAATATTTATATTTGGCATTGTTTGGTCAGAGTTTGTCATCTTTGTGTATAAAACTTACTTACAGTTTTTTTTCTCAGGGTCACCAATGTGGCCTGTTTGCGGGGAGCAAGGTAGTCTGGGCACATTTTAAACTGTTTTATTGCTTTATTAACAATAACTACATACTAAAAACAAGTAAGAAAACTGTAAGAGTTCTTTTCGTTGTTGCCTCGTAGTGTGATGATATTCGTGTTCTGGCAGACATCAGCTGACCCCTCTCCTCTTCTTTTCTCCGTCGACGTTCCCTCACTTCGGTAGCACAGTCAACCCATGTGTGGCTGGAGATTAACTGTCAATCTGCCACAGTATCTTGACCATTTTTGGATATATGTCTTCTGTTACACGGTTGTTATATGTCTTGGGCGCGTTGATTTCTTGAGACTGCTTGAATAGTTTGGGACATTAGTCTTCTTCTTCTGTTTTTATCCAGATACATCGGTTTTTTAATTTTCCGTATTTTAGGGTGTGAGATTGGTGACGTATACGGCCTCGTCTATCCTTGTGGACGCCTGATATATCTAGCAGAGTTTTGTGGTTCTCTTGGTCAGCAAGCGTGTAATGTAGAGGATTTTTGGAGAAAATCAATTCGTATAAGCCAGGTGATGTTTTGAATTTGTGTATACCCATTTGAATGTTATCTTTATTAAACTTAAAGGGTTGAGTTTCAAACTTCCAGGAACCGGTAGACCAATTAAATCTCGACCCGTATACCTGATCGATGGTCCACATCACCCTTCACTGCTTGAGTACGTCGAACTTCCCCGGCAGTGGGGTGATTTGTTTGAATAGTTTGTGCTTCGTCTTCGTAGAGATCTGTTGTTTTATTAGTGTTGATTTCATTCGTGTAGTTGAGTATTTCATTAAGAGGTGTAGTTACTGGTTTAAACCTTGAGTATAGTAGTTCTTTTTCATTAGCATGAATTCTTTTAAGATCTTTTTAGTTTTCTCTTACAATTGTAGCAAGTTTTTTTTTTTACTTGAACCGCTCTGTTTGAAGACATGTTAGCAAATGAATTTTCGACTTTGAGTCCTTGTATTTATATATCTACCCTTGTGTTAGCATGTCACTGATGACGTCTGTACGTCCCTCGCCTAAGCCTTCTGTTAGCGTGTATCTGATCATGTATTGTAACCCTCTGTGCCGCTGCATATGTGTCACTGAAGGCGTCTGTACATCTCTGTTATAACGCTCTGTTAACCTCTGTGTACCTCTGCTACCCTCTGTTACACTCTGCTACCCACTGGTACACTCTGTTATTGTGGCTCTGTCTTTTAAAATGTCGAACGTCACGTCAAAACGTCACACGTCACGGAAAAAACGTCACCGAATTTATTGGCTTAGGTATTACTTAACAGACGCGTAGTTATAGTTAATTAGGTTAGGTCGATTGTATAATCGTATATAATTGTATATACAGTGTTGATCAAACAATTGTTTCGAAAATAGGTTATTGATGAATATATGTTACCATACGAGATATAATATGACACTATGTATATTAATATGTATTTTATTCCTAGAAGTCAAATTCGTATTTATTGACCTAAAGAAATCTTAGGCCTCAGTATAAAATAAAGCGATGAAAAGCGATCTTTTTCATCGTTTTACATCGCTTTTTTTAACATTTTAAAAAAATTTCTATTTATCTATGATTTTACATGTCTTTATATAGGATCAATAACTGCATAAAGCGATAAAAAGCGGTATAAAGCGATGAAAAGCGATCGTTTTTCATCGTTTTACATCGCTTTTTTTAACATTTTAAAAAATTATGTATGTAAAAGTGGTTAATTTATTGGGTTAGGTTAGGTTAGGTTATGGTTAATTTATTAGGTTAGGTCGGGTCGCTTTGCGGCACCACCTAACCTAATAAATTAACCATAACCTAACCTAACCTAACCCAATAAATTAACCACTTTTACATACATAATTTTTTAAAATGTTAAAAAAAGCGATGTAAAACGATGAAAAACGATCGCTTTTCATCGCTTTATGCCGCTTTTTATCGCTTTATGCACTTATTGATCCTATATAAAGACATGTAAAATCATTGATAAATAGAAATTTTTTAATATTTAAAAAAAAAGCGATGTAAAACGATGAAAAACGATCGCTTTTCATCGCTTTATACCGCTTTTTATCGCTTTATGCAGTTATTGATCCTATATAAAGACATGTAAAATCATTGATAAATGGAAATTTTTTTAAAATGTTAAAAAAAGTGATGTAAAACGATGAAAAACGATCGCTTTTCATCGCTTTATACCGCTTTTTATCGCTTTATGCAGTTATTGATCCTATATAAAGACATGTAAAATCATAGATAAATAGAAATTTTTTTTAAATGTTAAAAAAAGCGATGTAAAACGATGAAAAACGATCGCTTTTCATCGCTTTATTTTATACTGAGGCCTAAGCCTTCTTTAGGTCAATAAATACGAATTTGACTTCTAGGAATAAAATACATATAAATATACATAGTGTTATATCTCGTATGGTACTATATATTCATCAATAACCTCTTTTCGAAACAATTTTTTGATCAACACTGTATATACAATTATATACGATTATGCAATCGACCTAACCTAATAAAATAACCATAACTACGCGTCTGTTAAGTAATACCTAAGCCAATAAATTCGGTGACGTTTTTTCCGTGACGTGTGACGTTTTGACGTGACGTTCGACATTTTAAAAGACAGAGCCACAATAACAGAGTGTACCAGTGGGTAGCAGAGTGTAACAGAGGGTAGCAGAGGTACACAGAGGTTAACAGAGCGTTATAACAGAGATGTACAGACGCCTTCAGTGACACATATGCAGCGGCACAGAGGGTTACAAGACATGATCAGGTACACGCTAACAGAAGGCTTAGGCGAGAGACGTACAGACGTCATCAGTGACATGCTAACACAAGGGTAGATATATAAATACAAGGACTCAAAGTCGAAAATTCATTTGCTAACATGTCTTCAAACAGAGCGGTTCAAGTAAAAAAAAAACTTGCTACAATTGTAAGAGAAAACTAAAAAGATCTTAAAAGAATGCATGCTAATGAAAAAGAACTACTATACTCAAGGTTTAAACCAGTAACTACACCTCTTAATGAAATACTCAACTACACGAATGAAATCAACACTAATAAAACAACAGATCTCTACGAAGACGAAGCACAAACTATTCAAACAAATCACTCCACTGCCGGGAAAGTTCGACGTACTCAAGCAGTGAAGGGTGGTGATGATGTTGATGCCTACCCATGTCTTAAAAAATATATCCTAGATGTGTGGACCATCGATCAGGTATACGGGTCGAGATTTAATTGGTCTACCGGTTCCTGGAAGTTTGAAACTCAACCCTTTAAGTTTAATAAAGATAACATTCAAATGGGTATACACAAATTCAAAACATCACCTGGCTTATACGAATTGATTTTCTCCAAAAATCCTCTACATCGCTTGCTGACCAAGAGAACCACAAAACTCTGCTAGATATATCAGGCGTCCACAAGGATAGACGAGGCCGTATACGTCACCAATCTCACACCCTAAAATACGGAAAATTAAAAAACCGATGTATCTGGATAAAAACAGAAGAAGAAGACTAATGTCCCAAACTATTCAAGCAGTCTCAAGAAATCAACGCGCTCAAGACATATAACAACCGTGTAAAAGAAGACATATATCCAAAAATGGTCAAGATACAATAGACTTAAGCGACCCGACCTAACCTAATAAATTAACCATAACCTTACCTAACCTCACCTAACCTAACCCAATAAATTAACCACTTTTACATACATAAAATGTGACATCTGACGTATGACGCTGAGTTTTACATAAAACGTGACATAATATGTGACTAGATATATGACGTGACGTTTGACATAAATGTGATATATGAGATATTTGACGTAAGACGTTACATAATATGTGTCATTGGATATATGACCTGACGTTTGACATAAAATGTGATATATATAATATGGGACATTCGACGTATGAAGTGACATAAAATGTGACATCTGACGTATGGCGTTGTGTTTGACATACAACGTGACATAATATGTGACATTGGATATATGACGTGACGTTTGACATACAATGTGAGATATTATGTGATATTTGACGTATGACGTGACATGAAATGTGACATTTGACATAAAATGTCACATCCGACGTATAACGTGACATAAAAATGTGACATTCAACATATGACGTTACGTTTGATATAAAACGTGACTGTTGATCCCCTATAAAGACATGTAAAATCATTGATAAATAGAAGGAGTGGTTGTTTATATTTTACTGCGTCAGACGCCCTCTTTAGGCCAATAAATGCAAATTTACTTTATAGTGTGTCTATTATTATCCGTAGGATCATATGATGTCCCATATTTTGCTATACTTTCATTAATAGCAAAAATAGTGTATAGTGTCCTTTTAGTAGTCGTCATGTTTTGTTTTCTACCTTAATATATTCGTTAGATCCTCTTCTTTCATTTGATGTGTCACATGTATGGATTCGGTGGTTGTTTATTTTTACTGTGTCAGAGACCTTCTTCATATCAATAAATTAACATTTATATTACAGCATATATATATATATATATTTATATCCATTCATAGTGTCATATATCTCGTATGTTACTATATATTCAATATTAACGCTAAAATTCGTTTTATTTTTTAAGTAATTTTTGATCGATACTGTATATAAAATTACTTTTCAAACTATTATCGCCGTTTTTCGTAATAAAATCAATTTAAAATTTAATTTCTTAAAATTTTTCATACATCCCAATAATTCCTTGAAATATTATATATAAAGAAAATGTGAAGTTTGCTATCGAAAACGTTATCCGATATTATTGAATTACTTTTTAACATTCTCTTACGATTTAGACTCTTCGAAGTCGACGATATCCGGTGCACGTGCATGCAGGTCTGGGCCCTGATTCTATTTCATTTCGATGTCGAAATTTAAAAGCGACTACGCCATGACAGTCGCAATCGCTAGCGATTCTCATTCATTTCGATTTTAGTTAAAAGTGGGGACATTTACTTTATCATTTTGACACTGCTCAGAATTTGGGTTGGCCGTCTTGTTTATTGGCTGTACGCTTGTTAAATGTTTGTTTTGTTTAAATTTTACGATTTTTGTTTCTTGTTTGAGTTGTTAAATTTTTAGTAGCCATTCTCAACGATTATATTTTGAATTGAAAGAAAATGGATGGAGGCTGTTGGTGATGGTGGCACTAAATTGTCTGTGGACCAAAAAGAAATTATGATGGCTTTTGACTTGTGGTTATATATTATATTTTTAAATTTACTGCAGCTTAGTATTGGTATTACTAAAAACAATACATTACCGCTCTAAAAATTCTTGATGAGTTTAAAGATTATTTTATATCTCCAAATAAGAGTGTAGAATTAAAATAAATTATTACAACCAAATTATTTATTATTTCTATCCTCCATTACAGCCTGTTGAATATATTCAAAAATTGTGGTTTCCAATTTAGTTTTAATATTGGGACATTTTATTTCTTTAATTTTTACACCACAATATATTTTAAAAAATAATCAGTAGCATCTGGCTTCGGGCCCCCAGGTACCGCAGTTTTATTTTTATAGGTGTTAAAATTTCGACCAATTATGTGCCGAATCACATACAATTTCTGATAAAACGCAGCCATACTTTTTGCCTCAGTTTTCGTTGCAACAATCAAACAAAACAACACCGCCTAAACTGAACCTAACCTCGCTTCTCCCAGTCCCGCTAGTCATGTCAGATTAATTTCGACTCGAAATTAAATTTCAACCACTTTCTTGAAGTTGAAATTAATTTCGATAAATCGAAATTTCGACGTCGCCATATTGATTTCAACATGTTTTCAGTCGAAATCTCAATTAGAATCAGGACCCAGAGCTTGCAATTCTCGATAATTTCCACTCGAGTTACGTCATACCGGCCTGCTTATTTAATGAACGAGTACATTCTGTTACACTCACAGTCTGCAGTTAACCTTTGTGATAGTGTGTTCGTTTTGTGTCACAAAAAAAATTGTGCTACAAATATAAAAATTAAAAAGTAAGTAGTATTTTATACATTTTAGAGGGCTCGTATTTAATTTTATACACCATCTATTATCTATCATTCTTTCTAAGTTTGTCATATTGTTTAATTTATTTCTACATTATTTGATCAAATACTGTTGTAAAGTGTTCACACATGTATTCTATTAAAACATTTTCTACGTATTTTCAGTAGATTATTTCGACAAGTGGTTTATAAAAAGCAATTACTTTAAACATTACTTTTTTATCACGTATCTTTGCTACAATAATAAAAATATTTTTTTTTGTATTTCAAGTAGACATTCTGGAGCCTCTTCTTAAAATCATGATAAATGTTAATCATTCTTGTATCTTCAGCATTTTTACGCATAAACACTCCAGTTTTCAGTGAAAATTCGATTTGATGAGGTAAATGATGTTTTGTAATTGTATCTGTTGGATCGAATACTATCTCATTATGTTCATCCCTGAAATGTGGTGTAATTTTAATACCATTTGAATAGACCTTTGCTTGTTGGTAATATTCCGTGTTAGCGATTTAATAATGACCTATTGTAAAATTGCGTATTTGCGTGGCTCTGACGAAATTTTTCAATATCGATGGTGAGCAGGCAAATTGTCCTATCTCGCATTTTGTCGATTTTTATATTTTTGGTCGAAACAATTTTAAATGTGACTATTTATCACCCCATTAAGGAATATTTGCGAAAATCGACAACATTGTCTCGGCACCTGCGCCTTTCAATTTGGCCTATTGAAAACAGACACCATTTGGAATGCTAAATGTCCTATCTAACGTCTATTCTAATTTACGTGAAGTGGCTGTGCACATTGTGCTAATTATTTTGGTATAATCACTGTAAATAGTGACCTATTTTACTAGAAAAAGTTATGTATTGATTCTTAAGTTCTGTGAGCATTGTATTATTTATATGAATTGAATAAAAATCTTATTTTAATTAAAAATGACGTTAAATTTAATACTTATATAGATAGGGCAATTTGTCAGAAAATAAATTGTTCTAGTAGGAGTCTGTAAACGTGTCAAATGGAGTTAGGACAATTTGTTTTTACGCATATTATAAATTGAAATCCTTTTGATACATAAATTAGGGGTGACTGCTATTATTTATATTATATACAGAGTGATCCAGAGGAATCATGAACCGAGGAAAGAAGTTAGTGAATATGTGTAAAATACAAAATTCGATGGAAACCTGCAATAAGTCAATGAACGCACCTTACACTGAGGTATTATTTTTTAGTGGATATAATGGAAAGTGATTTTAATTTAATAATTGTTTTATAATAATAAATGTTGTTTAATAATAAATGTTTTAGGCAACTACGATTGCTAAGGTTACCGATATGCCCACTGTCTCTTTGATACAGATTCCGATGACACCCTTCAATACATTGAACCAACCCTCCGCTCAGGTAACATTTTTAATTGTTGCATAAGTCTTTTTATATTTTAGTTCGTAATTTTTAGGAAAACGAGGTACTATTTTTATAAATTTTGGGAGCTCACTTGGCCATAAAAACAAAAAAAAAAAACAAAACAAAAACAGTCATTTGTGACTGCTCATGTGATAAAAATTGAGAAAAAGAAAAACACTGTAGATCAAAGTGACTCTAGACGCAATTTTACGTTTCAGTATAGATTAAATAATAGACAAGGAGTAAAGCAATTTTGTCGACAAATGTTTTTGAATACGCTTGGTATCAATTACAAAATGGTTCAGAGATGGTATCAACAAAGTTCATATAACATCCCTCGTCTCGCAGATCAGCGCAATAAACAAGTAAGTGACCGACCAGAACTAGCAAGGAGAATCAAGTTCCTCCAAAAATTTTTAAATGAACTGCCTAAAATGCGATAACATTCATCTAAACTATATTTGGAACCCATATTTCATACAATTTCTGATGTTTTTAAATTGTATCTTAGTAAATGCGAAGCTGAAAGCGTACCGTCTATTAACAGAAAGAAGTTTTCAGAAATAATTAGTCAACAAAATATTTCAGTTTTTTCCAATAAGAAGGACCAGGGTAACACGTGTTGTAGCTACCGAACTGGAAACATAACAGAAGAGGCATGGCGTGCTCGTCAAAAACGTAAACAGGACTCGAGAAATGGAATGGAAAAAGACAAACGTGAAGCTCAGTTAGGAAATCAGTTCACAATACAATTCGATTTTCAGGCCGTAAAATTAACTAACCCTTTACACACGCAAACGCGTTTTATTACAAGACCAAGCTTACCTGCCACAACTTGACAGTATGCAATTTGGCTACAAAAAATGCCAGTTGCTATTGGTTTTCTGAAGATGAGAATAATCAGCTTGTTGCATCAACATTTACTTCTTGTTTACTAAATTTTCTTTCAAGATATTGTGTAACAGAGAATAAAAAACCTATAACAATTTTTTCGGATAGATGCACTGCTCAGAATCGGAATGCAGTTATGGCCAATGCCCATTTAAATTTCAGTATGTTACATAACAGATGGAGGTGGATTCTGTGCATGCATGCATTGAGAGAAAATTAAAGAATAGAGAAATTAGAGTTCCAAGTGATTACATATCTATCACAAAAGAAGCTAGAAAGCTTCCAAACCCATTTGAGGCTATTCATTGTGATCTCCGTTTTTTTAAGAATTATAGCAAAACTTTAAGATATTCTTCTATTCATCCACGATAAATAGTAAACGATTCAACTGTTCTCTTTTTGAGACTGATCTATTTTCTACAATCCGTTAAGACATATTAAGGTAAAACTTGATCATACGGAATCAAATTGGACTGATCTTCCTGTAAGACCAAAAAAATTTCCCCACAATATCCAAATATCCTGCATTATTTACCGAACGATGTAAAATTTCCAAGGTAAAGTGGCAATATCTACAAGAACTAAAAAGTGTCATTCCATCGGACTGTCACTTTTTCTATGACAATTTGCCACATATTGTTTAGAATTATTAAAAACTTTTTATTATTTAAGTTTATCTGTTATAAAAAGGTTCTTTTTAATTTAATTTGTATTATATAATCATAATACATAGAGTCCTATGTAACAAAATATTTTATTTCAAATTGTCCTAACTGACTCACTAATGTATAATGCAAGTAAATCAATTTTTGTTAACATTCACTTTTACGTAATAAAATTTAAGTAATTACGTATTGTTTTATTCGTCCCTATATCAATATTTTTAAAATAAAATGATTTTTTCTTCCTCCTGTAAAACACACTTTTTGTAGATAGGACATATTGCCTGCTCACCGTCGATATACATATTACGAAACATGAGTAAGTAACACGCAATAAATACCGAAATGTGTTATAAAGATTTTTCCCTTACAGATTGTCACAAATGCATGGAAAAAGAAGTGTTTGAGAGGGTGTTTTTACACCTTGGTGATGTATACCGCGTGAGTAATGTCATTTTTTACCGTTTTTAATTGAGATTGCCACACTATTTTGATATTTAGAATTTGCATAGCGATCGAGGTATCTTTTTTGTGTTTATCGAGATATTTTTTCTAAATACAAACCTATCTCATTTGATATTTTATACATTTCCCATCAGTATTGCCCGTGCTTTCTGTCTCACGTGATTCTATGTCAGATATTTTACACATTTTCTATCATTAGTGTCCATGCTTTCTACCTTACGTATTTTTATGACAGATATTTTATACACGTTCCATCATTATTGTCCATGCTTTCTGCCTTACATGTTTCTATGTTAGATATTTTTTTACACATTTTCTATCATTCTATGTATAGCATTTCTGTCTTACATGTTTCTATGTCAGATATTTTATACATTTTACATCATTATTGTCCATGCTTTCTGCTTTACATGTTTCTGATAGATATTTTTACACATTTTCTATCAGTATTGTCCATGCTTTCTGCCTTACATGTTTCTGTAAGATATTTTTACACATTTTCTATCATTTTATGTCCAGCATTTCTGTCTTACGTGTGACCATGTCAGATATTTTATACATTTTCCATCATTTTTGCCCCTACTTTCTGCCTTACGTGTTTCTATGTTAGATATTTTTACACATTTTTTATCATTTTATGTATAGCATTTCTGCCTTACGTGTTTCCATGTCAGATATTTGATACATTTTCTGCCTTCCATGTTAGATATTTTATACATTTTCCATCATTATTGTCAACGATTTTTGCCTTACGTGTTTCCATGTCAGATATTTGATACATTTTCCATCATTATTGTCCATGCTTTCTACCTTACATATTTCTGTTAGATATTTTACACATTTTCTACCATTTTATATTCAGCATTTCTATCTTACGTGTTCCTGTGTCAGATATTTTATACATGTTCCCTCATTATTGCCTGTGCTTTCTGCCTTACGTGTTTCTATGTTAGATATTTTTATACATTTTATATCATTTTATGTACAGCATTTCTGTCTTACGTGTTTCTATATCAGATATTTTATACATTTTCCATCATTATTGTCAATGCTTTCTGCCTTACATGTTTATATGTTAGATATTTTTACACATTTTCTGTCATTATTGTCCATACTTTCTATCTTACGTGTTTCTATGTCAGATATTTTATGCATTTTCCATCATTATTGTCCATGCTTTCTGCCTTACCTGTTTCTATGTTAGATATTTTTACACATTTTCTATCATTTTATGTACAACATGTCTGGCTTACGTGTTTCTATATCAGAGATTTTATACATTTTCTTCTCCCATTTCATCTACAGCATCTTTGTATTTGAGTTACCGTAGCGTATTGTGGTAGTCATGTCTTTACTCACTGGCTAAGTTTTTCTTTCACATAAAATAATATATTTGCTTTCAATTTTCACATCCAAAGTATATACTCTAAAACTATATACACTCTATAACTATATATACTCCAAAAATGTAATTAATTTGATTTTTCTTTGCTATTATACCTGAAATGTCTCAACGTTAAATATTTGATGGTCCTTTACGGAGTATAAAAAGGACGGTCGACATTTTCCCGCACGGAATCACGCCTGTGTACCTTCACGAAGGGAGTTGTGCTTAAACCTATTAGTTGATTGTGAGACGAGACCTGCAAAGTGCGCTGTCAACTAGGGTTAGGTATATACAGTGCATTCCGTATGTTTTAGAAACATGTTCAGGGGAAATTGTTGCCTGATGGCTATCGAAGAACCGTCTATGACCAATATATATTCTTACAGAGACCATTGTTCATTATCGACTTTAAAACAATAAATTACTTGCTCGTCGTAGATAAAATATAGTATACAAATATTTACGCTTTCCCCTTTGCTTTCATTTAACGGTTAGTACGTCAATCGGATAAATAACAACTCATATCTATGTCTAGTAATATGCGTTAGTTGGTTTGAACATAATTTAGTGATGGTAAACAATCGTTCATTCAATTATATTTGAATATATTTGTAAAATTGTTGTAGACAAAATATAGTATGCAAAAATCCAAAAAAATAGTCATATTGGATGTTTATGTATAGTAGTGGATCTTTAGATAATACTTTTGGCTAATTGTACGTTTAGATGAGGTCTGTATGTATATTAGTAAGCGCTTAGCTGAGACCTTGTCGAATGGTACGTTCAATGGAGACTTGTGTATAGTAGTGCTCATTCAAATGTTTCTTGTAGAGAACATTTAGGTCCTTGTCGGTTTGTAATCATCCAACTCATATCTATGTCAAGTAATAAACGTTAGTTGTTTGAACATAATGTATGGATGGTAAACATTCATACATTCATTCATTCATTAATTCTCATATATCTGAATATCTTTGTAAAAATGTTGTAGATAAAATATAATATGCAACAAATCGATACCGCATATCAATAATCATATTTGTGAGTTGTCTCCAGTAATTA
Organism: Diabrotica balteata; assembly: GCA_918026665.1. Lineage (NCBI taxonomy): Eukaryota > Metazoa > Arthropoda > Insecta > Coleoptera > Chrysomelidae > Diabrotica > Diabrotica balteata. The sequence continues at coordinate 70,725,453 of OU898282.1, read as the reverse complement.
CAGTTCGGAGGATACTTGTAATGACTACCCAGATGAGATTTATATATTTATGTTTAGTAGTTGCTGACCTGCATTTCCTTCGTCTTTCCTGTGGTGTCCAATATAATACTTTTTTGTTATTCTGTTGTCGCATATTCTGTGGACGTGTCCATACCAGCGTAGTTGCGATATCCTTCGTTATTCTGTGTTTAACGCACATAATTTCTTACGATTCTTTCATTTGTTACTCTGACAACATTTTGTTTTTCTTACCCATTTTCTTTAACGATTGTTCTGTCCCATCTTAAGTGTAGTATACGGGTGCTATACGTCTGATATGTGTTAGATCGCGGCTGCTGTATGTCTGATATATAATTTAGATTGCTTCTTCTATACGTCTGCTATGCGTCTAATGTACGTCTGATATACGTCTGATATGCATCTGCTATATGTCTGAGTTAGAACGCGTTTGCTATACGTCTCATATGCGTTAGATAGCGTTAGGTATACGTCTGCTATATGTTCGATCGCGTTAGATATCTGTATGCATTACTGTGAAGATTATATAGTGGATGAATGTTGGTTTGGTCATAGTGTATGAATGGTAAACGTTCCTATTCGTTTTATTTCCGGCGATAGCCGCTGCTGTACGTTATATTCATTTGATACCTCATACGCAGTAGTCGGGCCAATAGACCCTGAGATATGTTGTAATGTCGTTTTTATGATGTTTTTATTGCTTGTGTTTCATCTCCATGTATTCGTTACCCCCTCCTGTTTCATTTGACGCCTCATAAATTGCAATCGGACCAATAGACCCGGAGATACGTTATAGTGCCGTTTTGACATTGATTTTGTGTCTTGTTTTCGTCTTGACATCTTCGTTACCCCCTCCTCTTTCGTTTGATACCTCATACGTTGCAATCGGACCAATAGATTCGGAGATACAATATAGTGCTGTTTTGGCATTGATTTTGTTTCTTGTTTTTGTCTTGACATATTTCCCACCTTCTCCCCGTTCCACCGACCCCTCGTTCGTCACAATCGGACCAATAGATTCGGAGATACGTTATAGTGCCGTTTTGGCATTGATTTTGTTTCTTGTTTTTGTCTTGACATATTTCCCACCTTCTCCCCGTTCCACCGACCCCTCGTTCGTCACAATCGGACCAATAGATTCGGAGATACGTTATAGTGCCGTTTTGGCATTGACTTTGTTTCTTGTTTTTGTCTTGACATATTTCCCACCTTCTCCCCGTTCCACCGACCCCCTCGTTCGTCACAATCGGACCAATAGCAATGAAGATACGTTTTAGCGCCCATTTGGCAAAGCCGCCATCTTTGTTTTTTTGTCTCAACGTGACTAAAATGACTAGCGCCGCATAGCGGATAATAGTCAAACTATGGCGTCATCGGTTTCGATCCTGACTAAGTGGTTCATGCTAGGCCGGTAATGCAGATCCAATGCTTACCGACATTGGCGCCAGAGTAGTTCAAATGTCCCGTCCTGTCTGGCCCAAGCGACCCATTTTCTACTTTCTTGTATCTCCACTATGTTGTCTACGTTTGTATGAGTTAGCTCTTTGAAATGCTCTCTCCATCTTTCCATTATTTGATTTTCTTCTGTTATTACCTTTCCATTCTTGTCTTTTATATTTGGCATCATGTGTTCTTTCTTTTATCTGAGCTGTTTTAATGCGCCATAGAAGAGTTTTTGATTTTCCCTATAATTATTTGTCATTTTTAGTCCAAACTTTCCCATGACCTTTCTTTTTCTACTTTCACAGCTATTTTAACATCTTTTATTTTTTCTTTATATGCCTCATAGTCTTCAGGGCGCTTTGTACTTGTATCTCTTCCATTTTTCTTTTTTGTTCTTTACTTTCCGTCGTATTTCGTCCGTCCACCATTCAGTTCTCCTCATGCTAGTATTTGCTATTTTTGTCTTCCCGCAAGTTTCCTCAGCAGCTATGATTAAGTTGGTCTTGAGATTTTCCCACTTTTCTTCTATACTTGCAGTTTTTGCTCTACCTTTCAAAATATTGTCTAATTTTTTTTGGAATATCTTCTTATATCTTTCTTCTTTCAATTTGTAGCTTTTACTTTTTCATTTACTACTGGTTTAATTTCACTTAAGAACTATTTATTAATGATTTACTATTGATTACAAACTTTATTACAATGATTTACAAACTATATAACGAACATGCGTCCATTTTGTCTATTGTATTGTTGGTGACAACTCAACCGTCTCTGTCAGCGCACGCCACTCGTAGCGCCACCATTCAAACAGCAAGTCCTTGGCAACTAAACACTGGCGCCGCGTCCAACGGGATAAAGGGGCAAAGTTCACTCACTAACAACTACCTTTCTCCTCTTTTCTTCCTTTTCTTTTACCGTTCTCATTCTCATTATTACTAGATGATGATCACTGCCAATCTCTGAGTCTCTTTTCACTTTCGTGTCTTGTACTTTTTGCCATTTGTTGCTACTTACCAAAAAGTAATCTATGATTGATTTTTCATTTCTGCTTTCTTGTACTCTCGTGTATTTGTGTACTTCTTTATGTTTAAATTTTGTATTTGTTATAACAAGTTTATTCTCCATACATATTTCTATTATTAGTTCACCATTTTTGTTTAGTATTTCTTCTCCTTCTTTTCCCATGCATTCCTCAATTCCATTGTTATTATATCCGACTCTACCGTTTAGATCTCCCATTACAATTATATTTTCTTTTCCATTTGCATTTGGAGCTCCTCGAACAATTTATCCTTCTCTTCCTTTTTTGCGTCTTCATTTACTCCGTAGGCTGTTATTATTGTCCATATTTCCTCGTCTATCAGTTTCATTTTCAGCGATAATATTCTCTGGTTAACATATGTTTCTATAACGTACTGTAGTCTATTCGGTGCAATTATTATCCCTACCTACGCCTTCTTTTGCTCTCTCCTTTGCATCAGCTCCCACCCAAAAAAACCAATATCCTTTGTGTATCTTCTAAAAACCTCTTCCTTTGATTTTTGTTTCCGTTATTCCTAATATTTCTATTTTTTGTCTGATCATTTCTTCTACAAGTTCTACCTCTTTTCCATGGATGCTTCTTACGCTCCATGTTCCTATTTTTATCTATCCTTTTTTCTGCGGTATATCTTTCATCTTCTTCCTTGTTTACCTTTGCATCGTGCTTTTTCCTATCGTTGTTCCTATTCGTCGCCCTGGTTTGTCATTGTCAGATCCTTTTCGTTGCTTTGGTCGTTATCAATATTCCTATTGTGGGTGTAGTTTTCTAGTTTTTTGGATGTTTTTCCAGTTCCTTTTTCATTTTGTTCCATCTCCATTCTTCTTGGTTTACCGTTTTTTTTTGCAAAATTTCTTAGGTGTTTCTGCTTTTCTTTCTCTTCTCTAGTCAAGTCATGATTGATGAATATTTTCTCTCCTACGACGTTTTTTAGTTTATATTTTTTGCCATGATTTTGTGTATTTCCTCTTCATTTCTTAGTTCTATTACGCATGTATTCTCGCCTACTTTTTTAACTGTTGTAGGTGTAATATCAATTTGATGATTTTTATTCAAAAATCCTTTTATTCTTTCTTTTAGAATGCTTGGTTCATTTGTATTAATTTTTAGACCATTCATTACAAAGTTGTTTTTTCTTCTATTTTTTTCGATTATTTCGACCGCTTTTTCCATTTATTGTAACTCTCTCCTTATGTCTGAATTCTCCTTTCTTTTTTTAATTGTTCGTTTTCTACTGTCAGTTTTAGTAGAGCTTCATTTGTTTTGTTGGTCTTTAATTTCTCTTATTTCAGTTTTTATTTCTTTCTGCTCTTGCTTCATATCTTTTTGAGTTGTGTTCATTTCTTTCATCATAATTAATAACTGGTCTAATTTTTCAGATTCAGTTGTTTGACGTTTTGTAGGAGTTCTTGGTGTTTTTTGCTGTTTACAAAACAAATCTATATTTTCTCCTTTTCTTTTTCTCCCTTCATCTGTAGAGTATTCGTCACTGTCCATTTTTACAATATTTTCCTTGGACTTTTCTTGTTATTTCGTTGTTTATCTCCTTCCCCATCCTACACCGCGAAAAAAGTCGTCAACCAGTCAACTCGTCGAATCTCCGACCCTTATCGGAGTTTATATGTGGGTCACTTCTACCGAGTTACTTTTCGTTAGGTCCCGTTTTCCGAGTTTTCTTACAGCCGAAAATTAAAACGATATTTATTCACCAACGCCACTTTCCGTCGATTTTAGTGTATGATCACCTTTATTGTAGCGAACCGTAATTACTGTTTGGCACAAAAACGTTACTTACAATATAAAAAGTTAATATGTTAAAATTGATAATACTAAAAACTTAAACTTTAAACAATAATTTAAGACTCTTAAACTTTTCTCTTAATTATATGAATTGAATTATATTTCAGAACTGCCTTCGTCTCCAACTCTTCTTTGCATCTATAGGTATAGCGTTTTAACTTATAAAGTGTACATACCCAAATTCACAATTATTCCGAGAGAGCACTTTTAAACCTACTTGCTTGTAACAGGTGACCACACACTTCCCGTTGCGAGTTAATATAAAAAATCTCGAGTCATATTGAAATTCTCGAAATCTTTTGGGGGGAAATTACTAATTAAAATTTACTGGAAAATAAGCATATAATATATTATAAAAAATGCACATTTTTTTTCTAGATATAGGTATATTTATTTGTTGTTTCAAGATAAAACAGTTATAAACTAATTACATAATATTTATTACACATATTTTCAGAAACAAATGTTAAATACTATTATTGTTTGCTTCCTGACAACTTACCATCATCATCCTTTTTGTAATTTTTCCATGAATTGTACACAACGGAACAATACAATAATCCATCATGTTTAGTTTTTTTACTAGCACAACACAAAAATTCTTTGTTACAAGAGGTAACTCAAACTAAACTTTAAAAACTAAGTAACCAACTTAAATTAAATTACTAAGAATACATGCAAACAAAAGTTAAAGATAATAAAATAAAATTGAAAACTTGTAAACAAACGGAAGATCTGTCATTACTTTTGACAGAATTGACATTGTGGAATTATGCTTCGTTTGATTATTTTATTGACACCTCGAGGCTGTGTTAACATAAATGATTGGTTAAAGTCTTCATGAGAGAGATAGGCTGTCATTTCTATTTATAAACTGCCTGGGGTCAAAGTGATGGGGGGATGTTTAAAGGTCATGCATATAAGTTTCTGGGGCGTGATTATAAACACCAAGGCGAAAGCAGTGACAATAGAAACAATGTCTGCAACGCGCACACTCCCATTGTGGTTGTCATGGTTACGGAACATGCGCGTAGCAGACATTGCAGTTTGAGACATTTACTTTATTAATTTGCAACGGATTTTAGAACAAAGGGATGATATATCCCATAAGCGTTTTGTATCATTATCTAGTAACTTATTTATTTTGATAAAGGTGTAAAGCTAGTTCGCGTCCGTAGTAGAACACTACACGTGCACCCTGGGTAACGCTAAATGAACTAGCACAAAAGGCGCCAGACAATCTTGAATCTCCTGGCAATTCAATCATCACAGAAAATCTTTCCAGAAATGACACTTGTAAACGGACCTTATCAGGACCATTTGACCAAAGAACTCGGACCAAGCATACGAGTTTGCCATTTTAACATAGAAGGCATAAGCAGGGCAAAATGTCAAATCCTGCACAGACTTTTAAAAGACAACGAAGTTGACCTAGTAGCACTTCAGGAAACGCACACAGAAAACGAAGGTCAACTAAGCTCAAGAGGAAAAATCCCCGGCTATGATCTTTTGGGCGCTACCTACGATAGAGCTTACGGAGTGGCAACATATGTACGTTCAAACATAGAAAATGCAGCATTAATCGCCACTTCTACCGAGAACAACATCCACGAGGTAACTGTGAAAATGGGCAATGTCATAATAGCTAACATATACAAACCTCCTGCTATTACCTGGCCTGTCCAAGTTCTTAATTCCTATGAACATCCAGCCACATACGTCAGTGATTTCAACAGCCACCATGAGATGTGGAAATACTCAGACACTGACAGAAATGGCACGTCCCTTGTGGAATGGGCAGAGGAACATGGTGCCCACCTTCTATTTGACGCCAAAGATAGAGGCTCTTTCAGATCTGCGGCCTGGAGGAGAGAATATAACCCTGATCTATGTTTTCTTACCATTGACAACAAAGGCCAACCGCTAGCAGCATCACGAAGGGTTATGTCTGACTTTCCACATAGTCAACATCGCCCCGTCCTAATCAAGATCGGTATCAGCATTCCGATTATAAGATCGTTCCCACGACCCAGATGGAACTTCAAGAAAGCTAACTGGTCTGCTTTCACCAGTAACCTTGACAAATGCCTAGGATGGATTCCACCAAAGAGCCAGAACTACGGGAGACTAACAGGAACAATAATTACCTCAGCAAAAGCGACAATCCCTAGAGGATACCGCAAAGAATATATCCCTGGTTGGACAGAACAGAGCGAAAAACTGTATGAAGAATATTGCGAAGATGGAAAGCAGGAGATCGCAGACGAACTACTCCACAGCATTGATGCTGCCAGGCGTGAAAAATGGACACAGACAGTAGAAAACCTAGACTTCCAGAAGTCAAGTCGACAAGCTTGGTCCCTACTGCGGAAACTCGGAAGTAGCAACCCACCCGTTCGCCAAACCAAGCTAGTAACTCCAGACCAAATAGCTACGCACATAGTGTCAACCTCTAGGACACCTTAAAATCGTTTACATACAATTAAAGTTAAAAAAGACCTCAAAACCATAAAATCTAGTCTTGCACAGTCAACAGAATATTCCAACCCATTTACGCATGAAGAAATATCGCAAGCCCTAAATGAAATTAAAACAGGAAAAGCGCCGGGTTTCGACGCTATTCACGCTGAGTTCCTCAAACATAGCGGCAGATTCACTAGGCAATGGCTCGCAGAATTCTTTTCTGACATCCTTCAAACGGGAAACGTCCCCCACCAACTCAAAAATGCAAAAATCGTCGCCATTTTAAAACCAGGGAAAAGTAATAATTCACCGAAAAACTACCGCCCCATCGCACTCTTAAGTATGGTGTACAAATTGTTTGAAAGACTGTTGTATAATAGAATCAGAAAAACCATATTCCAACACTTACCAGTGGAACAGGTAGGATTTCGGCCAAACCGCAGCTGCACAGACCAGGTACTCGCCCTGACCAATTATGTGGAATCAAACTTTCAAAAGCAATCAAAAACAATCGCTGTCTTCATCGATCTATCTGCTGCTTATGACACTGTGTGGCGACAAGGGGCAATATATAAATTAATGCGAATAATCCCATGCAGAAAGACCACTGAGGTTATTAACGCCATGCTATCCAACAGATGCTTTAAAGTTATATTGGGAGACAAGACTAGTACCCAAAGAAAACTGAATAATGGACTTCCACAAGGATCCGTGCTGGCCCCCTTGCTTTTCAGCCTCTATATAGCAGACATACCAGAAACCACATCAAAAAAGTTTGGATACGCAGACGACTGGACGCTTGCCGCAAGTCATAAAGAATTCGAGGTCACTGAACGCATTCTAACAAACGATTTAAATGCCCTAGGGAATTATTTCCGAAAATGGAGATTGCAACCCAATCCAACTAAGACAGAAGTGTCCTGCTTCCATTTGAACAACAAGATGGCCAACTATCAACCTCAAATTAATTTTGGGGATAGACTCCTTAAATATAATAAACACCCAAATACTTAGGTGTTACACTTGACAGAACGCTGAACTTTAAAGAGCATCTTACTAAAACTGCTGCAAAACTCCGAACTCGTAACAACATCCTGCAAAAGCTCTGCGGCACTACATGGGGCTCCTCAGCACCCACACTTAGATCGACAGCATTAGGACTGGTATATCCCGTAGCGGAATACTGTGCACCAGTATGGATAAACAGTCCACATACTCACCGTGTTGATGTCCAACTCAACCAAGTCATGCGAACTATATCGGGCACAATCAAGGCCACGCCCACTTACTGGTTACCAGCTTTGAGTCATATAGCTCCACCACCCATCCGCCGGGAACATGCCCTTGTCAGAGAATTTACAAAAATCAATACTAATCCTGAGCTCCGCTCCCATGTCGGAACTTCCGCCAGAGACATAAATAGGCTCCGTTCAAGACATCCGCCTCTAAAAACAGCAAAAAGGCTAGTAGATCAAAACTTTAATGTAACTGAACGGTGGAGAGAACAATGAGAGAATAACGCTGCACCAGCTAACTGGAACATGCCATGTATTACAAGCAAACCTGAGGGCTTCAACCAACCGAGACGAATTTGGACCACGCTCAATAGAATAAGGACGAACTGTGGCAGATGCTCCGACTCACTTTTTAGATGGGGAAAAATACAATCACCAAATTGCGACTGCGGCGCCGAAAGGCAAACAGTAAAACACATGGTAGAGGAATGCCCGATTAGATCCTATAATGGCAACCCTTCAGATTTCCTGGCTGCTACAAAAGAGTCAATCGAGTATATTTATAATCTAGATGTTTCTTTGTAGAATAATAAATATTTTTATATTTACTGTTGTTTGTAATTTATATCATTTATATATTTATATTTATATGAACCTGTGATGTAGCCATACGCTATATAAAATAAAATAAATTTATTTTGATAAATATTTGACACTAGACTGTATGTAGGCAATATGCATTATCAGCTAAGAATTGGGCACAAAAAGGTGATATGCGATTACAAGCGATAGAAACAATTGTTGAGGAAGTGTCAATCATAAAACTGTAGGTTTTTCGTGTTTGCACTATTTAAGAAAAAAAAGACAAGTGGAATAACAACGGTGAGATCAAAAATACGCGGGAATTCGATCATTTAGCTACTAGATTTTAAGGTTATGGACCAATCTCTGCTATAGGATGGTTAAATGCTATGTATGGTCCATATTGTTATACGGCATGGAAACATGGGTACCTTCCATTAATAAGTTGGAGACCTTCGAAATATGGACGTTGCGAAGAATGTTCCGCATACCATGGACAGATAGGATGAGAAACGAGGAAGTCTTAAGAAAGGCAAATACTGAGAGAGAACTACTTAATTTGATCAAGGCACGAAAAATATTGGATATCTCGGCCATATTCTGAGAGGAAAAAAATACGCAATTCCTCAACTAATCATCCAGGGAAAGATTGAAGGCAAGAGAGGAATAGGTCGCAAACAAATGTCGTGACTACGGAACATAAAAAACTAGACAGGCATAAATAACACTTCTTTTGCATGCCGCAAAAGACAGACGTCTGGCCTTAAGATAATTCGCCAACGCACTATAGGTGCACGGTACTATAAGAAGAAGAAGGACCAATAAAGTGGGAAAATATTAGAAAATCACGATTTTTTCGCAATTTGAGAATTTGTAAGTTAAAAATAATTATTTTAACAATGATGAGTCATAGCCCGTAAGAAAATAGATGGAAAAGCATACATCTAACTATCTGATTTTGAGGTAAGGAAAAAAAGTGCGAAAAGAATGTGGTATTTTCGACTTTTACAATGAATTTTGATAATGTGGAAGAAAACAAATGCTGAATTACCGACTGAGTTTTGAGGTTATGTACAAATAAATGAGGAAAAAAACGGTTTTGATTTTTAGATTCTTTCCGCTCAGAAATTGAAAATTCTGCCTTGGCCAAGAACAAAAAAAAATATATAAAAAATTACTATTTAAAAGTTAGCCAAAAATTATTAACATAACCTAAAAAATTATTGAAAATTTCAATGATTTTTCCTGAGCTCAATTTTCAATATATAAATGTGAAAAAAATTAGGCTATTTTGTATTCTTCATGAATTTTTTCAGATTTTTTAAAGCAAAATTGAGTAAAAAAAATAAAGTCGAAAAAAGCTTCTTTGGGCTCCATGGGCTCTGGGAAGCTAAAAATTTGTATGAAGTCATGTTTTTATATGCTTGATTGAAAGCAAAAGTCGCGGTGCTGATCGGTGCGGGGGCACTTTTGACCATCTTATCCCGCTATAGCCTTTGACCTCGACATCCTTTTGCCCTGCTTACTGGCATCTCATCCGCCTTTTGTAATGTTTTACCTTCTACGTGATTACTATTTACAAAAGCAAAAGACTACAAATATTTCTATAGACTCTACTTGCATTATGTAAAATTATAATTTCGATTAATTTTTTTTACACATTTATAGTTTATATCCAGCCATATGGTATTAGTTTGTGTCAAGTCTATTCAGTTCTACATAAAAAAATTGGTAATAAATTTTTACTAATGCCTAAAATTCAGTTTACCCTTTTAATATATGAGGTGAATAATTAAATGCATTTCAAAAAAAAATTGCTACTTATTTTTATATAAATATTTATCTTACTTCAGTTTGGTGTCCTGTTAATGTTTTGAAACAATGATGAGTCTCTAACTCCCAAAATTTTACAAAACTGTCTTTTGAAGCTGATATTAAGATTGGGTGATCTTTCATAAACTGCAATTGTGTAACCATTCCTTTATGTCCAGTCAGTCTACATAGCCCTACCTCAGCAACTGTATCCCATACTATAACATCGGTATCCTAAAAAATACATTAATAATCATAAAAGGTTTTTAAATATCACTACCAAATTTTTGAATTTTTTTGGGAGATTAAAATACTTCTATTAATTATAAAGGAGTGCTATTAATACCATTTATAACTTAAAAAAAAAAATTAGATACAAAATGCATCAACAATTCAAAAAAAAATGTTCCTAATTTTGTTTTCCTCCTTGTTTCTGTTGTTACACTATGTTTTTGAGCCTATAACATATCGTAACGTGAAGTGGCCAAAATCTTTATCGGCGAGAAAACAATTTTTCTGTGCGAATTTTTATTTTGCAATCAAAATAAAATTACAAATCGTTGCAAAATACGTGGTTAATCTTAAAGAAAAAGGTGTGTCTCGAGCTTACTAAATCTACAACTAAAAGATCAAAAATAAAGCGGAAGACAAGAAAAATTTTCAGCGGTTAGTTAGTTAATCGAATCTTGTTTTTAGACGCTTTAGAATCTGTTGTCAAAATAAGTGTATCTATCGTCGCTTGTGAGTTATACCGTTTTTTATAACGTCCGTCTATAACAGACCTACAGACAAACATAATTTATAGGATTGGAATTTATTTTCGTATTACTAATTCGATCAAATTAAACTCAGTTTGTTTTGTTTACTGTTCTTTTTTCGTTCTTTTTTAAATCCTTGTATATATAAGAAACTTCTAGTAGGGAATAGAAACTCATGGCCCACTGGTCACTTATCAAAGAAGCTTCAAGAAGGTGTTCTAGATTGCGTTACAGATCCGTAGTTACAGTGATTGTAATAAAAATATTTTATTAAAAATTTAAAAAGTTTAAAAATTAAAAAAACAATTATTATTCTGTATACCAAAACAAAAAAATATATCATGAAAAGCTTCCAATATAATATAAACGAGTGTTTTCAAAACTGCAATATCATGACACATTCTTTAATTTTTTCAGTTCAAATATACAGATACATCTATATAAAAGAATCCGTAATCCAGAAATTCAGTTATATAAAAGAGATTATGTTTTTTAAACGAATATAGTAAATGAAATAAATCAAGTATGTGAAATCATAACGACGTCAGTTGCGTATTGCCTCCCTGGTAGAATAGTTAAGAAGAAACATATCTCTAGTCATTCAATGGACTCGGTCATCACTTTACTGCAGCAGGTGACTTTAATGCAAAACATACAAGATGATGTTCAAGATTTATAACAACACGCGGAAGAGAACTTATTAAAACTTTAAACGATAATAATTTGACCCGATTTCTACTGGACAACGAACCTACTGGCCTAGAGATAGAAATAAAATACCCGATCTCTTGCTATCGTAAAAGCAATTAGTAACTACTTTTTAGATATTAAACCTTCTTTTGACTTTTCTTCGGACGATTCTCCCATATTTATTGATGTGATTGAACATGTATATCATACAAATAAATACCACACATTTTCAAATCATGAAACAAATTAGAGTCTGTTTAGAGTTAATATTAAAAATGCAATTAATTTAAATCTTCCTCTTAAAACAAATGAAAATATTGAGGAAGCAATCCATCACCATCAATCATTCAACAGGCAGCTTGGAGAGCAACTCCAGGTCTAAATCAGAGTAATAAGAACTGCACACCACATCCACTAAGAACTGCACACTATAACTTCTAGATCTCCTAAGAACAAAACTCAACTGAATAGGGATACTCACTTGCTTAAAAGAGAACTACACAAACATAAAGATCAAGGTATAAATGAATTTCTTGAAAGCCCCACCGTAACTTCGTCTTCAAGTTCCATTCCTATCGGAGATTGGAAATCATTCTGGCAATTATAATTTTATTGGTTACTCGCCTGAATAGTTCAATTGAACTGCATCCAAACCATTCACGAAGATTGCGTAGCCATGAGATTTTACGTCTTCCTACGCTTCTTCTACCTTTGATTTTACCCTATATTATATTCCTTAGTAGTTCGTACTTTTCACCTCTCATGATGTGCCCCAAGTATTCCAATTTCCTGATTTTTATGATTTAAATTTAATATTTATTTAAATTTTATGATTTAAAATGATTTTTTATGGAATTTAAAACCGTAACTGATAACATAAATTACTCTATTTGGAAACTCTCTAAGAAACTTAAACATCAGATTATTCATAATGGTTCCATTAGAAAGAAAGATAGTGATTAGGCCAAAGCCGATGACGATACAGCACAAGTTCCCTTCCTGGGTTGTGAGATGACCTACCGACGTCCGCATTTGTTAACCACTTCAGCCAAGTTTTTCAACCTCACTCCAGAACTATTTCAATGGAAGAAAAAAGTCTATTACGAGAAAATAAGTGAAATTAAAGATTTGATATGATTTAATATCGAAAAAATCTGCAAAAGTTTACCTGTCCTTATTTTTTAATTAGAGATTAGAAATTTCGAAAAATTGGAAAATAGATATAATGAAAAATAAGTAAAAAAATTTGGCTTTTTATAAATATTTAATTTTTTAAATAAATTTATAATTTAATTAATTATAAATAATTTTTAATAAATTTATAACCTTTAAATATTATAATGTGCCTTGTAATGCTCAAAGTGTGAACAAATTGTCAAATCGATCGGTCAAATAGTTTAAAAGTTATGTAATTTCTTTAACCCAAATTAAATTTTTTTGCAACAATGTCAGAAAATGATATAGTTATAGTAAGTATACTTGTTCCGACTTCTGCGACTTTTGGAAGTAAGTGGCAATGCCGCGTGAGCAGTTTGGGGAAGTTGGTGGAACGAAAAGCATTGCAATACAATCATCGGTGCAAGATAAAATATTTAAACGTTTTGTTAACGGACTCAGTTGTTTTAACTTGTTTGTATTTTGAGAACGATTTCCGAAGTGGAAATTGAAACGTCAATAAACGTATTTTTATCTTTAATTGTGGCTTATTCCCAGTTTAATAGTAATTAACTTGTGTTTAATAGTGTAAATTGGAAATAGTAAAAATAATTCTTCACTTGAAGTCTTTTTTGTTTAATCACATTGATTTCGAGTGAAATCAACGACAATACTGCTAGATTCTAAAAGAAGAAGATTTATTCTATTAATATTACATAAAAAAAATAAAGACAAATAATTTTAAATATTGCAAAATAATTTTGCAAAAACATGTCGATTTGTTGCTTATAAACAATTAGAATACCTTTTTAACCATTGCCTACAAGAAAATTATTTTTTCAAATTTAGAAAGCCTGCATTTTTTTTACAAATTTAAATGAAAAAAGTTTACCTCGGCCAATTTGGGACAACGTTAGTTCCTTTTTTTAATTGAAGTCCCTTACATGCTTTAAACTTTTAATGTGCAAAATTCGAAAAGATTGTATTTTAATGGAATCGTTCATAAAGCTACAAAAATATGGTCCTTAAAATTGGCCGACTTTGAAACTCGAGAGCGGTGGAGGGGAAATGAACTGTTAACTGTATCTCTGGTTCTTGTTTATGGATTCTGACATTTCTTTTTTTAATTTGTATCTACTTTTTGCGTACAGTTTTCAGTTTTTTTTAGTTATATTTGAGGTAATTTTTATTGTAACACATAAATATGTATGATTATTATATACTTATTCAATAAACTTCGTAAATAATTTGGAATTTGTGAAAAAAAAAACTAATTATCCTTTCAATTATTTATACATATTGCTTTAAAAAATTTTGGAAAATTTTCCATGGCAACATATTTATTTATTTATTATTATTTATTTAACACTTTTTAAACAAATAATAAAAAAATGCTTTTTTTGCTTTACAATGACTTTTTTAAATAACTAAAATGATTCCAAGGCGAAAGTTATTCTTGTGTTTTTTTGTAAAATACTTAATATAAACATAAAATGCAAATAAACAATTGAAAATTCCGAAAAACGCCGATTTTACCGTTTTTCGAAGCCATTTTTCAACAGGCCAGACATCGAATCTAAAAAACAAAAAAGTTGAGGTGAAAGTTTACAAATTAGTTTCAAAATGCGCAGGTCCCTCTTGATTTTATATGCCATAAGTCATTATAAAATAGACTTGACGAACATGTAAATGTTTGGAACATATTGTTTGTTTTTTAGCCACAATCTGAATCTTATTTTAATCGAAAGAATATGATGCTACAACATTACAGTAAAAAGTTCACTACAGGAAGCTGTTTATTTATAACAATTTTTAAACAAATAAAAATTTCAGTAATTGTCAATATCTTTATGGAAGACTTCGAGACCCGAGCACTATCCACATCAATGCTCAAACTCACATGTTGGCTACGATATGTTGACGATACATTCGTCATTTAGCCACATGGCAGGGATGCTTTGGCGCCTTTTCTGAACCCATCTGAATGCTACACCCCCTAGTACCCAGTTCACGATGGAGGTGCAAACTGATTCATCCCTACTGTTTCTCGACGTAATCATAAAGAAAAACCAATCTCAAAGTTTTCATCATTCTTTATATCTAAAACCCACCCATACTAATCGTTAGTTGTATGTCAACCCTCACCCCCCTTCACAAATTAATTCAGTCATTAATACGCTTGTCTCCAGATCAATACGTCTTTGCGATGATGCAAGTAGACCCGCTGAGCCCTCTAGTTTAAAACAAACCCTCATCCAAAACGGTATGAAAACAAGCCACATGTGAAATTATGACATCTTACAACGGATAGAAAACAATTAAAAAGATTAGTGTGGTCTGACCACTGAAACCTGAAAGAGCTTAAACCAACATTCATATAAAGCCATCCGTCAAAATTAAATAAATAATAGTGCTCTTTGACAGCTTTTCTTGTGTTTTTTGTTTCTGTTTTTTTCGTTTAGTTAGTTAAGTTTTAATATTAATGAACAAATCCCCTTCGTTGGCTCAGTGGAGATGTTCGTTCAGTTGTAATGGAAACACCAAATAATAGTAGCAGAGTTTATTGATCAGACGTACACTATGGGTGTTGACCCGGGATTACTTTGAGTGACTGTTGCAGTTGATCGCTGAAGACTATCAAGTTTGTTGAGTGAATATTGATTGAATGCTTCTCTAGGCAAGAGATATTAGTTTTATATAAGTTTTAATTGGGTCAATATATTCGCGGGCCTCGCGTGATATGTGTGTCTAATTTATGTAAATTGTTTAAATTTGTCAGCACTTTTGACTGATGTCCAAATTATATTGTTGATAATTGACCAAATCCGTATGTAACCTAATTAACTACGTGTGTGTATTTAATAACAAATAAATTCATTCGGTCTACTGGGTGATAAAATTATACTGTCCAATTTTGGATATGAATTCTGAAGATTTGATATTGGACATACTGCGGAATCGGGCAATCTGGCCCAAGTGTCAATACTCAAAGTTTACATATAAGTATAACATAACAGTAAAATTCAAACATGATAAATTATAAGTAGTTTAAGAATAATCAATAATCTTCCAACCGCTACCCTAGCTATCAATGTCAGACTCTATCTCTAGATTAAAATTAGGGCAATTGGATGAAAATGTGGACAGTGGGATGTCGGCTTGGGAAGTCGACGGTACATTGTTGTGCCGATTACTAAGTAATACAGGTACTTCCTGTTCGTTAGTTAGAGTTTGTGGATTCCCTGAACGACATAGTCGTGCAACAGGACGGTACTTCCATAACGTGAGTATCCCAATTATTACCATTATAGTAATGGTCCCGGTGGCCACAAAATAATGCCAATTAGATTCGTGAATCGATCGCCACTGCGTATGCGTCATTTCTTGTTCCAGACTTTCCTCCTCAAGTAACACATGACGTAACTCTCCTCCTGGTATGTGAAGGTAGGTGTTTAGAGCCGTGTTAAACCTGCGGGGTGTCCTCGCCACCAGTTGGGCCACGGGAGTGATTGGCGACTTCAGGTAACTCGTCACCGCTCTGTCCACCCCACTGCTAGTGGGGAGTAATGTAATATATTTCGTTTGGGCGATACATTTGGGTGAAAGCTTCAAGAATGTGACTCGTTCCAGTACTCTTTCGCTCAGATTTCCATCGCAAATAATGGATATGTGTATTGTGACTGGTGTGATAACTAGCCAGAGGTTGGGAGTACCCATCTTACTCCATTGAGCTGTCTGTATTGACCTGGCTACCAGTGGTCATGTGCTATTCTAAGATCGCTCATAAATTTCTTCAAGTATGCAGTTTGGTTGGGTATCCATGTTTCTTATAGCCGTTGGTGAGCACGCTATCTGCGCCTTTGTCAACAGTAAGCACCTTTCTCTATCTTCCGCGGTCAATTCGAAGTAGTGCAGTGTGTTATAATCTACGACCAGTAGATTCCTTGGAGCGACAAATGTGCGCAACACCGACCCCTCAACGTTAAGTGGTATGGCCGTGACTTTGAGCATGCTGTACTTATTTTTCCCTCTCACTATGAAGTAGCCGATGACTGTTATATATCTGTCGTCATGACTAACTTCTGTTTCTATAATGGGTTGTCGTCGTATTTCGACCCCTTGAGGCAGTATCTGCCCTGCTTTCTCTATTAATTTGGTTATTTTACCCGGTTTCACTATATCAATGAAGTGTCCGTGGTTATAGTGAAGGTTTAATATTCCCTCGTAAAATTGAGTATATTCGTTTATGAAGTCCATAACTTGTAATGCTATCGTTTGTATTCGTAACGTGCTATATTCGGTTTCTAGTCTTTGTGCTTTGTCTTCTACTTCGTTGAGTCCTTTAGATCTTTCTTGTAGACCTGTGATTAGTGCTTTGTTAAACTTGTTCATTTGCTCGTTTATCCTGTTCTCTGTGTGATTGATTAATGTTATTGTTTCTAACATTATCTTCGCCTGGTGCTGTGATCCCTTTATTAGCTCCTTTTGGTTATTATCTAATGCTTCAATGTTACTGTAAGCTTCGTCATTGACTCCAAATACTGAGGTTAATATTGTTCCTAATATTCCTCTTCTTTCCCTTCCTTTTATTCACGGTAGGAGTGATCGTGCCGTGAATAGTGAACAGTGTAGTAGTGTCTGGGGGCTCGGGAGACTGAGACCTCGGAAGCCCTGAGGAAGGCATCAGAGAGGATGCCGAAAGCTTGGCAAATTGGATTACGACGCGGTTCAACCCGGAAGATTGGTGAGTTTAATATTAATTTTAGTAATAATATTAATCTTAGCTCTAGGTATATATATATATATATATATTATATATATATATTATATATATATATATAATATATATATATATATATATATATATATATATATATATATATATATATATATATATATATATATATATATATATATATATATATATATATATATATATCGGATTTGAAATTTCCGATTTCCGCGTGAGCTATATGTGATTTCAGTTGTTTTCCGGGTTTGACTCTGCGTTAAATAGTTTTGGTTTTTAGAAAAACCATTGTTTTGACGACGTTTCGGCAAGGTCACACATGCCATTGTCAAGTCAGATTAGTTCTGCTTCATCTTTATGTTTCAGGAGAATTGATTTCTCGGCAAGCAAGCAAGCAATTTAATTGAACCCAGCCTATGAGAAATGTGCACCCAGGTAGTACGATCGGGTATAACAATTCATTGGAGCAAGGTGTGTTAACTCAAGTAAAAAACAGGAGTCACCCCACCGTGCTCCAATCCTCTAGACCATCCCTTTCCCCCCTATAGCACTCTGATGCGCTATAGAGGCACAACAATCAGCCAAATGCTCTTCATGTGGAGGTCCTGGGTAATAGAACCCCAACATGGTTTCCTAACCGATTGCAAAAAACTCAGGACAGCGCATCTCCACTATATTCCTGTTATCTTAATGTGGCTTATCCGCGAACTACAATTGCTTACTTGGGCCTCAAGTCTCCGCTCTGAGTCCCGGCTCAGTTCGGCGACTTGGTGCTCAAGGGGTTGGGCCCTACGTGCCCGGGTTTTGGGATATTTGTTAATTTTTTTGGTGGCCGGAGCCGGTTTTTGTTAGTAATTTTTTAATTTTCTTGGTGGCCGAAGCCGGTTTTTTGTGTTTTTTGTGATTTTTTTTGTAGGTAACCTGTGGATAAAAAATCATAATTAGTATATAGTCTATATTATAATAAAGAAAATATATAAAATATTATATGATACCACAATACAGACTGTATCCTTGTATGAGCAGCTGGGCCCACTGTGTACAGACGATATGCGGTATCCTGGGTGATTTGAGCTACGAACTATCTTCCTTGTGTGTGTGTGTTATGATTTTGGAATTTTTTCTCGCTCTGGTGTTTTGTAGGGTTACGTTTCCCTCTGGGGGGAGGGGGGTTTATTTCTCTCTCTGGTTTTCTTTTAGTCAACTATCTGTTGTTTCGGTCTTTTGTGCTTCCATCTGTGGAAAGCGTCATATCTCATTGTCTCTCTTAGAATATGACTGGGGTGGTTCTCTAATTCTGCAAACTGTATCCTTGCCTTTTCTTTCATTGTGTCAGTCACTCTGATTTGTTGTAATTCTCTGAAAAGAAATCTTTCAGCTACGTATCTTGGTACGTTTACCGCTTCTCTTAGGCTTTACTTATAGGCTTCTCAAGGACTATACTGTTTATTAATCTTATTTTGGTTTTAATGCGGAGTTTGCTTTTCCTTCCTGTTAGGCCTATTATTGCAACTCTTGCCATATTGGCTTTTTCTATGTAGCTTCTACGTGTTTGTTAAACGTTAGTCCTTTGTCCATTATTACTCAGAGGTATTTTGCTTCGCTTTTCCACTCAATGGGATTGTCTTGCACAGTTACCTGTTCTTCCGGTTGTTCGCGCCTCTTTTTAAAAAGTACAGCTTGCGTCTTGTCTGAGTTTATTGCAATTTTCCACTTTAGACTCCATTCTTCTATGTGCTGTCTGTAGATAGGTGACTGCTATGTTTACATTTCAGTGTTTGGCCACTATAGCTGTGTCGTCGGCATAGGGACTTAGTAATGTACCTGGTGTTCTAGGTACGGCTGCTGTATATATCGTGTACAGCAAAGGTGACAGTACCCTGCCTTGCTGATGTTTCCTATGTTCCGAATTTACTTCGTTCAATCTATATATATATATATATATATATATATATATATATATATATATATATATATATATATATATATATATACAGTCCTCTCTATCTATAACGATGTGCAAGGGACCGGGAATTTTCATCGTTATAAGGAGAGATCGTTATACAGAGAGAGGTAAAATTCGGTACTGTAATATTAATAATATTGTACGAAATAACATATTTTAATTTGAAAAATTTATTAAAACGAATATAAATGTATTGTACACCACATAGATTTATTAAAGAATAATATAATCATTACAATATAAAAAAATGTTTTTACAATTAAAACATGTGTACTGTACAATAAAAAAATAATATTCTACTGTAAAATATATTTAGCCTATATCAACAACAAAGTCTATCACCTTGGTCTGTCTCCTTTTTACAGAACTGACCTGACCTTGTCCTGAAGACACATAGAATTGTCTACAGCACTCGTCTTCCTGGTGGATGAAGAATCGATGCAGTACTTGCAATGCCTGCTGAGGGGTCGGAGCTAGATCTGGTTCTGCTTTCACTTCCAAGTCACTGTTTTCTTCTTCTTCTATACGATCTGCTTGTAGGATATCCTCGTCAAAAAGTCCAGATGTTTTAGCTACACTTTCATCAACTTCTTCAAAATCTGTTAGCTCTTCTGGTCCGTAGGTGATCGTAAGTTTAAACTGTCTGGCTCAAACATCTACTGGCAGGTCATCTTCATCATCAGTCAATTCTTGATCTTCCAGCCATCCTGCGTGTTTAAATGAATGTTTTATTGTATTGCTCCTCACCTCATCCCAGGATTTACTAATCATTATGATGGCGTCAAGAATGTTTAGTTTAAGATCGCCTTTATTCTCAACCAATTCCATCGAAACTCTTCTCCTGTAATGGCTTTTCAAACTCTTGATGACACTTTGGTCCATGGGCTACTTGTTGTGTTTGCTGGCAAAAACAAAATTCAATGTTTTGAAGGTCGCACAGTACAGGATGAGTAGGATAATTGTATACAAGCAGAAGAATGTTTTTCTCTTTAAGCTCGATATCCCACTTTCTTATCGCTTTTTCAAACATTTCCGAAGTCATCCACTCACTCTTGTTTGCTTTATAGGTCACCGGTAGATTTTTCTGTTTTTAAAGCAACGTTGGTTTTTCGACTTCCCTATCACTAATAATTTTCGCTTCACCGAACCTGTCATGTCATGATTTAATTTTAAAGTTCTGTTTGGTGTCATTTTAAAAAACAATCCAGTCTCATCAGCATTGAAAATGTCGTCTCACTGATATCGTGCCTTCAGTCTAGGCCAAGCGTTTTGTAGTCAATTATCTGTTACGTTTTTGTTAACATCGCGAGCTTCTCTGCTAATTTGGCTGTAGTTGATCTTGTGCCGCAGCTTCCACTTGCTCAGCCAATCCTCACATGCCTTGAAATGCTCAATTTCAAGCTCAGTTACAAAAACTCAGCTTTTATCCTGACCACGGGCCCACACAGTGGAATATGGTTCACACCGTGCTGCTGGAACCACTGGAGCATAGCGCGATCTAAATCTTCATGCTGAGGTTTCCCCAACTACTTCCTGCTATCGCTTCATATCCTTTCATATCATAGCGACTGTTCACTGGGACAGCCCCGTACGACGAAAGACATCCGATTGATTTTCACCTTTCTCTATTGCTCGAGTTATAGATAACTTTTTCTCCACCGAGAGCACTTTACGCTTTTTCGAAAACATGTTGACTGTTGAAACACTGAGACACAACTCAAACTGGAAATGGAAAGTCGTCAATAGATGACAACATCTGTTTGATAACGGTGCCCGAATAATAAAAGCGAGTCACTTAATCCTCTGATGAGAATGAGTAGAATGACTGGCCGCATTCCTTAAGCGCAAAACAAAACAACCGCTGGACATTGACCTTGCCTCTCGTGACGCAGGTAGTCTGAACTTTAAGCACAATAACACATTTGCCATCGACTATTGAACGCTGAAAAGTTATCGCTATAAAGAGAGAACGATATCGGTATAGAGAAAGAATTAATACATTGTCCTTATGACGAACCAACCAACGTTTACTATTTTCATCGTTATAGAGGAATTATCGTTATATAGGGAATCGTTATAAAGAGAGACTACATATATATATATATATATATATATATATATATATATATATATATATATATATATATATATATATATATATATATATATATATATATATGTAATGAAATTATAATTTCATCATTCAAATATTGCCGCGCTCTACCGAGCACATTATCTGGAATATTAGACACAACCACTTCTGTCATCTTTATTATATATTTAAAAAACTTGTCACTTTGTCAGAGATTATTTGTGCTTAGGATAGGAATATTAAAACATCCATAGTTAGTGACATTAAATGTCGTTTCTTTAATTTCAGGTAAAAGTTTGTGTAAATAATGTAAATAGAACATGTTTTAAAAAATCTTTAATTTCAGAAACTCAGTTGTGTTACTAATTATCAAAAGGAACCTTATAAAACGACATTTTTGGTCATGGAAAAATTGAGATTCCAATTCATAATACTAGGATCATCAGACGGTAAATCAAATGAAATCTGTATTGCCTCAATTGAGACTCCAGATGGTCGTATTTTTGATATCCCAGACGAATTTAAGCAGGTAAATAAACATACATACATATCTAGATCCAGTTCATTTACAAAAGTAAAAAACTCATTGAAAAAAAGAGGTCAAAAACGAAATATATGGATCCCACTAGATGATGAAATAAGGAAGATTTATTTGGATGAAGGTGAAAATTTACAATTTGGTGATCAGTATTTAGAAGAAAAACTACAATCAGCTGCTGTTAGCTATAAAGATTTACCAAATATTCAAAATGTGGGGAAGCTAACAGAAAAGTTTTTAATTAAAAAATTCTCCATTAAAATGCCAAATGTTAGACAATGGATGGAAGAATTTGAAAAAGAATGTGAAAGGTTTGAAATTTTAAATGATGAAGATAAAATAGAAAGTTTGAGACATCTACTTGAAAAACAATGTTTAGATTGGTATGGTAGTATGTTAATTAAATATACAGTGAAATCAGATTGGAAAACTTGGAAAACAAACTTTTGTGATACTTATGAGAAAAAAGGTTGGTCCCAAATAAAATATGCTTTTACATTCAAATATCAAGTTGGTTATCTATTAGAATATGCCACAAAAAAAGAAAGATTATTATTAGAAGTTAATAAGTTAATTGATTATAACACACTTATAAATCTGATTGTGTTAGGTTTACCAGAAAACATCATGAACAGACTTGATAAAGATTCACTGACTTCAACTACTCACCTTTTCAGTGAATTGAACAAGAATGAACACTTAGCAAATAAAGAATGTGGAAAAAGTTTTCTTACATAATAAAAGAAATGTTGAAGAAAAACAAATTAGAAACAAACAAAGATTGGACAGAGATCAAAAGCAAAAATGTACCATCTGTGAAAAACTTAAAAAAGGAACACGCTACCACCTTGAATCAACTTGTTGGTTTAAACCAAAGGATAATCAAACTAATAAAGATGATCAAATTAAACTTTTAAAATTGTTAATTTTATTTTAAACTGTTAATACTGCCATTAATAAAAATAAAATTAGTGTTGAATAAAAATATTGAGATTTTTGGAGTATATGACTCAGGTTCAAATGTTTCATTAATAAATTCAAAGTTACTAAAAATAAATAACAATAATTCAATTGATTCTAACAATACTAATTTAAAAACTATTAATGGCATTAAAAAAACCAGTGGTATGGTAAAATTACATGTAAAAATTTTTGATATAGAAAAAGAGACAGAAGTCTTTGTGATTGAAAAAGATAATTTTGATTACGATTTTTTAATTGGTTTAGATTGTATAAAAAAATTCTATTTGTGTCAAAATGAAAATTTACAAATAAGTCAAAAAGTGCCTATTCAAAATGATGTTACTACAGAAATTTAAACAGTTTCAAAAAATTGTGACATTACATAAGTGAAATTAAGAGATTATAATCAACAAATAAATTTTGATTCTAAGGAAACAAATGAAATTAATAATTTAAATGAAATGAGAAATAAATATTTAATAAATTTCAATGAACACTTTGAAGAGACAAATTTTAAAATTCATGTAGACCATTTAGATTGTGATTAACGATCAATAATAAATGAATTAATATGTGAAAACAAATCTGTCTTTGCAAAAGACAAATATGATGTAGGGACAGTGAAGGATTATGAAGCACACATTGATTTATTGGAAGAGAAATATTGCAGCAAAAGGCCATATCGAACCACAGTTGATGATAAAAAGGAGATTGAGAAACAAATTGCGTTGCTACTAGACAAGAATCTAATAGAAGAATCGTATAGTCCTTTTGCAGCCCCAGTTACATTAGCTTATAAAAGAGATGAAAATACAAAGTCAAGATTGTGTATTGATTTTAGAGACTTGAATAAAATTGTAGTACCCCAATCACAACCCTTTCCACTTATAGAGGATTTAATGGTAAAGACAAGAAATTGCAAATTTTTCTCAACATTGGACATAAACTCTGCTTTTTGGTCAATCCCTATGCGCATTACAGATAGGCACAAAACTGGATTTGTTACACAAGAAGGACACTTTCAGTGGACTTGTTTACCATTTGGGTTAAAAACATCTCCAGCAATATTCCAAAGAATAATGTGTAACATAATAAGAAAACACAAACTTGCAGATTTTACAGTGAGCTACATAGATGACATACTCATTTTTTCAAAATCATTCCAGGAACATATTAGACATCTAGCACAACTATTTAAAGCAATCAAAAGTAAAGGATTCAGATTAAAATTTGTAAAATGCAAGTTTGCATCTGAATCAGTAAAATACTTGGGTCATGTAATAAAAAATAATTGTGTAAAGCCACTGAAAGACAACTTAATTTCAATAAAAAACTTTCCAATACCTAAAACACAGAAAAATGTTAGACAGTTTCTAGGGAAGATAAATTTTTATCATAAATATGTCCCAAAAATAGCAATAAAATTGGATCCTTTGCATAATCTTCTGAGAAAAGGTCAACGATTTAATTGGACTAAGAATGCCAAAAAACATTTGAAGATTTAAAAAATGTATTGTTAACTCAACCTGTACTAACTATTTTCGATCCAACTCTACCGATACACATATATACTGATGCTAGTTTACTAGGAATAGCAGGGGTGCTAAAACAACCACAGGAAAACAATGAAGAAAAACCAGTGGCCTATTTCTCTAAGAAACTAAATGAAGTACAGAAGAGAAAAAAAGCTATATACCTGGAGTGCCTGGCAATTAAAGAATGTGTTAAATATTGGCAACATTACTTAATAGGTAAGAAATTTACTATTTTTTCTGACCACAAGCCATTGGAGAATATGAATATAAAGTCTAGAAGAGATGAAGAACTAGGTGATTTAACATATTATTTATCGCAATATGATTTTGTGGGGAAATATTGCCCTGGAAAATATAACTTAGAAGCTGACTGCCTTAGCAGAAATCCTGTCTTAGAACCCGATGAAAATATGGAGGAGCAGTTGAAAGTTACAAATTTGATAACTCTTGAAGATATATTGAAAGACCAAGAAAAAAATAAAGATATAAAACATAATAATAAACTAGTAACTAAAAATAATGTTTATTATAAAAAAGTAAGAGGAAAAGAAAAAATCATTCTAACCGAAGATTATACTATACAATTTTTAAAAGATGTGCATAGAAACTTGTGTCATATAGGAATAAAACAAATGCATATGATGATAGGACAGCTATACAGCTAAAAATTTAACCAAAAATATAAAGGAAATATGTCAAAGCTGTGCAGTATGTATTAGAAACAAATCAAGAGGACTAGCAAAATTTGGATTAATGTCACATTTAGGTCCAGCCACAAAACCTTTTGAAATTATTTCCATAGACACAATCGGAGGTTTTGGAGGTTCACGATCTACAAAAAACTATTTACATCTTCTAGTCGATCACTTTACAAGATATGCATATATCCTAACATCGAAAACTCAAACTGCTAATGATTTTATTAAACTTGTGAAAAGCATATCAGAGACAGACCAGATTGGTATAATTCTAACAGACCAATACCCAGGAATAAATTCAAAAAATTTTAAAAATTTTTTAGATGAAAAATTTATACCAATAATCTTCACTGCCACAAATTCACCATTTTCTAACGGCTTGAATGAAAGATTAAATCAGACCCTAATTAATAAAATCAGATGCAAAATTAACGAAAAAGAACAAAAAACTTCTTGGACAACAATAGCACAAGAATGTGTGCGCAAATACAATGAAACAGAACATACTGTCACTGGTTTCGCACCATCATACTTAATGTATGGCAAAAATGTTGCAATGTTGCCAAATGAACTAAAAATATTAACTTCTGAGAAAGATTGGACCCGTAATAGAAATATTGCTTTAGACAGAACGATCAAATCTCATAATTATAATAAACAAATTTATGAAAAAAATCGTAAACATTTTGATTTCAAGATAGGTGATTTGGTATATGTGGAAAATGGAAACAAATTAAACAGGAATAAACTTGGCGAACTGAAAGTAGGACCATATGAAATTACGGAAAAATTGTCAAATTCAATTTATATAATAAACCTGAACCGAAGAAAATCAGAGTCTAATCTGTTCCACATATCCAAGCTGACTAAAATCTCAACACCTGAAGATGAAGAACAAGATGAAGAAGACGTAGACGACTACTAAACATTTGAAGGCATGAATATTTTCTCCACTGGGAAGGGGGGATGTAATGAAATTATAATTTCATCATTCAAATATTGCCGCGCTCTACCGAGCACATTATCTGGAATATTAGACACAACCACTTCTGTCATCTTTATATTTAAAAAACTTGTCACTTTGTCAGAGATTATTTGTGCTTAGGATAAGAATATTAAAACATCCATAGTTAGTGACATTAAATGTCGTTTCTTTAATTTCAGGTAAAAGTTTGTGTAAATAATGTAAATAGAACATGTTTTAATAAATCTTTAATTTCAGAAACTCAGTTGTGTTACTAATTATCAAAAGGAACCCTATATATATATATATATATATATATATATATATATATATATATATATATATATATATATATATATTTGGCAGAGCATGTAATAGACAAAGACCATATTATGGATTTTGATAATATCAAAAATTTTATGTAATGAAAGTAATAAATTTAAAAGAACTTTTTTGGAAATGGTTTGTATTAGCAAAAGTGATAATAATTTAAACAAAAGGTCAGAAATTCAAAATTTAAGCAAAATTTATAATTATATAATTTCTATTTAATTTATGCAGTCAGTAAAATATCACATTTTGAATTTTCCATGTATTTGTTACATTTTTTCGGGCATCTATCAATGGTGAATAAATCTTCTTCTTTTTTGTTACTAAACAAAGAAGAATTTTTTAAACAAAATTTTATTTTTGACAATATGTCAAAAATAAAAATTTTTAAGTTAGTATTTATGACATTTAGGCTGGTTGTAGCTATTCTATTTTTGTGTATAAATTCAATTTTTTTTCTTAAGAAACTTCATATAAATTTTTCAGAGAAACATTTATTAGAATAAGACATTTTTTTTATTAATATTTTTTGTATTTATTATGTAAGCAGTAGTTTTATTTAAAAAACTAATTTTATTTAGTAAGTTAACAAAAAAATTTTTTATTCCTAGTTCAACTTTGTAAGACATTTTGTATTTTTTAGAAGCTCTTGATAAAAATTGTAATCACAATTGAAAGCTCGAGTAAAAAATAGTCAACAAATAGCCCCTTTTATTGACACCAACCCATCAAAAACAGTGTATATATATATATATATATATATATATATATATATATATATATATATATATATATATATATATATATATATATATATATATATATATATATATATATATATATATATATATATATACGGAATCTTTTCTTCACATTTACGACGTTTAGCTTGTTCAAGAGAAGTAGATTCCGAAGTTAAAGCACTATTTTCACTAACTTGTATTGATGATGGCAGAGTTTCTTTATTATTATTTTCCTTTTCAGATTCATCACTTTCTGTATCAGATTCTTGAAGAATACACTCATTCTCACTGTCACTTTCCATTAAAATTTCATATAGTTCACTTTCCCTAAGATATTTACATAAGATATAAGAAATCTAAATATAAGAACTCACTTATTTTTGTAAAAAAAGTACACTACTAGTACAGAATGATGTACAAAACTATAATCATAATATAAATAGACCTTGTGTGCAAACCAGACTAGGAATGCAGAATTCATTTGTGGCTTAAAAGAAATAATCTCAACATTATCAAGTCTGCAGTTTCGGTCTTCTTTGAATATTCATAAAATATTAATATCATATCGTAAAAGGTTTTTCAAATGCTCAAGTATTATAAATTCTTTATATTATAATACAGAAATACATAATACAAAAAATATGTTTTGACAACAATACGTCTTTCATTTCGGTCCAACTTGAATAATATTTGTGGGGGAACGTTTGTCCACTGTCAACATAAACTTTAGGGTCCGCAATGATTATTAAATTGCGGAAAACTAATGTGAATCATCCGATAACCTTCAGATGAAGAAAGCTGCTGTGTCTCACGATGTGCTTTTCAAACTATATTTGGAGGAAGTGAAAAAGGTGGGGAATTAAATTCAATTATAAAATCAAATTAATTAACTATAATTAAGTGAATAAACAAACACTACATGAGCTATGCAGAAGAAATAAATTTGGCTATTCTAAAACAGGTAATTTAAAACAAACAATTAAGATTAAATAAATAACTTAAACGTTATATTCAGATCAACTCAAAATCTATACGTAACGCCAAGTGCGTCCGTAGGGTGGCCGATTAGCCACTCCCAAACTAAATGAAAAAGGTCCTATGTGGCAAAGATCTAACATTAGCTCTTAAAGTACGCCTAACAAAATGTTACGTATACAGTGTACTATATTATGGAGTGGAATCATGGACGTTAAATCTAGATACCATGAGACGACTTAACGCCTTTGAAATGTGGACCTATAGAAGAATTATGAGGGTTTCCTGGGTAGATAGAGTTACAAACAATGAAATACTGAGAAGAATAGGCAAAGAGAAGGAAATTGAACTTACAATTAAAGAAAGAAAGCTACAGTATCTCGGACATGTGATGCGGGGCGATAAGTATGGCATCCTGCGACTCATAATGCAAGGAAAAATAGATGGCAGAAGAAGCATCGGAAGAAGACGAATTTCATGGCTGAAGAACCTGAGAGAATGGTTTGGATGCAGCTCAAAACAACTATTTAGAGCTACTGCCTCAAAAATTAAGATAGCTATGATGATTGCCAACCTCCGTAGCGGAGATGGCACCTGAAGAAGAAGAAGAAACTAAATGAAAATTCAATACTAAACAATTCCTACTAATATGGTGAACTCAAACCAAGACAATATTGAGTACGATCTAAAGAACGTGTCAGTGAAAACATCTAAAAATAAAATAGTAATGTAATAGTAATAATAGTAATAAATGCGCTAACTGCTGAGTTTAACGTGTCCGAAATAGAGCTCGTAAACACAAATGTCAAAGAAAGAGGGAAAATGCACTTACAGTTCCGATATCTGTGTTCCGATTATTACCTATGTGGCCCTGGAATAGAACCTCGATGTATCCTGCCTTGCTTGACAAAGGCCTAGACGTGGAGACGATGATGTTTTGCTAGTTCTTATGTTAATCAGGTTATCCACTTGTTACATGTAAAGAAACGCTCCCACAAAGAGGACACACTATATACTGATACTCAACTTATTTAGTATTACAATAATTGCTATGTTTCAAAACGACAATGAACACCATTTTTACATCCCAAGATGCCGATTCTACTGCACAAAATTATAGTCTTTATACACTTCAACGAATGTTAGATTTCTACTAACGATTATACTTCTTTGATTTGAACTATACTACTAATATATAACTTGATTACTTTGAATATACGATAACGATTTGAACTTCTATATAAGGGGTACGAATTTCTATATAAAAATTGACGCCGAATACAAAAACGTCAAGATGACAATGTCATTTTTTTTTTAAATATTTTTGGATGACGGACATTATTCCGCAGCGTGCCAATAACACTTTGATAAGGAAAACAAGGTATGTTGCGTACTTTCGCAACATAAACTCCCCCCGATTGACGATTCGTAGCGTCAAGACAAAGGAAAGTTACAACGTAAAGCTACATTCCCAAACTAAACCTAACCTATAAACTACAAAGAAACTATTTACCAAACCATATTTACAAAATAGGTCCCCTAATCCATGGGAAGAGGGCACACTTTGGTGATAGGACAAATGTAAGTACCATCTTGAGTCTTAATTTTGACAGATCGTACATGACCATCTCGACCAGGGTAGACTTCAACAACTCTGGCTAAGGGCCATTTGAGTGGTGGTGAAGTATCTTCCTTCAGAAGAACAATGTCGTTAACTTGAACGTTGGGGGATTTAGTCAACCATTTAGGTCGATTTTGCAATCTATTTAAGTACTCTACTGACCATCGCTTCCAAAAACTTTGGTGCAGTTGAGAGATTCTTTGCCAGACCTTTAACCTAGCCTCAGGGATATTATCCAAAGATTTTTCTGGATGAGCAGTAAGGCTTGAATTGATCAAGAAGTGACCTGGAGTTAACACTTGAAGATCATTAGGGTCGCTCGAAAGTTGACACAATGGTCGCGAATTCAAAATGGCTTCAATTTGTGTAAGTATTGTATAGAATACTTCGAAGGTCAGAGATGCGTTTCCCAGCAGTCTCTTGATGTGGTACTTTGCGCTCTTTATAGCGGCTTCCCAAAGTCCACCCCAGTGTGGAGACTTTGGCGGGATGAACTTGAACGATGTGTAATTCTGCGTGCAAAACTCTTGTATTGAAGCACTTTCTTTTTTGAGAAAGGTATGAAGTTCGAATAATTGGTTTCGAGCACCTTGAAAATTCAGGCCATTATCCGAATAGATAATTGAAGGATTTCCACGACGAGATATAAAACGTTTAAGAGTCATAATGAATGACTCCGTAGACAGACTTGTGACTAATTCGATATGAATGGCCTTCGTGGCCATACATACAAAAATAACAATGTAGGCCTTCAATAGTGGGGCCTTGCGTAGATGTGAGGACTTAAGTAAAAAAGGTCCTCCATAATCAACACCTACCTTTTGGAAAGGGCGTGTCATGGTGACTCTATCTTTTGGAAGATCTGCCATTAGTTGAGTGAGTGGTTGGGCCCTGAACCTATAGCAAGTTTTGCACTTTCTAATTACAGACTTAGTCTCCCTTAATCAATTTAAGGGCCAGTATTTTATTCTAAAATTAGACAAGACCGTTTGGGCTCCGGCATGTCCTAATCGTTTGTGCTCTGATTCGAGCATGAGCGACACTACAGGATCGTGAGACGACAAAAGTATTGGATGCTTCTGGTCGTACGGAATATTTGCTAATTCCAAACGACCTCCTACGCGAAGAAAATTATCCTGTTTTGAAACGAAAGGATTCAGTGACAAAAATTTTTTATTTGAAAGCATTTTACCTTGTCTAAGGTCATTGATCTCATTGTGATAATGTTTCTGCTATAGCATGAATAATTCTTTCAGTGGAATTTATACGTTCTGCTGAACTAAGTACGTCTCTGGGTTCGACAGACCTTTTGCCAAAACGCAAACAATATGCTACAACCCTTTGTAGCTTACGAAAACTCGAGAAACGAGCGAAGAGGTTTTCCCAGAAGACATTTGGGTTAACCTTATTAGTAACCAACGAACAAATTTTCTTCTCCTCTGGAGGATGCGAGAATTCCCCTTTAAAAGAGTAACAAGCTATGTCAAAACTTGGGTTCAGGAGAAAGGCTGGGCCATTCCACCACAATGTACACGAGGTCAATTCGTGAGGTGACATGCCTCGCGATGGCAAGTCAGCAGGATTTTCTTTGGTTGGCACATGATGCCACGAGTAATTCGATGTGAGGCCTTGTATTTGAGCAACTCTATTTGCCACAAACACAGACCAGCGAGATGGGTGAGCACTTACCCAATATAATGATATCTCAGAGTCCGACCACAAATGGACACTAGAAATGACTACTCGATTTTTGAATATGTCGATAATTGATGCAGTTAGCTTTGCCAACAACAACATTGCCGAGATTTCTAATTTTGGGATGGTTAGAGGTTTTAAGGGGGCTACTCTTGATTTAGCCGATACTAAGGAACTTGAGACTGTTCCATCCGAATAAGTTGTACGGAAATAGATGCAAGCGGCATATGCCTGAGAACTAGCATCTGCAAAGCCATGTAACTCAATTTTACAAATTGTTGCCATTGAAAATAAATATCTAGGGATTTTTAACTGACCTAATGTATGCAAATTACAAATAAATTCATTCCACTGTGAAAGAAGTTTATAGTCAGTGACTTCAGCATCCCAACCAAGTTTGATCGACCATAACGTCTGAATAATTAATTTTCCTACAACTATAATGGGGCTGAGAAACCCAATGGGATCGAAACATTTAGCTATAGTCGACAAAATCTTTCTTTTTGTAAGTTTTGTCTCGATGAATGAAGGAGGAACAGCTACTCGAAAGAAATCTTCCTTCGGATGCCACTTGAGACCTAACACTTTGTTGTTAGAGATATCTCCTTCTATGATATTATATTCAGTGTCCGAACTGACACAGATATTAGACAAAAATTGTTCAGAGTTAGAATCCCACTTGTGTAATGTGAAACCACACGAGTGCAATAACTTATTTATTTGGGTGTATAGCTCTTCTAAGTCATCTTGCTCATTGCAGCCAGTGAGAATGTCATCGATGTATGTTTGCTCTAGCAGGGCGTTAGAGGCTAAGGGAAATTCTTCCTGGTGCGATGTAGCTATGTCATTCAACACCCTTGTTGCCTGAAATGGGGCACATCGTGTTCCATATGTCACAGTAGATAACTCAATGCAACGAAGTGGGTCCTTTGGAGACTGTCTCCATAAAATATTCAACAAGAATCTATGTTCAGGATTAACACTTATATTTCTATACATTTTTTTAATGTCTCCTATAAGTACAAATTTAAAACTACGAAAACGAAGCAAAATGTCATATAAGTTCGGTTGAACTTGATATCCCTTCAGAGTTACATCATTCAGAGATATCTTAGTAGTTGATGCACTAGAAGCATCGAAGACTACCCTTAACTTGGTTGTCAATTTCTCAGGTTTGAAAACTGCATGATGCGGAATGAAGTACTTTTGCTGTAATTGTGGGGTATATTTTTCGAGGGGTACATACCTCCCATGATTGAGATTTACATACTCATCTATAAACTTTTTATAGTTATCGAAAAATTCAGGTTCTTTTCTGAATTTATTTTCTAGATTGTAAAATCTTTTCGTGGCGCTTGCCAACGAATCTCCTAATTGTTCATAGCTCTGAGGCTCTGTGAACGGCATGTCTACTTGATACGATCCATCCCTTAATCGTACTGTAGTGGTTTGAAAGATTTTTTCAGCAAGTTCGTCTTGCGGAGCGATGTGAGTTTTCTCCGGAACTTCTTCGGATTTCCAAAACCTTTCTACTAAATGATCGAGCTGGCATGTTTCATGCTGGGAAATTAACATTGACACACTACTTGAGCATGTGTCACTAAATTCAACATTTTTGTGATCATTTGTCGAACGAGCCGAAAACGAGTGTTCATTTTTGGCGATTGAAGTATGACTACTACTTCTACTATTATTTTGGTTTTCAACAAGTGAGTGAGAATGAAGCAGAATACTTGATTTCGAGAGAACTGATACCTGACCCGCAACCAAATATCCGAAGATTGTTTGTTGAAGTGAGGGCAAGCCCTTTCCTAATTTGATTAGACCTTGCATAACCACGTCATAATAACAATCAGCTCCTATCAATATGTCTATATCTGAAACTTTAAAGTAGTCGGGATCCGCGAGCCTAACATGAGAAGGAATTTTTATCCTTCTATGGTCAACATTAAACTGTGGCAACTTGCTTGTGATTGAGTCTAGAATTGAGCATGAAAGTTTAATTTTGTTTTTAGAGACGAGAGAGTGTAAAGCTAATTGTAGCATTTGATTCGAGACAGTGACCTTGGAACCTATTCCAGACACACAAAGTTTCCTTTCATGAGGAGTATATTGCAGTTTATCTGCCAATTTACGAGTTATGAACGAATTTTGACTACAACAGTCCAATAGTGCCTTAACAACAATTCGAACTCCATTTGAGTTGTACAAATAAACTTGGGCCGTTCCCAGTAATACTTGAGACCCGGTATCTAAAGCAGAAAGCGAAGAAGATGTGTTCTCATCCTGAGATATCGAACTAGTTGAAGGTAATACCTCAGCAGGGCGAGAAGCATGTGAGGGGAACCTATTTGGTTCATGGCGAATTTGTGACATTGGCATAGCATCACGAGAAGTGTGAGGAACATTTAGTCTACGATCAGCTGATTGAGACCTGGAACTATTATTGGATGATGATTGGTTGTTCGAAACGTTGTTACCTTGGGATCTACCAAATTTATGATTATTCTGAAAGTGCAAAAGTGAATTATGTTTTTGATGACAAACCCTACAACCACTGCTCTTACATTCAGCAAGACGATGATTTAATCCGAAACAGTTAAAACAGCATCCAGATTTTTTAACAAACTCTTTTCGTTCCGCTTTGAATCAGGCTTTTCTTTTGTGCCCGTTTCTACGGCCGACAAATTTTCCAGATTTTCGCATCTTTTGTTTATCGTTTCTAAAAATTCATTAAATGTTGGTAAATTACAAGAGTCCCTATCAAATTCAAAGGCGCGTTTGCTGGCATGATCCAGCTTTTGCTCAAGAAGGTATATCAAAATTGTATCTAAAAGCTCCTCATTTGAGAGGGTCAAATTTTTTAATGCCTGCCAATTTTTTATTATTTTTGTATAGAACTCACGAAGAGCTGGAGCGGTACTTTTAGTGACTGGATTTATGTTAAAAATATTTTCTAATAACGACTGTATGACTCGAGTTTTATTTTGATACCTATTTTTTAAGATCTCTATCGCACTAAAGAAATTCTCATTAGTCATAGCTAAATTTTGTATTAGATTTAAAGGTTCATCCCTTAAGTAACCTTTCAAATAAATAAACCGCTGCGCATCTGTCAGCGACTCATTGTCAATAATTAATGCTTCAAACAGCTGGTAAAAACCAAGCCATTCCGTAATGACCCCTGTAAAATTTTGAATTTTAATTTCAGGCAAGTGTATTATAGATTTGTTAACTGTAGTTACTGCTTTACTAGTATTTGTTACTATTTTTAAATTGTCAAGTTTTTCTAAAATTTGTGCAATAGCCTCAGCATATCTATTTTCAATAAGAGCTCGATCCTCTAGATCTGGCTCTTGCGATTCTGCAATGTTTACTTCAATATTGTCTTGTGCCTCTATATACTTTTTAAAATCTTCATTAAGCATATCTTTTCGAACATTTAGTTGACCTGAATTTATTTGTAAATTTATATTTTTATCAATCCAAGAGCATATTCTAGTAATGCCTCCCTTTGCTATAGCTCGTTTGGATTTTTCTACTTTTAAATCCATTGCAAAAAAAACTATTTATTTCAAAAAATCGAAATTTCAAAGGAAAATCAACAATTTTCCACTTTATGGCAAATATCCGGCTCGAAGGACCAAAAATTTATGTGGGGGAACGTTTGTCCACTGTCAACATAAACTTTAGGGTCCGCAATGATTATCAAATTGCGGAAAACTAATGTGAATCATCCGATAACCTTCAGATGAAGAAAGCAGCTGTGTCTCACGATGTGCTGTTCAAACTATATTTGGAGGAAGTGAAAAAGGTGGGGAATTAAATTCAATTATAAAATCAAATTAATTAACTATAATACAGTGAATAAACAAACACTACATGAGCTATGCAGAAGAAATAAATTTGGCTATTCTAAAACAGGTAATTTAAAACAAACAATTAAGATTAAATAAATAACTTAAACGTTATATTCAGATCAACTCAAAATCTATACGTAACGCCAAGTGCGTCCGTAGGGTGGCCGATTAGCCACTCCCAAACTAAATGAAAATTCAATACTAAACAATTCCTACTAATATGGTGAACTCAAACCAAGACAATATTGAGTACGATCTAAAGAACGTGTCAGTGAAAACATCTAAAAATAAAATAGTAATGTAATAGTAATAATAGTAATAAATGCGCTAACTGCTGAGTTTAACGTGTCCGAAATAGAGCTCGTAAACACAAATGTCAAAGAAAGAGGGAAAATGCACTTACAGTTCCGATATCTGTGTTCCGATTATTACCTATGTGGCCCTGGAATAGAACCTCGATGTATCCTGCCTTGCTTGACAAAGGCCTAGACGTGGAGACGATGATGTTTTGCTAGTTCTTATGTTAATCAGGTTATCCACTTGTTACATGTAAAGAAACGCTCCCACAAAGAGGACACACTATATACTGATACTCAACTTATTTAGTATTACAATAATTGCTATGTTTCAAAACGACAATGAACACCATTTTTACATCCCAAGATGCCGATTCTACTGCACAAAATTATAGTCTTTATACACTTCAACGAATGTTAGATTTCTACTAACGATTATACTTCTTTGATTTGAACTATTCTTCTTCTTCAGATGCAAATCCACTAATGGATGTTAGCGATCACATTTTCCATTAACTCTCTATTTCTTGCAATATGTATCAGAGATTGTATGTCGTTAATCCCTGTCCATTGCCTTATGTTTCGGAGCCAGGACATTTTCTTGCGTCCCATTCCTCTCTTGCCTTCAATTTTACCCTCGATTATAAGTTGGAGGAACTGGTATTTTTCATTTCGCATGATGTGACCTAGATACGCCGTTTTCCTTTTCTTGATGGTATTATATATATTTGAACTATACTACTAATATATAACTTGATTACTTTGAATATACGATAACGATTTGAACTTCTATATAAGGGGTACGAATTTCTATATAAAATTGACGCCGAATACAAAAACGTCAAGATGACAATGTCATTTTTTTTTAAATATTTTTGGATGACGGACATTATTCAGCAGCGTGCCAATAACACTTTGATAAGGAAAACAAGGTATGTTGCGTACTTTCGCAACAATATTATTTCCATTCTAAATTTCAGGTAGTAAATAAAAATCTTGTAACAATACCCTACAATATGACAAGCTGTCTCGAACCGTCTTTGCTATTAGATAATGAATGCAATAGGTAATAAAATTATTTCAATTCGAATATTTCTTACCTGATAACCAAAATACGGCGAAAGGGAATCCCAAGATTTTACAAGTACCTAAATCCCTGTAGTGCGTGCCTGTGTAAAAAGGTGCGGATTTTTACGGCTCCCGCAGTGAAGCATAAAACTTTTTAAAGTATTGTAAATTTTGATATAACATGCTTAAATCTTTTCTATAGGCAACATACAATACGTAATCAGTAACTGATTCATACGGTTTCCGCAGCGAATGCCGAAAAAAGTTACGCGTATTTAGCCGGTTCCCGTTTTACGGACACGAAATTATTTTACGTGTATATCCGGTTCCCGCAGTAAAAAGGTTAAGGCGCCACAGACAGGTCGACATCACGGGGAAAGGGACAGGAAAAATGTAGACAAAATCACACATTCCTGACCTAAAAGGGGATTCGATATTGGGCACTCGCGCTGTGAAGGTTAATTATTGTGTAACGCCCGCCAGAGAAAAGACGAAAAACGAGAAAAATTAACGACGGGGTTGTCCGATATTTTAATTTGCAGACAATTATCCGTAATCTTGTAATTTTGTGTACCTGTAAAGACCATCCTTACAGTTTATTTTTATGTAATAAAGACGTTTCGTATGGATCGTGGACTTTTATTCTAACGTTAGTTCCCTTTCACCTTTCGGTCAAAAGGTGGAGAAAACAGACAAAGGAGATGGCTACTTAATCTATTTATTTGAAGACGTTTCGCTCTCTAATCAGAAAGCATCATCAGTTCATCTAAAAAGAATAATATGAAAAACCAAACATTCATAGAGAGGTTAATACAAACGTGTTACCTCAAAAGACATGTAGCAGTTAATGGTATAAAATGTAAAAAAGTTCGAAACATTAGACATTAATTAGTTAAGTTTTTTAAACCGTCAATTGAAACTAAGTAAAGTTTACAATTTAACACAAACTTAGAACAGAAAAAGAACCACGTGGTTATTATACATGTAATTTAAAAAAAAAGTATGTCAAGTAGTTTTTCCGTCATTCTTCACGTTCGGTAAAAATCTTATTTGGAGCTAACCTTGATTTATTGTCAACTCTACTTTCATTTACGTAACGTTTAACAATGTACTAAACTGTAGTTGAACATTTATATACCATTTTGGATATGTCTTTTTGGCTATATTCATGGTGAGTAATAATTAAATTTCTTTCAATAATCGAAGTTCGGTGACCCATTCTTAAATAATTGTGTTATTTGCCGATTGAATACTTTTAAATGTCAAATTAAACATAAAATGAACTGCAGTATGAATTTAATGCAACGGCTACTTCGCAAATTTCAAATTGATAACTTCTAAAATCATACACAAAATAATGAAATATTTATTGTTATTTAAGTCTGGTATTTCTCCTCAAAAAAAGCTTATACTATTGTAGAAGACTTTTAGTAATTTAATTTTAGTTACTAAAATTTAGTATGTAATTTTTTTCTAATAAGTATTGAGCCCCTGACACAAGCTAGTTTCATTAAGTAGCAACTGTATCATTTAAGAAGATGTGTGCCACTAATATATATATATATATATATATATATATATATATATATATATATATATATATATATATATATATATGAAAATCACTAGGTTCTCGGGAAGAACCGCGTTGAGAATTTAGAATTTAATACTCGACGTTTCGGCTCCCATTTTGGAGCCATTATCAAGAGGGATACGGTTCGGTTCGAGTTCGGGGTCTCAATCTGCCTACTCTCCTCACTCGAGAAGTACCAGTATCGTGTTCTGTATTATAAATACAAGAACTGTCTCTCGCCACTGAGGTCTCAATCTGCCTACTCCTCAGTGTCGAGTGACTCACTGTCAGAGTCACTTGACATTTTTTTTTTGTCTGTTTATATAATGGAAACAAATATGATTCTCTGACGGCATGAGATACAAGCGATTTGCTAAGACAGTGACCAAAAATTCATTTAACTTATCATTGATTCCGACACAAGATATAGCGCGTTTCTAAAGTCTTAGAGTTTATCGGCAGAAAACACTGCAATCCTGAAGTTTGGGGGTAGAAAAACGTAAAACAATTTGGATACCAATCAAAACTTTCAAAATTCCAGCTCCCTCTTCTAAGATTCCAAAATTCTAAAAATTCGAAGATGAATTACCCACAATTACGAAAATTCTAACTCCCGTTCTTCTGCAAATATTTCTTTTCGATACTGAATTAGAAAAGAAGCCTAGACTATCAAAAAAAAATGAACAAACAATAGCTGGAAACAAACAATAGCTGTGGATTCAAACTTTACCTCTTAGATGGTCGGGTAAAAGTAGATAATAAACTAATATTCACAGAACAATGTATATATATATATATATATATATATATATATATATATATATATATATATATATATATATATATATATATATATATATATATATATATATATATATATATATATATATATATATATAAACGATACACTTTTCAGCAACTGATACTCGAAGGGAAGATAGAGGGTAGGAGAGGTCTCGGACGTAAAAAAATGTCATGGCTGCGCAATATTCGACAATGGACAGGAATCCACAGCTATGAAATGCTTGGCAATGCTGCTAAAAACAGAATTATTTAATCCAGACTATTTAACATCTCACCTGACAAGACGATGTACGGTGGGCGCCTACGCAGAAATGCACGGCACCTTAAGAAGAAGAAGATGTAACATCTTCTTCATGAATGTGTGGTTCTCATGAAGTAGTATCAACTTTGTCTTTTATTTCTCCACCTAGTAGACCGATATTTGAACCCACCACTCGTCTGAGTGATCCTTATATATTGGATAGACGGTCGTACTCCTTGTTGCGATGATATGTATATATATATATATATATATATATATATATATATATATATATATATGTATGTATATATATATATATATATGTATATATATATATATATATATATATATATATATATATATATACATACATATATCATCGCAACAAGGAGTACGACCGTCTATCCAATATATAAGGATCACTCAGACGAGTGGTGGGTTCAAATATCGGTCTACTAGGTGGAGAAATAAAAGACAAAGTTGATACTACTTCATGAGAACCACACATTCATGAAGAAGATGTTACATCTTCTTCTTCTTAAGGTGCCGTGCATTTCTGCGTAGGCGCCCACCGTACATCGTCTTGTCAGGTGAGATGTTAAATAGTCTGGATTAAATAATTCTGTTTTTAGCAGCATTGCCAAGCATTTCATAGCTGTGGATTCCTGTCCATTGTCGAATATTGCGCAGCCATGACATTTTTTTACGTCCGAGACCTCTCCTACCCTCTATCTTCCCTTCGAGTATCAGTTGCTGAAAAGTGTATCGTTCTCCTCGTATTATGTGTCTTAAGTATGCAGTCTTCTTACTTTTTACATAATTAAAAAGTTCCCTATCCTGTAAGCCCACTCTTCTGAGTACTTCCTCATTTCTGACCCTGTCCGTCCATGATATTCTGAGCATTCGACGCAGGCACCACATTTCAAACACTTCAAGTTTGTTAATGGAACTGGCCTTTAACGTCCATGCTTCCATTCCGTACAGAAGAACAGGCCACACGTAACACTTAAGCATCTTGTATCGGAGGTTGAAGTCCAATTTGCGATCAGTCAGGAACTTACGAAGCATCAAAAAAGCATTTCTGGCTTGTTCAACTCTGCTCTTTATTTCATTCTCGGGGTCCCAACCCTCATTCAGCAAACATCCCAAGTATTTGAATTGCCTGACTTGTTCGATTTCTTCTCCAGAGACATATATCTTTGCGTTGGGGTAATCATTTCTACTTATAATCATTAATTTTGTCTTCTTGATATTTATTTTCAAACCCCGAGCTTCACTTGCAAGAGTTAGATCATTTAAAAGGCATTGAAGATCTTCGATGTTATCTGCCACTATGGCTGTATCATCGGCATACCTGATGTTATTAATAAATGTGCCGTTAACTTTAATACCCTTATTAGAGTCTTCCACTGCTTCTGCGAAGGCTTTTTCTACGTATAAATTGAACAGCATTGGGGACAGTATACAACCTTGCCTTTTTTTTGAACCTATTCTCTATCCTTCCATTGTTGGATATAGGTCTCCCCCAGTTCTCTCCATCTTTCCCTATCTTGAGCTGTTCTCTGCCATGTGGGACCTCCTTGTTTCCTGATGTCATCTTTCCACCTCATCTGTGGTCTGCCTCTTGATCTCTTTGCATTGTATGGACGCCACTTTCCGATGGCATTGTTCCATCGTCCGTCTTGGAGACGTTCATTGTGTCCAGCCCATTTCCATTTTAGTTTTGCTGCTTGTTCTATCGCGTCTACTGTCTTTGTTCTGGTTCTGATCCACTGGTTACGTTTTCTATCTCTAAGTGATACACCCAACATTTGTCTCTCCATCGCTCTTTGTGCCTTCCTTATCCTATCCAAATTGGCCTGTGTAAATGTCCATGTCTCGGTATGATACAGGAGTTATATACCTTACTTCGTAAGTATAGAGGGATTGTTTGATTTTTTAGAACGTAAGAAAGTTTGCCGAACGCTGCCCATTCCATTCTTACTCGTCTCGATATTTCGGCTGTTTGATTTTCTCTATTAGCTCTGATTGCTTGTCCTAGATAGATATACTCATTTACCTGTTCTATTTTTTCTGTTTTTATTTTTATTGCCTCTTGGTCTTCCGTGTTTGTCATTACTTTTGTTTTGTTGAAGTTAATTTTTAGGTCTTTTTGCAGTGATTTTTCATGAAGTTCATTCAGCATTAATTCCAGTTCTTGTCGTTCCGAGGAGATCAGGAGTATATCATCCGCATATCTAAGGTGATTTAGGTATTTTCCGTTAATACATATTCCTCTGTTTTCCCAATCTGTTGATTTTATTATGTCTTCGAGGGTCAAGGTAAACAGTTTAGGTGAAATTATATCGCCTTGTCGGACTCCTCGTTTAACTTTTATATTATCCGTTATTAATTTGTCGTCCAGAATTACGGTCATGGTTGCATTTTGGTAAATATCATGTATCAATTGTCGGTATCTTGAATCTATTCTACTATTGACCAGAGCTTCTTCAACCGCCCAGTGTTCAATGCTGTCGAAAGCCTTTTCATAATCTACGAATGCTAAGTACAGCGGAAGATTGTATTCATTGGTTTTCTCAATTAAGATTTTAAGCGTATGTAGATGGTCGATTGTGCTGTATCCGTTTCTGAATCCGGCCCCTTCCACTGGTTGGTAGTTACAACCTTGCCTTGCTCCTTTTTTAATGGAGAAATCTTCTGTTTCGTTGGAATTTTGAAGACGTACTGTTGCTGTCTGATTCCAATACAGACTGGCGATGATTCTTATATCCTTTGCATCCAATCCCAACTCTTGTAGGGATGTAGATGTAGATGTTACATAGTTACCTTAAAAATGTAAAATGTAAAATTTTTAGATGAACTGATGATGCTATCAGAATTCTATAGCGAAACGTCTTCAAAATAGATGAAGTAGTATCAACTTTGTCTTTTATTTCTCCACCTAGTAGACCGATATTTGAACCCACCACTCGTCTGAGTGATCCTTATTACATATATATATATATATATATATATATATATATATATATATATATTATATATATATTAAAAAGTTGTATTTTATTAATTTTATTTTTTTTATAATAAATGTAATTTTTAAAATATGTGGTTCGTTGTTTAATTTAATATATACCTCAGCTAGCTCAATTATGTGTTCTAAGCAATCTGTCACTGTGTGACGTCGACTCTGTAGTCTCCTGGTAGAGTTCAAAAAGAAATTAAACCAAAATTTACTTTAGACTTTTGATGAATTAACAAAAATGAAGCACGTTATTTATTAATATTGAACAAATTTAATATAAACAATAAAATTCGTCTGCAACTTGGGTTGCCTTTAAAAATTTACAAAAATAGGAATCGTGTAAATCTTAATGTGGTTAGTGTCGTGACAATAAAAATTTATTACAAAATGTGGAGACTCTCTACAAGTACCTAAAAACTAAATAAATATTGCAACTTTATAAAGTGTTTAAATGAACTATAAAGAAAAAGAAACTGAACACTTTACTCCGCTGACTTTAAACTTGCATTCAAATATAATCAAATTTTCAAATGATCCCCAATATTATCCAACCGCACTTTAAAACAGTTCTGATTTCTTTAAAGGAAACTAACTACTCAAAAATAATCGGTGAAACTGGAATATCAATCCTCTCTTCGGAAGTTAAGGTACGTACTATTCTATTTTTAATTTAATGATCATTAATATTTTCAATTTTTAAGGCCTATCGCAATTATGTTAATTCATGAATTTTAATTTTCTCAATTTAAATGACATTTCTATACTCCAATATAATTTATAAGTGAAATTGTTTCTCTTATTCTCTGGAACAAATTCTGGATATCTCTGCTGTGGAAACTGTGGAAAAACTAAATTCTAATTAGACGAGTTAAAAACACTCCCGACCTATTCCACAGTTTCAGGGCTCTCTCCGTCCAAAAATCCTCCTCGGCGTCCCCAAAAAAACCAAAAAATTATCCGTTGCTAACAGCAACCAACGTTCTTTTTCTTTTCGTCTTCTATTTTTATAAACCATAAAACTGTCCTGTTTGACATATTTGTCAAGCCACATTACTTTCTCATAATCACTTTAATCACATCTAATTTGGGAATTTATAAAAAAAAATGTTCAGATATAAAACTTAGTCTATTAATATAATTTATTCTTTTCATCTCCACATCATTGTAATTTCTTATTTAACAAAACCCCTATTAATTTAGCTCCCACAGACTTGCTTGACAGTTTATTTCTGACGTTTTTAAAATTTCTGTTTAAATATTTTTTAAGAATTCTTCTTTTTTTGTTCTTTTTAAGGTTTAGACGATTCACCTATACACTAGCCAACTATACTATTCAGAAATTATTAATACTATACCAGGTAAGTCAAAATTAATTTATTTAACAATTTACTAATCTTTTTCTCTCTTTTATTTCAGAGTCGAACCCACATTGTGATGGCTTCATGAAATTCATGAACAACAAACTCATATAAAAATCCATTTAAGTTGTATCCTTTTTAACATATTGAAATCATTTCAATATATATATATATATATATATATATATATATATATATATATATATATATATATATATATATATATATAGAAAAGAAATTTAATCTTTGCAGATAAGTTAAATAGTAAACTCTTAAATATTGGGGAAATCTGCAAGAAAAACTCTAATGTGTATCAATTATTTCACCTAACGTTTTCGCCAAAGAGAATTAATTTGGCTTCTTTAGGGCTGAAAGAGAATAAATTATAATTAGCTACCATATATTATCTAATAAAAAACATTTACCTTACCGTAAATTTTAGAAATGTCGAGTTATGATGTTAAAAAAACTTTAGCTAGTAACAACATAGTGGTGTTTTTTTGTTACTATGTAAAAAAAAGTTATTTTTGTTAACGTTGGAAATGTATGGTAGCTTTGAACTTAAAACGCAAAGGTTTACCCAAGGTTAATCGAAAAACCCAATGTAACTACATTTAAAGGAAGTAATTCTTTGAATTGTCGGCAATAACTAAATTTTTGATTGTTATAAAGTTTGAATGTGAGGTTCTGTTTTCATAGAAAGCAAACGCTGACAATTACAAGTAGTTTTTTTTTGAATATTTATGTCGTTAAGGTTCATTAGTAAAACCGATGAAGTTAGATCCCAGTCTGGGGAAATATTAGT
Source organism: Diabrotica balteata (assembly GCA_918026665.1). Lineage (NCBI taxonomy): Eukaryota > Metazoa > Arthropoda > Insecta > Coleoptera > Chrysomelidae > Diabrotica > Diabrotica balteata. The sequence goes on along the minus strand of OU898282.1, from coordinate 70,680,561 downwards.
TTAGAATTTTCTTAATTGAAATTCTTTTTTAATTAGTATATTGTTCATGTATTATTATATTAATATCTTATTGAGATGTATCTAAGAAAAGCAAGGGAATGTTATCATTTTTAGTTAATGAAAATTATTATTAAAGTAGGTTAGTTGTTAATAGATATATCAGTCAAGTTAGTTATCTGTGATGTTGTATTGTTCTTGGTATCTGATTTAAGTAAGAAGTGGTATATATCGCTTGGATTCTTAATGTCACTCTTAACATTGATGGAAAAATCGTTAAGGAAAATATAAGACATTTCAATGAACTCTCTTTTAGATTTATTATTCTCACGATGGAGAATTGTAGTGTTCTTATAGTCCATGTGATGACCAGTGGAATGGACATGTTTGGCTAATGCACAGCGGTCAGGGTGAAGTCGAGAATCACTTTTGTGTAGTGTAATACGTGATTTCAATAATTGAGATGTTTGGCCGATGTAGGAATTGCTGCAAGAGAGGCAAGGAATGTTGTAGACAATATTACTAAGCCTATCTATGGGAGTCTTATCTTTTATCTTCGAATAAAGATTATTAATTGTTAGGGCTGATCTACAAGCCACATTAAGTTTAATGTTATTATTATTATTCCCAAAGCTATTTTCAAAACTTTTTAGAATCCTTGTTAACCCCGGAGTGATATCTCTGAAATAGGGTAATGAAAAATATTTATTGATAGGAGTATCTGAGACTGGGTTCCCACTTAAGACATCAGGATCAGCATTGTTAGTCACGATGGAAGGTGAAGTATCTGCGTTATGGATAGTGTTAAACAAAATCTTATTTACTAATGGTGTTGGATAAGAGTTTGAAATAAAAAGTTTCTGAAGGATTTGTAGGTTTTTTGTATGAAATGAAGGATCTGCTAGTTTAATTACTCTATTTTTCACCTGTTTGATTAAGTTGACTTTGGTAGAGTTATTATGGTAAGAGTGGTAGTTTAGGTATCTACCAGAATGTGTCGGTTTTTGATAAAAATCTATTTTAATGTTGTTGTTTTCCCTAATCATCCTTATGTCGAGAAAGGGGACGGAACAATTACCATCTTCCTCTCTATAGTGAACTGGATGTAGGGGTCATAACTATTAAAGGTGTCTAATAGTTCATCTACCTTGTCATTGGGTATAGCCAAAATTATATCATCAACATATTTTTTAATAAATGGAATTTGAAAGGATAGTAAAGGAATGACTGAGTCTAACACATAATCCATAACGTAAGTTGCAATGATAGGAGAAATTTTTGCTCCCATAGGGGTACCGAAAGTTTGTTGATAGAATTTACCATTAAAAGAGAAGTAAGTGTTATTAAAGAGAAATTCGACGATACTGATGAATCTGTCATAAGACATGGAACAACAACCTCTAATACGGTCCCAGTTGATCTCTATTGATGTCAAACATATTCCTAAATGAACGTTGCTGAATAAGGATACAACGTCAAGGCTAACGAGGACATAATTAGATGGTAATATGTAACCATTATATTTATTTACCATCTCAAAAGAACCTTTGATGTAATATTGAATTTCATAATTATATGCATTAGTAAGTATGTCTGTAACAAAAGCTGAGATATTTTCAGTGGGAGTCCCATAGTAGCTTTTATTGGAACACCCACTGAAAATATCTCAGCTTTTGTTACAGACATACTTACTAATGCATATAATTATGAAATTCAATATTACATCAAAGATTCTTTTGAGATGGTAAATAAATATAATGGTTACATATTACCATCTAATTATGTCCTCGTTAGCCTTGACGTTGTATCCTTATTCAGCAACGTTCATTTAGGAATATGTTTGACATCAATATAGATCAACTGGGACCGTATTAGAGGTTGTTGTTCCATGTCTTATGACAGATTCATCAGTATCGTCGAATTTCTCTTTAATAACACTTACTTCTCTTTTAATGGTAAATTCTATCAACAAACTTTCGGTAGCCCTATGGGAGCAAAGATTTCTCCTATCATTGCAACTTATGTTATGGATTATGTGTTAGACTCAGTCATTCCTTTACTATCCTTTCAAATTCCATTTATTAAAAAATATGTTGATGATATAATTTTGGCTATACCCAATGACAAGGTAGATGAACTATTAGACACCTTTAATAGTTATGACCCCTACATCCAGTTCACTATAGAGAGGGAAGACGGTAATTGTTCCGTCCCCTTTCTCGACATAAGGATGATTAGGGAAAACAACAACATTAAAATAGATTTTTATCAAAAACCGACACATTCTGGTAGATACCTAAACTACCACTCTTACCATAATAACTCTACCAAAGTCAACTTAATCAAACAGATGAAAAATAGAGTAATTAAACTATCAGATCCTTCATTTGATACAAAAAACCTACAAATCCTTCAGAAACTTTTTATTTCAAACTCTTATCCAACACCATTAGTAAATAAGATTTTGTTTAACACTATCCATAACGCAGATACTTCACCTTCCATCGTGACTAACAATGCTGATCCTGATGTCTTAAGTGGGAACCCAGTCTCGAATACTCCTATCAATAAATATTTTTCATTACCCTATTTCAGAGATATCACTCCGGGGTTAACAAGGATTCTAAAGTTTTGAAAATAGCTTTGGGAATAATAATAATAACAATAAACTTAATGTGGCTTGTAGATCAGCCCTAACAATTAATAATCTGTATTCGAAGATAAAAGATAAGACTCTCATAGATAGGCTTAGTAATATTGTCTACAACATTCCTTGCCTCTCTTGCAGCAATTCCTACATCGGCCAAACATCTCAATTATTGAAATCACGTATTACACTACACAAAAGTGATTCTCGACTTCACCCTGACCGCTGTGCATTAGCCAAACATGTCCATTCCACTTGTCATCACATGGACTATACGAACACTACAATTCTCCACCGTGAGAACTAGTGATGTAACGAATATTCGCATTTGCATTCGCGAATATTCGCATATTTTTGCATATTCGCATTTGCATTCGCATTCGCAAAATTTGTGGGAATGTTTTGCGAATATTACACAGCTTGTATTTAGCTCGTTCAGTATCGAAAAGTCGCTAATCACACTTTAACTAAAAATTCACTTGTGTTTGTGCACGAGCAGAGCAGGGCAAGTGGAGTGACTTGTGTCCCGTGAAATTTTTGGAACTATAACCAGAGAACTTAGTTCTCTGCTATAAGTTTCTCTTTATCGCAAGTCAAATTTGATTATAACAAGAGAAAATAAGATCGAAAAACGTGCTTTCTACGTTTTTGGCCCGGACGTGACTGTAAATAAATACCTTTTTAAACGACCCCTCAATAAACTTAACCGCCTACAATAAACTTCTTTACAATAAATACAACTGTTTAACATCTTTACTTTAGCAAATATGATAGAATGATACTGGACAATTTAAAGCAGTCAAAAATGACATACTTTTTCCAATTGCCTACACACCTCGCGCAAATGAGACTGCCGGCAGTGCCGGAGACAATTAAAATTGACAAATTAAAAAAAAACTGAATATTCGCATTCGCGAATGTCGGTGGTATATATTCGCATTCGCGAATGTTTAAAAATAGTACATTGTTTACCGGGTAGGAAAAGCTTAACATTCCTGGATGACTGTGAAGATTGCTAAGTCGAGGCGCAAGCCGAGACTTAGCAACACAGAGTCCAGGAATGTGGCTTTTCCTACGAGTTAAACATACTATTTTTCCGCAAATCGTTTAAAATTCGACAGATACTGATTGATTAAAAAAAAAAAAACGCGATAATTTTATTCCCAAATAAATGGTGCTTTGAAATTCCTAATAAAATTACTTGGGTTACCATGGAAACGTATTGAGGTTGAATTGTCAAACTTGACGCTTATAAATTTAATTGCTGGTGTTCTCGAAAGTAAATAATAATATGTTTCTCATAGTTCTAAGAGTGTTCCTCCAATGTTCAATAATTGTACTAACTGTCAAATTACTGTAAATATAACAAATTGATCTTAAAAATGTATTCAGCAATGACTTGATGTTTTCAAAATATAAATTAATTCCTTATAAGCAATGTGTTTTCTATCATTTATGTAGAACACTAACAACTGTACGGAAATATCATTTCCTTACAGTAAGGAAATGACATTTCCTTACAGTAAGGAAGTCCTGACTTTTTCTTTAAGAAATTTTGACAGGAATGTCAAAATTTCCTGGCGATTTGCGGAAAATGACATTTGTTACATCACTAGTGAGAACAATAAATCTAAAAGAGAGTTCATTGAAATGTCTTATATTTTCCTTAACGATTTTTCCATCAATGTTAAGAGTGACATTAAGAATCTAAGCGATATATACCACTTCTTACTTAAATCAGAGACCAAGAACAATACAACATCACAGATAACTAACTTGACTGATATATCTATTAACAACTAACCTACTTTAATAATAATTTTCATTAACTAAAAAAGATAACATTCCCTTGCTTTTCTTAGATACATCTCAATAAGATATTAATATAATAATACATGAACAATATACTAATTAAAAAATAATTTCAATTAAGAAAATTCTAAACTAATATTTCCCCAGACTGGGATCTAACTTCATCGGTTTTACCAATGAACCTTAACGACATATTCAAAAAAAATACTTGTAATTGTCAGCGTTTGCTTTCTATGAAAACAGAACCTCACATTCAAACTTTATAACAATGAAAAATTTAGTTATTGCCGACAATTCAAAGAATTACTTCCTTTAAATGTAGTTACATTGGGTTTTTCGATTAACCTTGGGTAAACCTTTGCGTTTTAAGTTCAAAGCTACCATACATTTCCAACGTTAACAAAAATAACTTTTGCACATAGTAACAAAAAAACACCTATATGTTGTTACTAGCTAAAGTTTTTTAACATCATAACTCCACATTTCTAAAATTTACGGTAAGGTAAATGTTTTTATTAGATAATATATGGTAGCTAATTATAATTTATTCTCTTTCAGCCCTGAAGAAGCCAAATTAATTCTCTTTGGCGAAAACGTTAGGTGAAATAATTGATACACATTAGAGTTTTTCTTGCAGATTTCCCCAATATTTAAAAGTTTACTATATATATATATATATATATATATATATATATATATATATATATATATATATATATATATATATATATATATATATATATAATAAAACTAAGCCTAATCGTTTTCATTAAGATCTGAGTGAGATTTATGCTTATTTATTACACATTGAAAAACAAACATTATAAATAGACACACATAACTATTAAATAATTAATATAATACAAAATGTAATTTCAAAAATCTTTCAACTAAAACACACCTTTAGAGTCAATCTCAATAAAATAAACAACTACTATATCAAAGACATGGAACTAATTATCTTCTGGCATAAGTCAATCAGTAACATTTGATATTTGGTATTTCTGGTACTTAACCTTAATGACAGTCACTCAACTTAACGTTTTTGTGATTGTTTTGTTTTTAATTTGAATTGTGTTTTTACTTATATGTTAACTGTTAAAGTAAATTATACAACTAAATGTTACATGTTGAATATAGCTGCAACCCATACTGTATCCACAAACCATTACTTCTTCTGCTTTTTATATAGACATGACTCTGTCTGTTTTTCAGTGTGCTTCCAGTAAGTTGTCATTCCATCGTATTCGTGGTCTTTCTACTGATTGTCTTCCTATTGGGGAACCGTCTTTAATACTCTATTTGTTGTAATTCGGCTTATATAATCGTTCCATTCTACTCTTCTAGTTCTTACCCAGTTTTTGATATTCTCCACCTTGCATCTATGTCGTATATTTGTACTTTTATTATATATATACATAGTGTCTTACCATCAATTTTTCTAAGTGTTTTCATATCTGCTGTTTCTAACATTCTTTTTGTCCTCGTTGTGTCAGGTCTTGTTTCTGGCGTGTATGTCATTATTGGTCTGATGACTGTTTTGTAAATTCTGCCTTTCGTTTCTTTCCCGATATTTTTATTTGTGCTAATAATTTATTGAAAAAACTTTTATAATTTTATTTCAAATAAAATTGTCCCGAGGAGTGCATCCATTCCTTGCGGTCGCATAACTGGATAATTTCAGTTGATATATTTGCAAAAATAGTAAACAGTTTGCGAAGTCGAGGCTCTTCATTGACCGGACTCATCGGCCAATGACCGACGCGCCCTGCCACCGAGGCTCCGCCACCTCGTGTATATATTCAGAGAGCTCCGAAAAATCTCGCTAGTATTCAACGATCGCCGGTTTTCAATAGTGACAATGGATAACGTACAAGAAAACGATAGAACACCTAAATATAAGTTTTTATCTCCGAGTGAGGGTCGAATTTTGTTGAAAGTGGAAAATTATTTTACTTTAGAAAAAATTAACATGGGACCAATTACATCAGTACTGGCAGTTCAAAAAAGACAAGTGCAGCTTGTGGAATTTCAGGACGGACCTTGCAAAGAGTTTGCAAAATGAGAGGAGGAATTAATTAAGGAAAATAAAAGGATTCGTTTGCATCCGAAAACCCTCGACTTGCCACAAGGTATTAAAATCTCAATCAGAAATATCATTTATGACATGTACAAAGCAAAAAAACATGTTACAAGGAAGACACTTATTTAAAAAATAAAGAACAAAGAACTTTGTGATATGGATTTGACCAGTTTATCAAAAGTATTAAAAGCTATGGGTTTTAGATACAAAAAAACCAATAATCGTAAAGTGTTGTGCAAGCTGTCCAATGTTGTTGGAAAAAGGTAGAAATTTATAAGAAACTATTTAAAAAAACAAGAATTCCGAATTTGCCAGACAATTTGTGTTTCTTGACGAAACATGGATTTGTGCGAAAGGAAATATTACCAAATCATCCTAGCAAGATGATTCTACCAAATGCTATTCGATGACTAGTGCGAGTAATTTCAAAAGATATATTATATTGCATGAAGGAAATACGGAAGGTTTTATACCCAATGCTAGTCTTATATTTTCTTCGACAAAAAAAAACTGATGATTACCACGAAAATATGGACGCCGATATTTACGAACATTGGTTTAAGGAAAAATTATTAAAAAAATCTGGAAAATCCGTCATTAATGGTCTTGACAATGCTTCGTATCAAACCAGAGAGGAGGAAAGTTTCCCACAGCAGCTGGAAAAAAGAAGATAGTGGCTGTCGGAGAAAAATATAGAACACGAACATCTAGTTTTAAAAGCTGAATTGTTAAATAAGTGCAAAGAACACATTACTGAGAAAAAATTTGTCGTTGACCAAATGGCACTAAAATATGGTCATGAGTTCCTAAGACTACCACCAGACTATCACTGCCAGTACAATCCAATGGAATTGATGTGGGGCATCACTAAAAACTGCTATGATAAACATGTATGTAAGACCACCGACGAAGCCAGCGTTTTACAACTCTGGCAAGATCCACTAAACCAAGTCAATGAGGAACAATGGCGAAAATGTATTGAGCATACTGAAAAAAAAAATTTTAGAGTCATATGAAATAGAACAAGTTAATGATAAAGTAAGACTTTTAATTATTCGTACAGATGAAGATTCAGATGAATCGGATAGCGAGTCAGATAGTGATGATACCTGTACATAGATTAAGACGTAGATAGAAAAATTAAAACAAAAGGGTACTAACCACCAAAAAAAAACAAAACAAAAACTGCATGCAGGAGAGAGCCGGAGGCACGCCGCATGACGCTCTTGAATGCAAACACCAAAAAAATAGATTAGCAAGTAAGGTAGATTAAGGACATGACTGGGTATTAGATGACGGATGAAAGGATTCGATGCTTGCTCGCTCTCGACTGCACTTTGTGCAGAAAAGGGAAAACAAGTATCGGCACACACAACCATCATTAGATCGCCGAACAATTGCTTTGACCGGTAGTGATAAACCCAATGGGCTAATCTACCACTTAAATGTAAATACACGGAAATATCCCATTGCCTAACGGGGGAAACCGCGAAATAGTCGAGACCTGGCTCCAAAGACCAGAGGGCGGAGGAGAGCCGGGGCTGGTTGTACCGCAGGAGGACAACCTACCTCGGTGGGTTTAGGAAGGTGTGTGTGTGAGAAGTAGGAAGTCTTTGTTTTATATAGATATATATTTTTATAGATATATTGAACATCCAGTATTAACATTAGCAATTTTTTTTATGCTTAAATAAAAATAGAGTTTAGTACACGCTGAAAAAGAATTTATGTTTTTTCAGCATAAATATTAACAACAATATTAATTTTTGAAGTTGCATGTGTAATATGAAAAATTTTTCAAAAACTTTAAATATCTCAAAAACGGCTATTTTTTCGAGAATGGTATCCCAGTAAAAATCGATGCAGAATTTTACGTAGATTCTAAAAAAAATAACAAAAAGCACAGTTTCTATTTAAAATAAGAAACTTAATGGCAAATGTTTAAAAAATGAAGAATGCTTTGCATAACCCATTATTCCAAGTTTGCAGAAACCAGTGACGACAAGAACTTTAAAAACTTTTAACCAACATGTTGCGTGAATGGCCCTGTATATTTCATACTCAATGTTTATCAATTTACATTATGATATTCAATTATAAAACATAATACAAAGTTATTTTATTAAAAAAATCAATAAAGTGGTATTATCAAATTAAGAAAACCGTACATTTTTAATTTGAGAACCACTGACTACCTCAGGCAAATCTGAACAGACAGTTTTATTACTTATGCGACAGGCTAAAACTGTCCTCAAGCGCGACTAGTACGCGCTCGAGACGCATCGCCCCGCCCCTCATTTTTTCTTATTGGTTCCTGACCTGGAAATCCCTATTTATCGCTACATCAGCGTGTATAAAAATAGGCGATTTTCAGGTCAACCAAGTCAGTCCTTCACGGACTCTCCGAGAGCTTAGTGCTCTCGGGGCTCTGCTTCCTTTTTAGCTTTCCATACTCTGTGGCTGAGTATTTATTCAACTTTAAACTTGGGGTTTTATTTCGACTATTTAGTCGTGTAAGAAATATCTTGCCTTTTTTAAGGCAAGTCATCGAAGAACTACGAACCTGATGTTTATTTCGACTTGTAAGAAGACTAAGTCATGTAAGAAATAGCTCGTCTTTTTCAAGACGAGAACTTCACAAGTCTATATCCTGTAAATAGACTTGGGTAGAGGTGCATTCGTTGATGTCTCCGAAGCCCTCTACAGAGCACCCGGAGGCAATAGAAGGATGTTAGACCCCTATTTGTTCCCCCGCGGTGACAAAACGACCCTACTTTATCACTCTTGCATACAGTAAGTGGATAACGTCTTTTAATTTGACTCAGTCAAATGCCTTTGTAAGGTCCACGAAACATAGATATGCCGGTTTGTAGTATTCTAATGATTTCTCTTGCACTTGCCCCATTATAAATATAGCGTCGGTGCATGATCTTCCCGATCTAAAACCTTGTTGTTCTTCTACTAGTGCTCTAATTTCATTCAATGTATTTATCACTTTGGTTGTTAATTTTAGTGTTGTGTTTAATAAATTAATTCCTCTGTAATTTTCCGGGTCCGATTTGTTTAACTTTTTGAAGAGAGGTACTAGGATGCTTGAACTCCATTCTTGAGGAATTCTGTTTTGTTCCATTACTTTTTGGATTAGTTTTAATAATTTCAGAGAGTTCGTTCGGTATTCCTTCCTTTCTTGGTGATTTTCTATTTTTTAATTTCCTTAATGTTTCCTCTACCTCTTCCTCCTCCATATTTATTTCTTCGTTTTGTATCGTTTACGCTACTGATTAGTGCAATATTATCAGAGTTAAAAATTGTATTAATAAAACCCCTCACGAAACTTCTTGTGACCCGCCCGCGATCAATTTTTAAATCGACATTTTTCCACACACGCGCAGAAGTCGCTTTGAAAGGAAGATTGGTCGAGTCTGTGCGGAAGCCGGTAGTTTCTGGTCAGAACTCAGCGCGGACACGTCAATCAGTGAAATTTTTTCACGTTCAAAGTGACGGAATTGGAGCAAGGAAGATAATCTGGGGGAAGAATAAAATAATAATAATTAATTTTTAAAATCAAGATTAATTTATAAGAGTTCCACATAAAAAGGAAGATTTTTTTGGCGTGCTGCGGCTCTATGTAAGTAAATCATTTCATACGTATTATCTCTTTATCATATAATCAAATTTATCATTGCAGTTTAGTATTTCTTTAGAGATTTATTTTTGAGTTCCGAAATAATTTAAATTTAAAATTTCCTTGATTCACTCGCAAAGAACAAACTTAAATTCTGTTTTAGTCCACGTCGTATCATTAAGGTTTTTTGTTTTCTTTTTTTTCTCTAACTTTTTTTGGTGGAATATAATAAGCTCTACAATTATTGAACAGCCTTTTGTATTCTGCGCATGTTCATTTCATGGAGCAAGCCTGTCATGTCTACGAAGTAACTTCAGAAATTTTGACATGTTGACCTAACCTAATGTTTTGATGTTTTGTTTTGGTGCAGTCAATCCATGCTGCTACACCTATTAAATTACATAGAAATTAAATCTGATAATTATTTTAGATTCCGTCACTTGAGAGTATTCACTTAAGAATATTCCCTCAAGGATATTCGTTAGTAACAGAATTTCTTTAATAGTTAGCAACTCTCGTGGATTTTGCCGTCACTCCGAGCAGATAGACCAGTGACTGGTTTTGTGCCCAGACTCCCCTGGGATTTGTCCTTTAAAGCAACAAACTGATTTAGCCGTGCCAAGAGGAGTTTTCCTATGGACTTATAGTGCTGTAAAGATAAGTTGTTTGACTGTCTAACCTTTTTGTTAGTTTCTATTTAGTAGTGTACACTTTTCATATGCATATGATCAGGTGAATACATTTTTGATATAATATAATTCTAAAATATTGGGGAGGGAAAATACATTTCATGTTTTTATTAGGTTTTTTTAAATAGGATATAAAGAGTCAAGAGTAAATTTCATGTGGTTTTTAAAACATTATATAAGGAATATGTAACAACTCACTTTTTATCTATGATATAAATGGTACTAGATTTATCAATTTTGATATATTTACCGTACTGTCACTTGTATCTCATTCTAGTAGAACTAAGTTAAATTAAATTACTAACTTTTAGTATTAAGACTTTGACTATCATACGCACTATTCTAGGTTTTTACTAATATATCATACTTTATTTGGCCAGTGGTAGTGACTATTAGCTTGTTGAGGGGCTATTCGGTCCTATTGTATCTTTACACACCCACTACCACTGTTATTTAGTTTTTGCATTATATGTAAATTGTTAATACATATATATCTATATACACATTTTTATAAATATATTTATTGTGACTATTTTGAGTTTTATTTCAGTTTCTACTAACCAGTATATAATAGAGCAAGACAAGATTAGTATTTAGTATTTTGTATTTCAGGTTATTATCTCCAGAATCATTTGTTTCCAGTCATTTGTTACTTCAAAATCTCAACTTTCGTTGAGTTGGCGCCCTTCTTCTTCTCTTCTTATCGTCCTTTTTCTATAAATTTATTCCCAGTGACCTTCTTTAGTTGTATCACATTTGATATTAACAGGTCTCATTTCGTTTCTTGTCTCATTAGCTCATTATCCTTGCTATCTGCTTTATATCTTTAAAGCCACAATTCAGTGCATTGAAGCTAGCCCGAACACTCACTTGAGATTTAGTGTTTCTTTGGCCATTTAAATTTGTTCCTCTGAGCTTAGCCATATTTTTAGTATTTTTCATCACTTCTCTTCCAGTTCCTCTAAAATTCGTAAGTTCTACACTTCCTAAAATCCAATACTCCCGGAGTATTGAGGTTTCAGTTTGTCGTCACCTCTGGTGTACAAACCATTACTTGATGTTATTAAAAAAATCTCAATCAAGTAAGATATAAATAACAAACGGTTATTAAATTGTATTTTAACATGTTTTAAATCATTGAAACTCTCATCTGATGATGCTGTATACCCAATTAACCTCAACCTCTTTATATATATATATATATATATTGGAGATTATTTTTTCCCATCTACAAATCTTTTCAAATTTACTATTTTGCGGCCATGGGTGCAATAATTCCACTTTCCAGTGTTGCCAACACCGCTTGAGTTGAACAAGTCGGACGGCAGATCGTATTGTCTGTGGGTTCTATAAGTGATCTACGATCTAAAACTAATTTCTATTTGACTATCATAAAATTATATTTAACAACTTTTGTTTGCCATTAATCAAATCTTAATATAAATATTTCTTATGAAATAATATTAAACCGACTTCTTTTATTTTAATCTACAAGGTGTTCTTAAATTGATTTCTCTTATGTTCTCTTAATAAATCTATACTTTCTATATTTTTAAACAATTAAATATTACAAAACATGAGATGACTGTGCACCAAAACCTTAAAATTTACCTTCGATCCAGAAGCTAATTTGTGGCCAAATCTGTCATAAATTAAAGTTGTAATTTCTGATTTATGACCAGAAAATATACTGATGATTTCGGATGATTTTAAATCGTAAATTTGTATGTTTCCATTCGAATAACCTGCAGCTAGATGACGTTTATTAGGACTAGCAGTTATTGCAGTTACAACAGCCTTTTCTCCAGGTAAAACTTGAGCCTAAAAAGATGAAAAATACATATAAGGTAACGGAACCAGTAGTTGACAGTGATCCAGTAGTTGACAATATAAGATTCACTTTCACAAAATAAGCTAAGTTTTATTATTAGAAACCAGAAATCTACAGTTTAGAATAGTGGGGCCATCTATCTGTTCATCCAACAAGTTAAAACTTCCTACCTTAAAAAAATTCAATATGGCAGCAAATAACAGTTGGTCAGTTTTGTGTTGTGGATAAAACTAGTATTTTTTAAAGAAAAGTGTTTAGAAGGTTAGTATTTTTGCACAACATATGACATGTTTATTTGTTTGTATTAAATTATTGTAAAACTCCAGTGTATATTGCAAGCTATAAGCAAACTCAAAATATGCTTAAAATGTAGTTATCTCATTGTTTACAATATTGTAAATGGGTGTCATCTACTGGTTCTTATATTTGTATGATGTACCAGTAGTTGACATGGATGTCAACTACTGGTGAAATGATTGTTAAAGTTATTTGTCCCTAAAAACGCTTTACAAGCCTTCTCAAAGCGTGTTGTTTTTTCTAAATTATTCTCAAGGGGATATTTCGATCTGTACCAGTAGATGACAGCATGTCATTTACTGGATCATATGACTGTCAACTACTGGTGTTTCTTTATTTCAGATATTTTATGATGCCTCCAACAAAAGGAAATATGTTTCGGTATTCAGAAGAGCAAATGGAATCTGCATTAGCTGCGATTTCAAATGGTCAATCAGTTGCTTCTGCAGCTAAAAACAATGGAGTACCCAGAAGTACATTAATTAATAGAATTAATAAGAACGTGTCAAAATTTAGACAAATGGGCCCAGATTCCATTTTGACGAAGGAAGAAGAAAAAAATATTGTCCTTTGGATTTTCACAATGGCAAAAGCTGGATTTCCAATTGGTAAAGAAGCTTTACTTACCAGCGTTCAACACTTAATACAAGATCTGAAAAGAAAGAACCCTTTTAAATCAAATAGACCTGGGCGGAAATGGTACTATAGTTTTTTGAAACGAAATCCAGAAATATCTACAAGGACTGCTCAAAATTTAACAATAAGCAGAGCTTCAGTAACTAAGAAAAGTATATTAAATTGGTTTCAAGAAAATAAAACTTATGTAACAGAACATAAGTATGAGGAAGTTTTGAATGATCCCTCACGAGTGTTTAATGGAGATGAGTCTGCATTCTTTCTAAATCCAAAAGGTAGTAAAGTCTTGGCAAAAAAAAGGCGATAAAACTGTATATCAGCAGGTCAACAGTGATGACAAAGAATGCCTTACAGTTTTAATAACTGGAAACGCAGCTGGAACGATGGCACCTCCAATGATATTGTTCCGTTACGAACGAATTCCAAGAGACTTAGCTGTTAGTGTTCCTCAATGGTGGGGTATTGGGAAGAGCGAAAGTGGTTGGATGACCGGAGAGACATTTTTCGAATACATCACAAATGTCTTCTATCCATGGTTGTTAAATGCCGGTATTACTTTGCCAATAATTCTTTTCATAGATGGACATGCTTCTCATTTAACATTACATTTAAGTAAATTCTGTGAAAGTAAAGGAATAATTTTGATTGCCTTATTTCCAAATGCCACTCATCTCATTCAGCCTCTGGATGTAGCTGTGTTTCGTACTCTTAAGGATGGTTGGAAAAATAAAGTTCAGCAATGGAGATTAACCAATTATGATGCTCCTGTGTTAAAAAAGGTTCATTTTTCCCCCTTACTTGCTGAACTACTGGAAGAAAGAGTGACACCAACTGTACTTCAAAATGCATTTCGAAAATCTGGTCTTGTTCCTTGGAATCCAAATGCTGTTAACCTAATAAACACTGAATTACATGAATCTGATATACCCAATCATTGCAAAGCTGCGGCAAGTCAAAAAATCAAAGTGTTAGAAGTTGGTCTAAAGTTCTTAGAAGATAATATTGATGAGAAGAAAATTGCAATTTTTAAAAATAGAGAAGAATGGGATGGAGACATACGTGATCATTCTTTATTTTGTTTTTTTAAAGAAAAAATGTCTGAATTAAACGTTCTTAAATCCCAAATCATAAAAAATGGAGATTTAAAAACAAAAAATCCAAATGAAAATTTGAGGGAAGAAACTGAAGTACCTTCTGAATCTAATGTTCCTCTAGAGGAACCAAATATTGTTAATGAGAGGGAAGAAACTGAAGTACCTTATGGATCTAAGGTTCCTCTAGAGGAGCCAAATATTGATAATGAGTTATTTAAAGCACCCTCATCTCCAGTTAACTCACCAACTAAAACAACACCAGAAAGAAGTCAAACAGAAGCCCTGCAATTGAGACAACCGTCGACATCATATGCGGTTCCATCTCCATTTAAAAGAGCTCTATTTTGGCCTGAGCCCAAACAGTCAAAGCAATTAAAACGAGCTAAAAAAGAAAAAGTACCTTCAGTTATTACTGCAAAACAATGGCAAGAATATCATGAGAAAAAACAAATGGAAAAAACAGTACAAGAGGAAAATAAAAAACTAAGGGCGGAGGAAAGAAAACGAAAAAAAGAAGTACGAGAAAAAATAAAAAAAAAAAAAGAAAAAAATGCAACTTCTAGGAAATAAAAGAAAAACTCACAAAAGAAAAGTATTTACTTCTTCAGATTCAGAGACTTGTGAAGAATGGCAAGAGTCTGGTGATAGCCTTGATGATATCAGTTTTGTGTGGAATGGTACAAACAATATTGAACAAAAAGATAAAGTGTGTGACACAGAAAAAGATACAAATTTAGATTTTAAAATTGAAGAACGTAATACAGACTTGACGACTGAAAATGTACCTAACAATGGACAAAACTCCACACAAGTGTATAAAGAAGGTGACTACATTCTTGTATCATTTCCAGGTAAAAAGAAAGAATATAAATTTGTGTGTGTTATTCAAGAAGTGTACAACAATGATGAAGTTGAAGTGGTAGGTATGACGGCTTGTAATGAAACAAAAACTGTATTTAAGTTGAATGAGAAGGACATAAGTTTCATTAATTTTTCCCAAATCCTTGAGAAGTTAGAATTTCCCAATATAACTTGTGCTGGAGATCGATTAAAATATGAATTTAAGAAAAAGCTTGAAGTTGATGGATAGTTAAAATATTGTCAATTACTGGATCCTGTAGGTGTCAACTACTGGAATTTTGAAAATATTACATGTCATCTACTGGTTCATTTGCAACCTGTAAGAAAATCTAACATGTTTTGTTTAATATTACATTTTGTACATATTTTTAGTTAGTTTCTTATTTTACAAACATTAACAACTATCCTGAGACATAGATAATAAAAATATTTAAATCTGTAACTGTTTTATTGTCAGATTTGTATAAATTTTTTCTTAAGGTGTCAACTACTGGTTCCGTTACCTTAATTAAATAAAATTTAGAAGTTACAACGATATTGGAATTTTAGCAATTGAGGATTTTCCTCAATTAGATGATTTTCAGTGAATATACTCTATTTACACAGTTTATAATAAAAAATATAATATATAAAGTTGAAAACGCAATGTAGAATGGTGATTTGCCACGATAGTTTTTTCTAGCTCTAGAACGTTTCTCGCCAATTTTGATTGCACACATTTGATTGGTATTAGTTATAATAGTATGTGTGCTGTAATTCTTATTGAGGAGTGTAAGCTGTAGACGCATTTTTGGTAATGGCATATTGCTTTCGGAGTTTTCGTGCCGTGATCTGAAACTATTATTATAAGTTCAAGTTTGAAGGGGGACTTCAAACTCGAACTTGATTGGGGCCCGGCCATAATCTTGGAAAAAGGGGAGCAAAGGATTTTCGCGCTGTATCTCCTAAATTAGCAACCATGCAGAAAATTTAAAACATTATTTCATCAAATTAAATTTTCTACACTTTATTTCTATTACTTATCATCGTAAAATAGAAAATAAAAAATTTATAAACAAAAAATTCTTTTGGGCCTTATAACTTTTGTTTTGGTCATTTTACAATAAAATGACATCAGAGCAGTATTATTATAAAGGGTTTTTCATAGAGAAATGTTCGCTACGAATTTGTTTTTTTTTTATTTAACCCCACTTATTTTAACAATCTGTTCCTTGGAGACAATAAGCTTATGTAGAGTAAAGTAGAAATGTAGAGGGAACTTCCAATGGAGAATCCCTTTAACTAAACATTCAATAATGACAGAACATAAATTCAATTAATGTTTAAAAATTTACCTAGTATCTGTTTCAGTCTTATATTAAGATTTAATTATTAAGTCTGTTTGGTTGTACCGCTTTAGTCTGCACACTTCACCACTAACGTCGAACAGCTCACAGCTCGATGACGAATTACCAAGTTAGAATTACTGGCTGTGCCCCATAAGTATATCCCATAAGTCCATACGGGTTTTATTATAGAGTTATAGATAAGTATTGTACCGTTTTTAAATAAAACGAGCGGTTCGAATTTATATAAATATATTTATAACTTTACAGTTTGGTACTCTCTTATCAACTAAACTTAATTCCTAACATCGTTACATATATGTATATACCAAAGTTACTATGTTCTAGAAAGTTCCCACCTTTAATTCTAATTCAGTCAAATACGTGACGGATTGTTCTCTTGCGGCCGAGAGATCTATGGATGTTTCTCGATGCCTGAGATGCTTCGAGATGCAACCGTTAGACGGGTCACCCTGAATGCACGTTCGTAACACTGCTCCCCTCTTAGATCTGAGCGTCCCGATCAGCAACTCTATATGTAGGCCCAGGATGGCGGATTCTACCGGACTCTCCTACGCAGCATAAACCCCTCAGAAAGAAATAACAGTCTACTGATTCTGAAGGATACGATCTCTTCGGGTTAACGTAACACACAGTAATTCGTACGCCGGTTTCTCGGAAGATCACTTCAAGCATGCTTCTGACAATCTTCCAGTCCAGATTATCTAGTGCATGGCCTATCTTGGGTAAGGCCAAATTCTTGATGTCGTAATTGCACACAATTTTCTTCAAATTAGTTAGAGTACGCCATATATCCTCGTAGCTTGCCCTGTCTGTATACGACTTTCTGGTCACCATATACAGCAAAGATCGAGAACCATCTTCTAATCTCATTACTCTTCCAACTTTAGGCTGCTGATTTTTTAACTCGTCCAAACGACCGAACTTCTTATAAATTACAGATGAGATTCCTTTAGTCATCTCAAGATCTTGGGCAACACAGTGGGCTAGAGAGAAGTTATGAGGAACACTAAAAAGATCCTGCTGAACTTCTGTCGTCACGCCGAATCTAGCACTCTTTCTCTCTGTGTAATTTGACATAAACTCACTAAAGCTTGTAGCAGTCACAACTGCTAACATATGACTAATTAATATAATTAATTATTAAAATCCTAAAACCCGTCAGAATCCCTTTATGAAACGTTTATGGGCAATTGACGACATGATGCGATACGCACGATAAAGTGGCCAAGAGCGCTAAAGTCAGTTTTGGCCAACGACTCAACCAGAGAGGTACTTCTCCACGCCTTTACCGGCATCTTTCGTCTCAAAATCGGATAGAAAATCTGGGAGTTGATCTAATATTTTCCCCGAACATCCAGGGAGGAATTACAACAACATAAAATAAAGTATATATATATATATATATATATATATATATATATATATATATATATATATATATATATATATATATATGATAAAGAATATACATGATAAAGATTCTAGATTGAAAAACCCGGCTTCCGGATCTGCCGAAGTGATTATTTAAAACCCAGATTTCGCCAGATTAGGACAATAATTAATATTAATATCAGTTGAACCAAAGACCTACTGCCACCCATTGGTCACCAAGAAACGATTGTCTCCAGGACTACAGCATTCTCCTTCGTTCGTTTTTCGGAGCCCCAAGGACCGCCAGAGTCTTAAGGGGACAGGACAGCTGTGGTGTTGTGACGGACATTAACTTCTAGTTTCGTAGGGTTAAGGTTTTTTTTCTCTTGTAACTTACAGCTTTGTATATGCATATACCAAGGTTAGTATTTATTACAGTTTTGTATCAACAATAAAAAGTTAGGTAAATGGTTATTAATTAATTAAATTAGATTCATTGTTAGGGAAGGGGTTCATGATTTTGTATAGTGGTTTTTAAATACATAGTTTTGTAAATATAGTGGTTCATTTTGTCGTGGCTTTTTGGTCATCGTATATACTGTAGCCCCACTACTGTCATTATATTTTCTATATATATATATATATATATATATATATATATATATATATATATATATATATTCTTAGAAAGGGCTTTAATGACTATGTGAATAATATATACGGATATATTGGGTTTAGTAGTCAATATATTGGCCTTTAAGTAAAACTCTTATAGGTTTGCTAAGCTTTCGAGTTTATTTTACTCTTTTTCAAAACATACTAAAAATTAACATAAAAAATTTACATTAGAAAAATGAAGTTCTTATGTCTTAAATAGGCTTACCCTTGTGAGAATTGTCTTTTAAAATTAGCAAAATTTTACATTTTGTCATTATGTCATTAACATAGTGACATTAAATTTGATTTACTTTTTATTTCTGTCAAAACTTATTACTAAGGTTTCCATATCTCTTCTATTTTTTATATTTATTTTAGGTATAAACATAGACACTTCTTCTGTCAAACTCACCTAAAATAAATATAAAAAATAGAAGAGATATGGAAACCTTAGTAATAAGTTTTGACAGAAATAAAAAGTAAATCAAATTTAATGTCACTATGTTAATGACATAATGACAAAATGTAAAATTTTGCTAATTTTAAAAGACAATTCTCACAAGGGTAAGCCTATTTAAGACATAAGAACTTCATTTTTCTAATGTAAATTTTTTATGTTAATTTTTAGTATGTTTTGAAAAAGAGTAAAATAAACTCGAAAGCTTAGCAAACCTAAAAGAGTTTTACTTAAAGGCCAATATATTGACTACTAAACCCAATATATCCGTATATAATATATATATATATATATAATATATATATATATATATATATATAATATATATATATATGTGTGTGTGTATATAGGTGAGTTATTTGTTACTTGTTCATGTTATAAATATATTTGTTACAAGTAGTTTAGTTTTATTTCAGTTCCTACTTACAGTTATAATATAGCAGAGCAAAGGTCAATAGTGTTTGTTTTTTTTTTGGTTTTTTTTAAAATTTATTGCAGGATATTATATCAATAGTACTTTATTCCTTGTTATTCATAACTTCATTTATTTAATTTTCGTTAATTTCCTTCAGAAATTAGCTGGCGCCCATTTCAGTTTTTCCTAGGCATTTCCGTATATTCTCTTATCTTACCCTTTTTATATTTTCAGATTTTCAGTTGCCCTATTATATTGTATTCTTTTGGTTAAAAGATCTCTTTTTCCATTATCTTAAAGCCAAATTCCAGTGCATTGAAGCTAGCCCGAACACTCACTTGAGATTTAGTGTCACTTTGGCCATTTAACTTTGTTCCTCTGAGCTTAGCCATATTTTTAGTATTTTTCATTACTTCTCTTCCAGTTCTTCTGAACTTTGTAAGTTCTACTCTTCCTAAAATCCAATACTCCCGGAGTATTGAGGTTTCAAGCTTGGTCGCCGATCATCTTTGATCTCATGTTGAAGGGTTCGGGCTTCCTCTGTTTCATTTGAGCCAGCATAAGGTGCAAGACGATTTATGTGAATTAATTTTGGTTTACCTTTCGGCAACTTCTTAATTCGGTATATTACGTCATTTATTCTCTTTTTAATTTCATACGGACCCTCCCATTGCCTTTGCAGTTTAGGAGACAAGCCACGACAACGTTGTGGATTATAAAGCAAAACAAGATCACTTACTTCATAGCTTTCATTCTTGCATTGAGAATCGTATTGATCTTTCATTATGTCACTGGCTAACTGTATGTGTTGTCGGACAAGTTCATGAATGTTGTTCATTCTTAACTTAACCCTTTCGGTCATAGTGTCCACACCGATGGACATCGATTTTCAAAGCATTTTCTTAAAACATCGATGGTTATTATCGCCCAAATCATTTTGTCCATGTGTGGGTACATGCATAAGAAAAGCATTGAATACATTGATAGCCATCTGTTAGTCGATTTGTGAAGCTATATAAAACGCAAAACAGGTTGAATTTAGCACGCTGTCGTGGTGGTGAAAACACCTGTTTGTTATTGAAACGATTTCTATTGAATAAACTTGTTTTTTCGTACAAATACCTGCTGATTTGGGTAAGTAAAGAGCATTAGTATAGTGTGTTTATATTATGTATTAAATTGTTGACTGAAAATATCTTATAAAGTGGTGTATATTTATATGTCCATGTAGATGGACAAAATGACTTAGGTATACTTATGCATATAAAAATTAGCAAGGTCGTGTTGTTTTAGATATCCATAAAATGGAAAGCTTACCGTCAACTAGTAAAGAAAAGAGATGGTCACGACCCTTGACTGAGGATGAACTTCTGGATTTACTCATGAAAGACGATGACTCAGAAATATTACTTTTGTCAGATGCTGATGACGCCAACAGTATTGCGGATCTAAATGACGTTTCCTCAGAATTTGGACAAGGAGCTGGAACTGTGATGCAGCTAGTTGAGAGAATTGAAGAAACTCATCACGGTTTCTACTTTGATAATTTCTTTAGTTCTTATCACCTCTTTCAATGGTTGAACAATAAATCTGTTATGGCTGTCGGAACAATTAGAATAAACCGATTTTTTGGACCAGAACTAACATCTGATAAAGATCTAAAAAAAATGGTAGAGGTAGTTTTGATGTAGCGGTTAGTGAAGATGGAATTGTGGTTACAAAATGGTTCGACAATAAACCAGTTTTAGTGGCTTCAAATTTTGTTGCAGCGGGAAAAATGGATTTGTGCCAGAGATGGGATAAGACGTCGAAAGAGTATATAAATGTATCTAGACCGGAAGCCATATCGCTTTACAATTCCAACATGGGTGGTGTTGATAAGTTAGATTTTTTATTAAGCGTTTACAGATCCTACAGACGATCCAGAAAATGGACTGTACGTATGATAACACATGCTATAGATATGGCGATAGTAAATTCCTGGTTGGAATATAGAAAACAAGCTGAACTGCTAGGCGTAGAACACAATAAAATCCTGGATTTGTGGGACTTTAGAATGAGTATTGGGCAACACCTCATTTTACATAAGGTTCCACCAAAGAGAGGCAGACCATCTGGTCAAGAAAATACTGGTACACCAAATAATAAAAAAACCAAAACTGAAGCAAGGCCATATATTGAATTACGGTTCGACAGCTATGGACATTTTCCGAAAATAGATGAAAAAAAAGATAGTACACGTTGCAAAATGGAGAACTGTAAGGGAAAATCATATACACTTTGCGTGAAATGTAATGTTCACTTATGTTTTGTAAGCGGTCGTAACTGTTTTTTTTAAATTTCATGTAAAATGATTAATTCGTTATTTACAAAGAATATTGTTTATTTCGTCATTCTAATGATATTCAAATAAATTTCTAAAATCTTCAGGTTTATTTTATTTTGCATCAAGTCATAATGTCCATCAACATGGACATGTCATATGCCAAGTGACATATGACATATCAAAAAAAAAAATGATGTTAAAATTATCAACAAAAATAGTTTATTTTATATACCAAATATGAGAATTTTACCATAGCTCAAAAAAAGTTGTGACTGAAAGGGTTAAGGCGATCGACATAATCTTCGCTTGCAACATGTTCTTCGGAAGATCTGCAGCCAAACTGTAGGTCGCAGGGCAAACGAACTTCACGACCTATCAGGCAGGCAAACGAACTTAACATCAGGCAGGTTGGAGTCTGGCCTGCAGTTTCATTCACGGCCGACCGGTAGGCCATTAGAAATAAATGAATGTGCTGGTCCCAATCTCTTTGATGTTGTGATACAACTTTGGAGAGGTGTTTACCCATCGTTCAGTTCATTCTCTCGACCATTCCATCTGATTGAGGATGCAGGGGTGTCGTTCTGGTCTTATTGACACCAATCAATTTACAAACGTTTTGAAAAAGAGTTGACTCAAAGTTTCGCCCTTGGTCGGAGTGGATCTCCAAAGGAACACCAAATCGGCTGAAGAATTCTTTAACAAGTACCTCAGGTAGCAGCTTCTTGATTTGGTATCGCATAGACCTCAGTCCATTTCGTAAAATAATCCATGGCTACCAGGATATATTTATTTCCATCATTCGTCTCTGGAAGTGGACCTGCAATGTCAATTGCTACTCTCTCCATAGGACTACCAACATTGTAATGTTTCATGGGTGCCCTCTTTTACCAACTGGACCATTACTAGTTACACACAGTTCACATTTTCGGCACTATCTTCTAACATCATCTTTACAGTTCACCCAATAGAACCGTTCTCGAACCTTTTGCAGAGTCTTCGTAATACCAAAGTGTCCACCTGATGCACCGTCATACAACTGACGCAATACATCTGACACTTTACTTTTAGGTACAATCAACTGAGGTTTAGATTCTGTACCATCATCGTTCTCAAAGGTTCTATACAGAAGATCACCTTTTAGTACTAGGCAATTCCATTGGCTCCAGTAACACTTGACTTCGGGATTATATGCACTAATGTTTTGCCAAGAAGGTCTCTCACTTCGACGCATCCAATCCAATACTCTTTTTATACATGGATCATCTGCTTGAGCGTCTTGTAGCTGTTGAGGCTGCCATTGATCATTAATGACGGTGGTTCGTCTCACGAGGCACGATCTTCTAATTTAAGACAGTGATTACAATTTGCACTGCACGGCCGTCTGGAAAGGGCATCAGCATTTAAATGAACTCTTCCAGCCCTGTGTTCGATCTCGTAATCATATTCTTGTAATCGTTCTGACCATCTTGCCATCTGGCCCTCTGGATTACCGAATTGTAGGAGCCATTTTAGAGCAGCGTGATCCGTGCGAAGAAGAAACTTTCTGCCATACAGGTATTTATGCTCGCAAGCCTTTACTACGCCTATCAATTCTCTCCTGGTAACGCAATAGTTTCTTTCTGGTTTCGACAAGACATTTCTTCGGACTCAACTTCAAATTCGCTGCCCGCAATCGTTGAAAGACTTCTGTCAGATTATTGGCACGTTCATCGAAGGATCTTCCTACTACAATTACATCATCCAAATAAACCAGGCATGTTTTCCATGTTAGACCTCTTAAAACTGCCTCCATTAATCTTTTAAATGTGGCCGGGGCATTACCTAAACCAAAGGGCATAACTGTGAACTGCCAAAGCCCTGATCCTATCGAGAATGCGGTTTTCTCACTATCAGCTGGCTCCATGTCTACTTGCCAATATGCACTTTTCAGATCAAGTGTGGAGAGCCAACGAGAACCAGAAAGTGTATCCAAAGTATCGTCTATTCTGGGCAAAGGATAACTATCTTTTTTAGTTACAGCAATGAGCTGTCGGTAGTCAATACAAAAACGTGTTGAACCATCTTTCTTCTTTACTAAAACGACTGGTGATGTCCATGGACTGTTTGATGGTTCAATTACCCCTTGTTTGTTTATATCTTTGATGATGTCTTCGGCTTCATCGCTTTTCGCAAATGGAAGTCGTCTAGGTTGTTGTCTGATTGGCTGAGCGTCTCCGGTATTAATTTTCTGCTTTACTATGCTTGTTTTGCATCCTTTTGCTTATACTTCTTATCAATGGCAAAAACATCTTGAAATTCTATCAGCATAGACTTCACTTTTTTAGTTCGTTCATCATCAAGATCTTGGCACGTTTTAATCATCGACTCAACAAGCTCGTTTGGATACTTAGATTTCGACGGTTTCTCATTAGTCCTCATGGAACAAATCGAAGCCACGGGAACACACTGTCCGATCAAAGTTCTTTTACTTAACTTAATAGCAGTTCCCTTTAAATTCATAACTCTTACAGGAACGACATCTCGAATTCTCAAAAAAGCTTTTGCCGTTAGGAACTCGGCATTGTTCACATCTTCGACCAACCTTAAACTTCCCTCTCGGCAGTAACCATCAGGTCTGGTCATCAAAATTTTCTCACTATTACCGGGTATTGTTACGTCACAAGTAGTTATTAAGTTGATAACATCTTTGTCTTCATGAAACGGCAACTCTTCACCACTGATCTCGAGAACTCCATCTTTGACATTCAATACAGCCCCAACTTTCCGTGTAAATCCATCCCCAATATGAACTCGTCGGAGATCTCTGCAATTAATACTCGATGTTTCACTCTGGTCTGGACAATGGATACTGACATATTAGCCTCGCCATATGTATTAATTATCTCACCAGTTGCTGTTCTAAGCTTTACTGTTGCAGGCGATAATTTAATATGGTCTCGTACTACTTCTGGCCATGCTATAGTTCTTGTTGCACCTGTATCTACCAAAAACGATATACATTTATTATTAATACGACCCTCGATGTACAAGCTATGAATTCCACCGGAGGACGCAATGTTTACAGTTACTATGGGGGCTGTGTTTCTCAAGGTCGGCAGTTGCCCCTTGTTGTCGACCCGTTCTAGTTTTCCGACTGTTGTTATCATTTTCTTGCAATTACGGCGAATGTGACCTACATCACCACAATTCCAACATCTGGGCTCGAGTCTCTTCGGCATCGTGTTACGAACTACTTTTCGTGCCATTTCTTCCAGACGTTCATCATTTGGTTCGTCGCCTTCTTTAATGGTTCTTACTCGATGGCTCCGTGAAGTTTGACTAGCTGTTTCATGTTCCAAAGCAATAGCGAGCGCTTCATCTAGAACTTTCGGTCTTGCTAGTCGTAAAGCTTTCTGTAATTCACTTTCTTTTAACCCATTGACGAAGGTATCTACAGCAATTTCTTCCAAAATGTTGTCTGGTACCTCCGGATAAGCCAACCGCACTATACGAGCAACATCTGCTTCAAACTCTTGCAAATTTTCACTTGCTCGTTGAACTCTACTTCTTAGTTGCGCCTTGTAGACTTGTTGTAGATGGGCATCTCCGTAACGGTTGTCTAGTCGAGTGAACAAGGACTGGCAACATTTTTCTTGACCCTTAGGAATCGATCTTAGGATATCCGCAGCATCACCTCGTAAGGCAGCAGTTAAGGAAACAGCTTTTTCTTGTTCTGTCCAATGATTGGCTGTCGCAATACGAGTAGCTTCAAATTGTCTAAGGTATATGAACCAAGAGGACTTTCCATCAAATGATGGCAATTTGAATCTCATATGATGTGTCGTTTCGTCTCTAGGTGATTCTTCTTTCAATATCGGATCTAAGGCTACTGCGTTAGCTGGTGGTAGCACTTGTGTATTGGTTATCATGTTCTCTAACTGTTTGATCTTCTCTTCTACGTCTTCTATCTTGACGTTTACATTTTTCTGTATCTTATCGACTGTTCTTGAAACTTCTTTAAATTTCTCATTGTTCTGGATACATATTTCTTTAATTATTTGTGAAGTCTCGTCGATCTTCTAGATACATTTTCGAATGTTTCATCGAATCTTTTGGAAACGTTCTCTAATTTATCGTCATTGCTTTTTGAAGTTTCTTCAATCATTTGCGAGACGTTTTCAAATTTCTCGTCGAATCTTCTAGACACATTTTCGAATTTCTTATCATTTTTTCTGGAACTCTCTTCGATCTTCATTAAAACTGCTTCTTCTGCTGATTGAAAATGAAATGTCTCTGGGTCATCTCCATTATTGTTAAGAACATTCTTTAGTCGTTCTTGGAGAATCTTCTTGGACCCGCTGCAGTCTTCATCGCGTTCTTGGTAAGTTCTCATATCCTTAACACAATATTATTTTCCGAAAGTGTACTATTTTCGCCTCTTAAACAGGAATATATATTTAGAATAATCCTTTGCGCTTGAATATGTAAGTCCTTATTTACAAATTCCCAATTCATTGGTGTTGGATCTAAAAGAAATATATTTACTTTTAATTGTTAAGAAAAGTAGATTAAGGGTGAATATTATGACCGAGCATCCCTATACAACTAATTATTAAACTAGTTTTAAATACGAATTCACATACCTAAATCGTCCGTTGGATTGCCGCTAGCAGCTACCAACTCTCGTTGGTATCACATTCAAATGGTCGCCAAAAAGCCATCTTTAATGTATTTTCAACTTATTTTCTACTGTCTTAACTCAAACTTAACTAAAACACAACACTACTGTTTGCACAAAAATATTAAAAATATACGTGAACTTGCTGTCGTACATGACGATACTGAATATATCGTTTAGTATGAGAAAACTGAGAAGGCATTTTTGACCAGATAACGATCAAGTTTGAGCGTAATAACTTCCGAAGAATTTGACTAATTACACTTCAGTAGTACCCGATAAGATACGTAGAAAGTAATAAACCACAGCTGCAATGTGGACAATACCGTTAGTGATCAATTACAAATAAGGTTTATATTTCTGAATTATTCGGGACTGGACCCTAAAAACTCCTTAACTTTTATTAAAATTTAAAATTGATGATTAAAAGTATATACATACATAATGCAAATGAAATGTAATGTGCTTATTAATTTGAGAATTAAAAAATGAGACTACAATTTTACTATAAAAATAAAATAATTTATGTAATAAGTTTAAAATAAATAAAAATAAGTTTATCACGACGACACTGTTATTGTGTTTATTAAGTGCTTGCCGCCTTTGAAACATGAGAAGCAATTTTTACCTGATAACAGCAAAGCCAGATTTGGTTATAGTGTATGCACTTCCGAAAAATTTGACCAATTACATTTCAGTATTACCCAATAAGATACGTTCAAAGTAATAAGCCACACCAATATCCATGTGGACTAATACCAGGAGTAATCAATAATTAGAATTACAAAGATTTATCTTTATTTCTATGTTCGCCGTAGAATTACTGGCCGGACCCCAAAATTTGTTCTTTCCCAATTCATATCGTAATAACTTTACCAACAATTTATAGGAATTAATACCTGCGACATCAATGGGGAATTCCCCATTTAAACATCTAAAGTCCTTACGTAAAACGATAGTACACTCATAGTCGGTACTAATTCATAAAATATATGGGATTTCCGCATTATAAAACTTTATTAGAATGCATTTTATTTGACTAAAAGGCTGGCCGGGGAAACCCCAGGTTATAAACTGAAGTTGAAATTTAATCTAACTGTTAAAGGTTCTCGTATGCAAATTTTTTTATGAATAAGATATAAACTACAGATAGATAAAAGAATGCTGATTAAAAATTAAGATTTATAAAGTAACAGTCAAATATTGTGATTTGGGGCAAAAACAGATCCTGCTCAGCTGAATGAATGCTTACAGTTAATTTTGGAATTTTATAAATATGCAAGCAGCTTTTTTCTATAATACATCAGATATGTACTTTTCTTTGCTAGTCAACAGTGTATTTTGTTTTTATAGACTAAATGAGTTCAAGATCAAGTCATATAATACAGGCTGCCCTATGCAGCAATCGAAATAAGCAAATCAAAGAAGTAGAAAATAGTTGCTTAGAAGAAATTAATTTTAAGAAGAAACCAGAAGAGTACTTATTATCTTCTTATAAAAATAATACAGGTCCTAATGTAGCAAATCTTAATAATAGTGATTCAGACATGACGAAACATCTTGTGGGAAGTGAATCCCTATGCAGTGATCAAAATAATGGAATTAACAAAATAGAAAATAATTGCAGGGAAGATATTCTGTTTCAAGAGAAACAAGTAGAGAGAAACAAGAATATACATCCTGTGTCAAATGCTACTAATACTGATTCTGACGAGACAAAAAACATTTAGTGGAAAACGAACATGTGAAAGAAAATGAAGAAGGCTGTTAAGCATTTGAAAATCTTCAAAACGTCATTGATTCCGATGTTGTTGAACAAAATATAGAATCGTTCCCTACAAATACCAACAAAATTTAACTAGCGATACCGAAGATTTAAACTCACGATGTTTTTAAAGATGTTTCAGAATGTCGTGGACCTCGTAAATACGCATGCCCGAAAAAATAAATGGATCCTAAAAACATGCACCATTTTAATTTCATAAGAAATTGGGCGACAGGGTAGGATTTGCACGTGCTAATAATGTGAGTATTTCCAATAAACATGACATATTATGTTTCTCTAATCTTAAACATTCCAGTTGGTCATCGCATTTTTATTTTAGCTATAAAAATTTACGACTTCCCATCTTCACAGCCGATAACAATTGCTGTGTAAACATGTAAAATATTTACATTGCACTAATTTGGCTTGTAAATAAACCTTTTACGAATTGAAAAAAATCTAGAGAACAAATAAATAAATAACAAATAAATGTATGATAAAAAAATAATAGGATTTTGGATTTAAATTCAGCAAAATATGTTTATATACGAGACGAAAACAACAAATTTCCTTGGGAAAAGTATTCGCATGAGATTTTTTGCCGCATGAAATTTTTTGCATAATCACTTTCATAAAAACTGCAGAATAATGTTCAAGATGTCGCCCATTAAGTGGTCCTAATTTATTGAAGAGTTTTGTATAAATTCATTTTTACATTGGGATAAGGGCCTCAAACAACTAAAAACAATGTTTTAAAATCAAATAAGCCCAAACTAAAGTATCAGGAACTGATAAAACAAGGTTTGGTGAATTCAAAAATAATTGTGTTTTAGAGCCTCAAAAATCATGATTTTCGTTTTTGTTTTCAGTTTTAAATTGTTTAAGTTGAAATCGATCAACTTTAGAGAAAAATTACAATTAACCTTTTTTATTGAGAATGATCCAAAATCTGTGTAATTAAATTGTCTGCGTATTTAAATTAAATGTACACTACCTTCAATAATGAAGAATCTCTCTTCTTCTTTCTTCAGCGCGCTGGACTGAAAACTGGAATTTCGTTCTTGCACTTGGATGGAGGGTGATAAACTATTTACTTTTATGGGGTTATATGACACTCTCTAGATGGTACTGATATTATATACTCAATTTGACTGTGCAACCGGAATAGTCTCTAAGTATTTAAGAATATTAATGCGGCATCTACATAGAGACGGAGTGTTAGGTTACGCATGATAAGACACACACATACACGTTAATTAAAACTAAATAAGAAATGAAATAATTAATAAAATGTTAAAAGAACTAAAAAATATACATGGAGGGACGGAATACCGAGTTTGCCACCTTGATAAGTTTGTATTCATAGGTCATTGTTGTAGTCGTCGTCGTCGTCGTCGCTATCAGAGAGTTCTGTTTCAGATGATTCGCTATCATCATCTAAATTTATAATGATCTCATGCGCTTCATCCAGAATGTATTCTCGGCTGAAGTACTCCTTTTCTACTTTATCAACATGCCTGCAAGTATTTGCCCATATTTCTGGCGTGATTTCATTTAGCCTAATTTTTGCTAGTTCTAAAACATCTGCTAATTTAAAAGTCGTGTTTCTTGCTGCAACTTCATTTTTTTAAAATGGCCCATATCTTTTAATTGGGTTAAGTTCCGGATGATATGGTGGTAAACGTAAAACCGAGTGGCCGTGCTGTGCTAATAATTGGTTTACAGCATAAACTGGGTTTTTAGGTTTAGCAGTGAGTATCTTACTGTAGAGCTTGTTTTGTTTCTCTTTCATCGAAAAATATATTTCTTTTTGTCAACCATTTTTTTATGATTTTTTTTTTTTTCGAAGCCGATGTATAAGATTTTTCAAGAGTCACATTATGATATGAGGCATTGTCTATTACTAAAACTGACTTGGAAGGTAAATTGGGAAGAAGTTTGTCTTTCAACCACTTCATATAATTCTGGTGATTAATGTCATCATGATAATCACCAGTTTTTTGTCCGGATTTGAAAATAAAAGCGGCATTTTCGACAAATCCATTTTTACCACCACAATGTAAGATGTCGTTGCCCTTTAGATACCGGAGATGTTATGTACTTGTTTCGTCCATCATCCCAACCTTTTGGAACTGTGTGGGAACTATGTATATAAGTTTCGTCACTATATACAATATTTCTATCTAAAAAAATTGTGAATTACTTTAAAATTAGTTATAATGTAAATAAATAAATATCTTACTTTCAGATTTGTATTTTTTCAGTTTTCTTAGAAATTCTGTTTATTTGGCTCTTATGTCAGTTTTTTCAATTAAAATTTTTCTATTGTCTTCCACTTTTCTCCACCTAAATCCTAATTTTTTCACAATTTTTCTGAAAGAAGATAGTTTACCAGTTACAATTCCTTCGTTTCTAACAGATTCGTAAACAGTCTTCATGGTAGGTCTTCTTTTGTAGATGGTAGCAAACGTGTAAATGGTATTTCTTATGACGTGTTCCTCAAATGGATTGACTGATGACTTGGGGCTGGGCTTGCAAATACTTGTTCTGGGTGATACAAATTGTGAAGTTGCTAGTTTGTTTTTACCTTCCTTAGTTATCCTTTTTACCGTACTTTCTGAGGTACCAGTTGCTTGAGCCACTCGCACTATTAGGGGTAAAGGAGTTGTGCAATATCCCAAATCTTTTTCCCGTTTCATAAATGAATAAACGTTAAAAATAATTTGCCTACCTTGTCTATGGACCACTTTTCTATTATTACTTTCCCTGTAAAACCGGTAGGTTTTAGATAATAGATAAAATGTTAAATATTGATTAAGTTTAAGAAAAACATTAAAAAAAAATGAATTGAAAAGAAAAGTACTTTAAATTAAATTTAATTTATTAATGTATGACAAGCTTTTACAAAACATATCAATCTTTTGCAAAAAATATTAAAATAAACAATAAAGTTATCAGATTTTACACACTTTTAAAAGTGATTTTTTTTTAATTTAATAATTTGTCATAAGTGTACAAAACATATAAATTATTTTAAAATAAACATAATTTAACTTACATTTTTAGGATCTCACTGTAAAATGTTAAAAACGACTTGAAACGCACTGAACATAAATAGTATCTCACTATAAAATATTAAAAACGATTGATCACAAAAATACAAAAATATTAAAGCTATTTCACTAACGCAAAAAACTAGTTCGTCTCTGTCTCGCTAAGATAACGCACCGAAGAGAATTCAATGTTTTTAGCAATGCCTGATTTCGTTGTTTCATCCGTAGATCGACGTCACTAAATAATGACGTCAGGTCCACGACATTCTGAATTATCTTTACCTGGAAGATTGTCATAGTGATGATAATATTAAAGATCCAAATTATGATTCTCATTCATGTTCATCAAGCAGTTCGTCATCTTCAACGAATAGCTCTTCATTAAATAGTTCTTCATCTTTATTAAGCTCATCATCTTCCACTAGATCAGCACGTTCACCGCGGTGTACAGACTGTAGCTAATTCAACTTCAAAACATAAATTAAAAACAGAAAAATCTTCTACTTCAGTAACTAAGTCAGAATCTAACATCGGACAGTCGAAAGACGTTGAAGAAAAAAAGACAAGAAAAAGGATTCGTAAAGACACAGAGTGGATAAAATTAAAAACTAAGATGTTGCGGAATATGAGTAAAGAGTATATGTCATGTTCAAATTCCAAAAAGGTTATACCATCGAGAAATGTACAGGCTGCATGTACTGATAAATGCAGATTCAAATGTAGAGAGAAAATCGAACAAAATGAGAGAGTGAATATTTTTAATGAGTTTTATAGTTTGAGTGATATTAACAAAAAAAAAAGAGAATTTTTAAATCAAAATATGGAAACTATACAACCAAACTCCAGATACCAAAATCCTAACGAGAGGCGACTTTATAATGCATTTTATTTCCAAGTAAATCAAAAGAAAATCCGAGTATGTAAACCATTTTTTCAAAAAACTTTAAATATAAATGATAGAACAATTGATACAGTAATAAAAAGCGCACTTCAGCCGGATCAGTAATTGAAGACAGAAGAGGTAAGCATGGTAAACATCGTAAAGTAGATTCCAATATAAAAAATGACATCCGAGAACATATTCAGTCAATTATGAAAAGTGAAAGCCACTACTTAAGGGCACAGACTACTAGAGATTTTTTCGAAGGTGGTAAAAGTGTAGCAGATTTACATAGGGATTATGTTAACCAATGTAAAGAAGTCAATAAACCTTTTGGAAACTACTATATGTATTCTGACATTTTCAACACAGAATTAGTACATCCTTCTTTGTCTCAAAAAAGGATCAATTCAACCTTTGCTTTTTATTTAATAACATCAAGAAGAAAAAATATTGTGTAGTGCTGAAAAGAAAAGCGACAACAAAAAGTGTAGCGAAAACTTTTTGGTCGCATGTTTTGATATGCAAGCGGTGTTCCATCTGACAAAAGGTGACACATCAATCTTCTATTATAGATCAAAACTAAATACAATGAGCTTAACTATCACTGAATTGGTAGCGGATAATACATGGTGCTTTGTATGGCATGAAGGCCAAGGCGGAAAAGGAATGACCTAAGTAGCTTCATGTCTTTTAATGTATCTAGAGCATAAGCCCAAAAGCATCAATTCTTCAAATTTGAAAATAGTCTTGTATAGCGACAATTGTGCAGCACAACAAAAAAATAGGTAAGAATTAGAAATTTAATTCAACGGAATTCTCTCAATGTTTTTTCTTCTTTATTTCAGATTTTTGATAGCAACACTCATTTATGCAGTACAGACATTTCAGATTAGAGAAACTACACATAAGTTCCTTACAGTTGGCCACACCCAAAATGATGGAGACTCCACACATTCCGTTATTGAAAAACCGGTATGAAATAGGTAATATCCATAGACGGATCAGTTATCAACTGAAAACTCTCATTTTTAGGTTACATGTTCTCTAAAAAATCAGAACCAATTTATGTACCAGACCAGTTTATTCAAATAATAAGAAATGCAAAGAAAAATGGGGAGCCATACCGAGTCAAAGAGTTAACATATGAAGATTTCAGGAATATCAAACAATTGATAATGACTTAGGACCAAATTTCAATATCGATGCAGAAGGAGAACAGATACCTATTAAGGATAAATATTATAAATCACCTATATAATTACCATTATTTTTACAAAAAATACTTCATTTGTACCACGAAACGGCAACATGTAAGAAATAAATTCGATTGTCCCTACTACACGTTAAAGTATGTACTTCCCTCCAATATATTTTTTTTCTCATTTACTATTTTTAAATACGTGCATAGTAAATAGGGATGGCAAGGATATATCCATACATTAAATAATATACATCGCCCACACAGAATTAATACAGCATATTGGCACGTATGTAATATATACTCCAGAATATTTTACATACTATAAATTACTAAATCTAAGTATATCTTGTCAAGGTCAGTCTCTACTTCAAATTATGTCGTATGATTTTGTTTATTATTTTATACGTATTAGGGCACAGTGATATTGATGTATAATGTTTTTGATATCCCCAAGGATAAAAGCGATTAACGAATCGGCATAATTTAAATGTTTCAGCAATAGTAGTTATGAATATTATGTTTTTCTGTTAAATACAAGTGTAAGAAATATAAAAATTAAAATCTAATATTCTGGCACTAGGCCCTAGACGTCTAGGTTGCCTAGGACTTAGTTCGCCCCTGAACAGTAGAATGAAAGTAGTAGAAAAGATTTAAAAAAATAAAAGCATAAATATTATCTTTTTCTACTTTTTTGATAAAGAAGATTTTGTATACTTATTTTAACACTGTAACTTTAAATAATTGATGGATTCGACCGTTACTTGATGGAAATTCATTTTATGTAACAATAAAACACTGAAAACTTTATTTTTAAAACTTCCACAAAATTTATTTTAAACTCTTATTACTACAGCAGTTTCGGCTGATTGCTTTTCTCAAGTGATCTATTTTTGGCATGCGTTTACACTTTATAGTCTTTAATGAAATAGGTTGAGGAGGGAAAACTGTTTGTCTCAAGTTGGTTATTCAGAATTATATCTGTGTTTTTTAAATTTGTTGATTTCCATAGATTCTAACAAATATAGCTTAAGGCCTTTATTTTGAATGTGAAGAATGTTAAATTTGTCATTAAAAGAATGATTAGGATCTACATACACATACGTAGATATATATATATATATATAATATATATATATATATATATATATATAATATATATATATATATATATATATAATATATATAGATATATATATATATATCTACGTATGTGTATGTAGATCCTAATCATTCTTTTAATGACGAATTTAACATTCTTCACATTCAAAATAAAGGCCTTAAGCTATATTTGTTAGAATCTATGGAAATCAACAAATTTAAAAAACACAGATATAATTCTATATATATATCCTCCTAACATTGCAGACTCTGCATTAAGGTTTTTACCATACACAGCGGACTCGAGCGATTTATGGACTCAATATACAGAGTCCGTAAAGTTTTTCATGTATTTCTTTTAACTGATTGTTATTTTCTACCAAAATTTTATTGAATGCGAAACTAGAGACCTCTACCTACTGCACAAATGTATTACAAAAATTGTGGGTATTATAGAATAGCTGCAAATTATAAAACAAAATGAGTCCGTAAAGTCACCTTTAATTCAGCCATTTGCCGTGGAGAGCGCTTTTATGAGTATACTGAATGTGTATATCACTTATGTGTTAAACCATATTGCCATATTACAGACTCGACTTAGCTGGCAACAGTGTTGTTCAACTATTGAATCATTTTATCTGTCTCAAATTACAGAGTAAGATTGTTTACGTTCATATGGTGATGTTATCGTTAATTTTTATGTGTTGGAAAATGTATTGGTATACAGTGTATATATTTAGTAAAATAAACGAGGATATTTTGTTTCACAAAAATTACTTCGACACTGAAATTTTTAATAAAAGAACACGTATTTCTATTTATATACGCATATAGAATAAGCTACTTATTTTTTATTCAATTGAAAAGTTACATTGAGATTAGATTTTTGAAAGGACGCAATTTAATTTTTTTGATATGTGGGGGTGGTGAGTATAAACTTCAATTCAAGTTTGTGAAGTCGCAACCCTTGTTCCCAGGCCGTCATCTTGGAAAAAGAGAGGCAAA
Source organism: Diabrotica balteata (assembly GCA_918026665.1). Classification (NCBI taxonomy): domain Eukaryota; kingdom Metazoa; phylum Arthropoda; class Insecta; order Coleoptera; family Chrysomelidae; genus Diabrotica; species Diabrotica balteata. Next base: position 70,644,752 of record OU898282.1, on the reverse strand, counting down.
GGGTTTTTGCGCTGTATCTCGTAAATTAGCAACTTTACAGAAAATTTTATAAATCATTATTTTTACCAAATTAAATTTTCTACAACTTTATCTGTATTACTTTTTATCGGAAAATAAAAAATAACAAAGTTATAAACCAAAATAACTAAAAAATTTTGCAAAATTTTTCGATTGTGCTTTTCGCTTATAACTTTTTCTAGCGATTTTACAATAAAACAATAATTAAAAAAAAACAATAAATTTTAAAAAAATGGATGGTTGTGTAGCTGTGTGAAAACTTTTGTAAATGGATTCCGTTAATAAATAAAATGATATCAGAGCAATATCATAGAGTAATTTTCACTACAAATTTGTTTAATTTCATTCATTTTCTAGTTTTTGCAGCGCTCCAATGTTGATTGGGTCCTTGAATACTCGCCATCTTGAAATAAGGAGTGTAAAGGAGAGTGAAAATTTTATAAAACATTATTTATAGCAAATTAAATTGTATTTATTTATATAACTTTTAATCGAAAATTGAAAAAAAAAAGTTACAAACAAAAATAACTAAAACATTTGAATAAGTCTTTTGGGCCTTATAACTTTTTTTTGGTTATTTTAAAATAAAATTACATTAAATCGACCTTAAGCTTAGTTTTTTTATTATATATTTTTTCTTCATATCATTTATTATTTTGTTAACCTTCCTATGGTCTCTCTCTCTCCCTCTCTCTCTTTCTCGCTCTTTCTCTCTCTCTTTAATCTCTCCTCTCAAAGGGAGTGTAGTGATCATCGTGATTCCTATGGTATCATTAGTTTATTATTGATCTTTTTCCCAATCACCTATGAGGTAGAGTCTGGAAGTTTTTGAACAAACTTTTGTTTGAGCCTTATACATTTTTTCTGGTCATTTTGCAATAAAAGACATGAGAGCACTATTATAGAGGGTTTTCAACGAATAATTTTTACTGCAAATGTGTTTTATTTCATGAATTTCTTTCGGTTTTATAGCATTCCGAAGTTGTCCGGATTCATGAGTACTCATAAAAATATAATAAAAATGAACAATTCCACTTAGTTTCCTGTTATAAATTTTTTTATTCACATCTTTCGGAATCAATTTATCATTTTCTTAACAGTTCTATGTTATTATTATTTTATTATCGACCCTTTTTTACCAACAAAAAACTTTCTCCGTCTCATGCGCTTGCGTCGCACGAAAAAGCACAAATCGACAGAGATAACGTTTAATAAGTGTACCGTGCCAACAGTATCCTAACATCAACTTCTTAGTAATGTAGAGAACCAAAAATACCTAATGGATCTTCACAAACTGCTCTATGAGAAGTGGGTTTTAGTGTCGTCCAGGCAGAATCTGATGCAGACACAGTCAGAACCTGTTTTGCACTTGCTTAATTTGAATCATGTGCTTCTAAGACCGTCGTAACAGACGACATGGCCATTCTTGTCTTGCTTACGGCATTAAGAATTAAGAGGTGTAATGATGTGCGTCAAAAGTGTCCGATTTTTTTAAACCTTCAAAAGGGTGTAAGTCGCATCAATTATACAGTCCTTTAAGTTTTATGTATAGCGATCATTGCAGAGTTTTGCTATTTTCCCATGATATTTCAAGTTGCCACACAACATCAGCAGCTTACAAGATCGGCAAAATTCATTAAAATTTTACAGAAACACCCTTAATTCGCTAGCCGAACAACAATATTTCTCAGTGAGAAGGCCCAGCTATAGTTGCTCACTGTCGTTGGCGAATATTTTTTTGTCTCTTTATATAATAGAAAGAAAGATGATTCTCTGACAGCATGAGATACAAACGATTTGCCGAGACCAAAATGACCAAAGTGACCAAAAATGTATTTAACTTATCATTGATTCCGCCAACACAAGATACAGCACGTTTCGAAAGTCTTAGAATTTATCAGCAGAAAACACTGCGATCCTGAAGTTTGGGGCTAAAAAAACGTAAAAAAATTTGGATACCAATCAAAACTTTCAAAACTCCAGCTCCCTTGAACTTCTAAAATAAATTTTCTGCAGATGCAAGGCAAACTGTGAAAGTATGTGTGTTTGCCAAAACGCAGACCTCAAATGCTCTAAAGTGTGCCTTAATTGTTCTGGTGAAACCTGCAGTAATATCATGGAAATTGAAGAACATAGGGGGATTTTATTTCTCCCCCTGAATATGTTGCTAACTGCTTATTGAAGCAGTACCTTCGATTTTGGTTCTATGTAGTTATAATAAAATAAAATTGGTTACCTTATATTTTGGCGATCACACTCTCGTAATTACTTTAAATTACACTTAATAATTAAAACTATATTTTTTTTTTATATAACACAAAATCTTTTGTGGAGAAATGAGCGATTTATTTTAAAAGTGACAAATATTTGAGAGTTATTAAAATTGACAAATATTAGAGTAATGTCAGAAATTATTGAATGACTGTTGTCGACGTCATAAAGGTTAAGAAGGGAATTTCTCGCAATTATGTGCAGCAAATAGAAACAGCATCTGTCTTGCATTATCGGCAATTCGACCTATGAATTTTTTAGGTTGCGATATGCAACATAGTCCCCCCCTTGATGTGAACGCATCAAAAAGAAAAAAAAAAAAAAAAATGTTTATGTACAATTTGAAGAAAGGTATAACTAAACTAACAAACTATTAATATTCTTGAAGGTGAGTCATAGGAAGAGGACACAGTTTAGCAATAGAGCGAACATATAAGCCTTCAGGAGTTCTGACCTTAACAACTCTTACCTTGTTGTCCTTTCCCGGATATGTCTCAACTACCCGTGCTATAGGCCATTTGAGAGGAGGCGAGTTTTCGTCCTTAAGCAAGACGAGATCACCAGGCTTTATGCCTACCTGAGGAGTGAACCATTTAGGTCTATTTTGCAGCCTATTAAGATAATCGCGGGTCCAAACCTTCCACATATGCTGCTGAATTCTTGTGCATTTATTCCACAAAGACAATTTATTTTCTTGAATATCAGAAAGATCTGATTCAGGATAAGACATTAAATTAGATCCAATAAGGAAGTGTCCGGAGTAAGAAAGGAAAAATCGGAAGGGTCATCTGAGAGCGCACAGATAGGGCGTGAATTGAGCACTGCCTCGATCTGCGAAAGTACAGTGGATAGTTCTTCGAAAGTAAAATTGGAGTTACCCATTATTCTTACGAGATGGTATTTGAAGCTCTTTATGGCAGCTTCCCAAATACCACCGTGGTGTGGTGAGCGTGGAGGGATAAACTTCCATTGAATTTTGACACGAAGTAGCGAAAGAGCGAATAGATTCAGAGGTATCACCTTTAAGAAGCAACTCATAAAGTTCTTTCAATTGGTTTTTCGCACCTAGAAAGTTTGTGCCATTATCGCTGAAAATGATATTCGGATTACCCCTTCGGGCGATAAACCTTTTCAGAGTCAATAAGAACGCTTCAGTAGAAAGACTGGAAATTAATTCCACATGCACGGCGCGAGTAGCTAAACATACAAACACTGCCATATAGGCCTTAGTAAGGGGAGCTCTCTTGAGTTTAGAGGTCTTGATGGGAAACGGACCACCAAAATCAACTCCAACATTTATAAATGGACGTGCAATTTGAACTCTTTCCCTCGGGAGATTAGCCATGATTTGAGACGCGACTTGTGCGTTAAAACGGTAACAAGTGAGACAATTTTGTATTATACGTTTGATTTGTCGAAGACCATCAAGAGGCCAGAATTTCAATCTAACATTAGACAGTGTATTTTGAGGGCCTGAATGTAGAAGTCTTCGATGTTCTCGGGTAAGTAATAAATTGACAATATGTGATTTTGAGGGTAACAGTAGAGGAAATTTCTGATCATAAGGAACATCTGAAAGGAGAAGACGACCGCCTACTCGTATCATTTGAGACGAATCTAGAAAGGGATTCAATTTACAAATAGACTTATCTTTAAGCAGACGATTATCCATTAAAAATTGGATTTCCGAACTGAAGAAATGTGACTGGGTCAATTTGATGATCATTAACTCAGAACTAGAGAGTTCATGTGGAGTGAGAGGACCTGTACGTCTATGAGACTTAGCTCTTACATTGTGAATAAAACGAAGGCAGTATGCAAAAACTCTCTGAAGTCGAGTGAAACATGAAAATTTGCAGAGGGCATCATATACTTGTGAATCTGGTTTTCTGATCAGATGAGTAACCCTTTTGAGTTCAGGCAGTTCATCAACATTAATACTCGAAGGACCATTAGATACAAAGAGGTTGAAATCAAAGTGTGGATCTGACAAAAATTGAGGACCATTAAACCAAAAATCACAATCAAGCAACTGCAAGGGTGTAGCACCACGAGATAATATATCCGCGGGATTGTCTTTCGATCGTACATGTCTCCATGTATGGTTGGAAGTGAGTTCTTGAATTTGAGTTACTCTATTGGATACAAAGGTAGACCAACGAGAAGGGTGTGATTTAATCCATGCGAGGACGATTTCTGAATCTGTCCATAAATTGACAGAATTTATCTGAGATTGGGATGGAATCAAGACAGAAAGAATCTTCGTAACAAGATTAGAGAGTAATAATGCTCCTAGAAGTTCTAATCGAGGAAGAGTCACAACTTTTACAGGACTAACACGACTCTTTGAGGAGATTAGATTGCAAGATATAAAGCCATTTTCATGTGACGTTCTTAAATAAACACAAGCACCATACGCGCTAAGACTTGCATCCGAAAACCCATGTATTTGAGTACTTGTTACATTGCTAGAATTTTGCAGCAACCTAGGAATCTTGAGATTGGAGATGTGAGGAAGTGTTTGTAAAAATAGATTCCATTCGGTAAGCAATTTTGGACTGAGAGGGTCATCCCAATTCGACCTTTCTAACCAAATCTTTCTCATAATTAATTTGGCAGATACCACTAAAGGGTTAATCAATCCTATAGGGTCATAAATGGAAGCGATTAAAGAGAGAACTTCTCTTTTTGTATATGTATCCTTAACGGTAACCTTTGGCACAAGAACTGAAAAATGATCGGAGTGAAAATTCCAACATAGGCCGAGAATTTTGTTCGTGTGATTTTCAGGATTGATTACATAACTAGCTTCATTAGAGATATGAGAAATACCTGCGAGAAATTCAGGTGAGTTTGCACACCATTTATGAAGCGAGAAGCAAGCGAGGTTTAAACATTCCGTTAATTGACGATGAATTTCGAAGAGTGTTTCGAAATCGTTACAGCCATAAAGCACATCATCGATATAACAGCAATTTAAAAGAGCTTCACTAGCCAAAGGAAATTTGTCGGAATTGTTTTGAGCTAATTCCTTAAGACATCTAGTGCTAAGAAACCCGGAGTTATTTAATCCATAAGTGATAGTTTCGAGTTGAAGACATTTCAAATCCTCTTGAGGTGAATCACGCCACAAAATGTTCAACAGAAAAACCTGTTCGGGATTTACTCGAATTTGTCTGTACATATGACGTAGATCTGCTACAATACAGTATTTAAATAATCTAAAATTTATCAAAATATCGAATAATTCGCGTTGTACCGTATAACCAGGAAGCATTATGTCATTAAGACTTAGATTTGAGGTAGTTTTCATACTGCCATCAAAGACGACACGCAACTTATTTGTTACGCTATCCTTTAAAACGCAATGGTGAGGAATAAAATATTTTAAATCAGAGTGAATATTTCGAGTGGAGAGAGGCACATATCTGCAATGTCCAAGTGCAATATATTCATGAATAAATTGTTTATACTGTACATATAATTGATCTGACTTGATCAGTTTCTGTTCGAGGTTTAGGAATCGCTTCTTTGCGAGGAAAAACGATTCGCCCAATTTTTTATATTCGTTGGGAGATTTGAAAGGGAGATCTACTTGGAATCTACCAGATGATAATATTTTAAGTGACGATTTAAAAATGTCTTCGGCCTGTTGCTCCGAAGGAGTTAGGATTTTTGGAGTACAAGTAAAAGACGAGATTTCTTCTACTTCCCAAAACGACCGTACGAGTGAATCGGTATTTTGAGCTTGAACGAACAAGGATACTTCATTTCGAGGTTGAGTATTTTCTTGAATGTTAAGTATGGAATATGAGTCAATTAACCCAGAGGATTGAGGTACATTTCCACCTACAAGATATCCGAGATGAGTATTTGTTAAAGTAGGAAGATTAGGGCCTAATTTTATTAACCCATAAGTGAGTAAGTCGAAATAAACATCTGCTCCAAGCAACATTTGAACTTCGGCAGGAGTACAAAATTCTGGATCAGCCAGGTGAATGTTTGGTGGAATTTTGAGGGCATTAAAATCCAATGTAATTTGAGGGTGCTTACAAGTGATGGTTGGGAGAATCGCACAAGAGAGTGTAAAATGTTTTGTGGGATTGACATTTGAGAAAATATTTAAATCCACCATTTTATTCGACGTCGAACAGATTTCGGATATCCCAGAAATGTGAAGACTTTTTGTGTAAGGAATACATTTCAAGCGACTTGCTAATTTCTCAGTGATAAACGAAAGCTGACTAGCTGAGTCTGTAAGGCAGCGAACCTTAACGGGATTATTATGAGAATCATAAATTGTAACACATGCTGTTTGGAGTAGAACCTCCTTTTTGCCTGAGAGTGCAGAGAGAGATGATGCTCGGTAGACATCATTAGACTGACATTGATTTGCTATTCGTGGAATTGCAGGAGAACTTGAAGTTTCGCCTTGAGTATTGGGATCACGAGATACATTAGAGTGAGTACGAGAATTTGAAGTATCATGTATATTGTGAGTCTGGCGAGTATTTTGAGAATTACGATTTCCTTGTGAGTCTTGAGAGTGACGAGTATTTTGGAAGTGAGTGTTTCTAGTGGGTAGACTACAAGAATCTTGATTTGTTCTTGAAATGAACCGAGAACTATTTGAGTTATGATTAGAAGCGTTAGAGAAATGGAGCAATGTGTGATGTCTCCTGTTACATTTGGCGCAATTCGACGAAGAGGTACATGAGCTTGCTGAATGACCACTAGCCAAGCAGTTGAGACACGCTTTCTTTGCCTTGACCGTTTGAAAACGGTCATCTTCAGACATATTTAAGAATTCCTGGCAAGTGTATATTTTATGAGAGTTATTTTGACATAAGAAACATTTAAAATACTGATTATTACTACTATACTGCAAATTATTGCTAACTGTGTTAAGAGAAGTAAAACGAGAAAGTTGTTTTTGTTTCGGAGAATGGGAATACTCAGGAGCAAGATTTTCGAGAATTTTGCATTTTCTTTCAATAAATTCAAGGAACTCCAATAAACTTGGGAGTTTGTTTATATTACGATCGGTTTCAAATGATCTTTTAGTATTATAGTCTAATTTTTGAGTAAAGAGATTGATGAGAATTAAATCAGTGAGTTGATTCGAAATGTTGAGGTTTTCTAAGGCGGCGAGATGGCTTTTAATTTGAGTTAAGAAATCCCTTAGAACATGTGCATTGGGTTTTGTAATGAGTGGAGCATTTAATAAACTGTTCAAATGGCTGTTTACTATTAAATATTTATTTTCAAATCTATCGCATAAATTTTTTATTGCAATTTCGAAATTGGAATCAATTATTTCTAGATTGTCAATTAACTTTAACGGTTCATTCCTTAACACTGATTTGAGATAAATAAGTTTTTGAGCATTAGATAACTGTTTATCATTTGTTATTAATTTGGTAAAAACTTCAAAAAAACTGGGCCATTCTGATATTTCGCCCGAGAAAAAAGGTATTTTTAATTCTGGCAACTTTACATTTTGAATTGTGCTGACAGATGGTGTTACATTTGTTACAATAGGTTGAGTTTCAACTGGTTTTGCAGATAATTGCGTGATTTTCTCGTGCAAATATGAGTCTAAATTATAATACTGTTCTTCAACTATGTCCCTATCTGAACAATATTTATCAAAATCTTCTAATTCAAGTTCCTCTTGTAAGTTGAGATACTTGCGATAAGTTTCATTTAATACATTTTTGCGTGCAATATATTGACCGCAATCTAAAACTACATTTTGGTTTTTTGAGACAAATGTTTGAATTCTAGTAATACAAGCTTTAGTATGCCCTCTTAACTTTATAATTTTTGCAACATCAGTCATTTTGAGCGTGAGAAAAAATAATACAAATTTTAAATATAACAAGAGATACTTAGTATTAAGAACTAAATAATATTACCATAAAAATCTACTTATAAGCACTGCGAATCTAAAAATAAAATAAAATAACATGCGACGATACAAAAAACCAATTCGTAAAAGTTACAATAAGTGACCAAACCGCACAGTCCAACCGCGACCGAAACATAAAACTTCTTATCCCTTCAAAGTGACGAAACCAAACCTTCCGGACGGCGCCAATACGAAGAACCTTGGATCGTGGAACCGCCAAAACTGCGATGTGTGAATATGAAAGAATAAAAACTATGTCTTTTCTTTGCGAAGAAATGAGGAAACGAGTGATTTTTACGAATAATGTGAGAGAATCTTGAGAATTCTTGCGTGAAAGCGTCTTTGTAGAGACGAGAAATGATCGCCTTCGTGGTTTATCAATGAAAAATCCAGCTTCCAGCTTTACAAAGACGGGAACAGCTGCTGTATCCGGCTCGAAGGACATGAAGAACATAGGGGGATTTTATTTCTCCCCTGAATATGTTGCTAACTGCTTATTGAAGCAGTACCTTCGATTTTGGTTCTATGTAGTTATAATAAAATAAAATTGGTTACCTTATATTTTGGCGATCACACTCTCGTAATTACTTTAAATTACACTTAATAATTAAAACTATATTTTTTTTTTATATAACACAAAATCTTTTGTGGAGAAATGAGCGATTTATTTTAAAAGTGACAAATATTTGAGAGTTATTAAAATTGACAAATATTAGAGTAATGTCAGAAATTATTGAATGACTGTTGTCGACGTCATAAAGGTTAAGAAGGGAATTTCTCGCAATTATGTGCAGCAAATAGAAACAGCATCTGTCTTGCATTATCGGCAATTCGACCTATGAATTTTTTAGGTTGCGATATGCAACAGAAATATCAAAATTAATCAAAAGTTTCTAAGAATTTGAAAATGAATTACCCACAATTACGACAATTCTAACTCTACTAAATTAGGAACACAGCCTCAACTATCAAAGAAAAGTAACAAACAGCAGCTGGAAAACAACTTCTTAAATATATAGTTATGCTCAATATTATCTCACTTAGAAATTGTTTGTGGATTAACCCTAATGGGAATAACACTTAAAAACGCGCCTTCAAACTTTACTTCATACATGGTCGGGAAAAAGTAGATAATAAACGAATAATTACAAAAAAATGTTAACAAAATAATAAATTTTATAAATAAAAAAATATAAATACTTATACTAGAAAACTAAGCCTAATCGTTTTTATCGTATTCTTAGAACATTGGAGTTCTCTAAAATCCAAAGAAATCAATGAAATTAAACAAATTTGTAGTAAAAATTATTCTTTGAAAAACCCCCTATAATATTGATTGAATGTAATTTTATTGTAAAATGACCAGAAAAAAGTTAAAAGATAGTGACCGGGGGACAAGAATGGCGACCCTACAAACTTAAACTTAAGTTTATATTCCACATTATTACACTCCACACATCAAAAAAGATAATTACATCCTCTTAAAAATGTAATATTAATGTAACTTTTCAATTAACTATAATGTCTTCTTCCTCTTTTTTTATATAGGCAAATTGTCCGTTTTCTTCCTATTCGTGTGGATAATTTCGTTTTATCTCTTTATTTCCAGGGCTAATCTAACTATGATATTTTCTACCATTCTGCTAATACAATAGATTCATTTTCTTTTTCTTTCCTGTACCAATTAAATAATATTGTTTATTCTGCATAGTTTCTTATGTCATTGCTTTTTGTTCTGTTTAATAAGTCTTTTTCCGGTTATTCTTCTTCGTGTTCTCATCTCATTTGTCTTCAAATATCTATGCTTGTGTCTGTACAAATAGATTAATATTATTTATTCTGCATAGGTTTCCCATATCATTGCTTCTTGTTTTGTCTAATAGTATTTTTCCGGTCATTTTTCTTAGTATTCTCATCTCATTTGTCTCCAAATATCTGTGCTTGTATCTGATCTTGTTCCTACTGTATATGTCAAGACTGGTCGGATTACAGATTTGTTTATTTATGCTTGTTTGTCTAGATCTAGTATCTGTTTTACCGTATTGTGTCATTGTAGCACTTATCCCCTTACTTTCTCTTCAATATTTTTGTTGGTCGATAAGTTTATTCCCATATATTTAAATTTTAATACTTCTTTTATCAGTAGGTTTTCAATCTGAACTTTCTTTCACCTTGTTGGTTCCTTTGACAATACTAAACTTTTCATAATAAGTGATAAAATTTTCATATTAAATCGTTTGGCTTTGATATTAAACTGGTATAGTATTTATTGGAGATCTATATGGATATGGAGATGGATATATATATATATATATATATATAAGGTAAAGTCACCTAATACCGACCCATACAAAAATAACACCTATTACCGATCCAAATGATTAATACGAAATATTAAGCTTTGTGGATGAAAGGAACGTTGTATTGTCACAATTTCAGTCTACTCGCTAAAATCACGTGAATAATTTATTAGTGTCTAGAACGAAAGTACCCGAATTGATGCCATTCGAATTAGTTTATGGTCAGATTTCGTAGAGTGTAGGTTATGTGCGCTTGTGATTCATTAAAGGGGTAAGTACACAAATAAACAAATTAAGCATAAAATTCAAGTAGATATTTTTATATATTTATTATAAAGTTTGAAGACATTTCTATACATGTTGTCTATACTATAATATAGTAATTTTTCGAAGATTTCCAGTATTTAATGAAAAAATCGTAAAAATATATTGAGTCGGTAATAGGTATATATATTTCTAATACCGACCCAAGGTCGGTATTAGGTTTGAAAACCTTTATTTTATTAATCTATTATTTTGCTTTGCCATGTAGTTGCACCGTGATTGTTCATTTCTTAAGTACATATACTATTAAGTCGACGTTTTTTTTTCAATTTTCGACCCATGATTTATGTTATGCGTAACCTAATATTCTAAAAATTTCTTTGTCTGGAGCGACAAACATGTTAATATTTTAATAAGTCCAAACCCCTGGATAATGTAGTTAATAGAGATATTACTTTTGGTATATTTAATTATGGTAATTGTAAAAATCTTTAATTAACAAGAAGAAGGCGTTTCAGTCATTTGTCTCAAGTTTTACACAGTCGGTATTAGGATAAGTGCGACCATATTGAAATCAATTTACCGACCTATTGGGTCGATAATAGCAAATGCCATTAGCCTAATACCGACGCATTAAAAAAGGTGTTCGGTTATTAAGTCAGACATTGCACTCATTAAAACCGTCTGATATTTTTAATAGGGATGTTCACAAAAAATTAAATAGTTATTTAAAACATGTAAAACGATTAAGAAACACCCTAGGAATAATTGTCTAACATATAAAAAAAATTAAACAAGCCTATCTATAAAAAAACTTCATTAGAAATCTTGCAATAATTTAAATTTCAAGAACGCTCCTCTATTGGCCTGACGTCACTAGTCGTACACTTCAGCGCGCGCCATTCCCAGTGTTATTGTTTGCCCTGCTTGACATTATTTCAGTTCATTTAATTTTGTTTTGTTCTTGCTTTATCAGCTTTAAAGTTGACTTTTATAGTGAATTTGTGTAGTTTAAAGTGTATAGACTGTTTCTAAGCACATATTTTGGGTGGTGCAAATAAATAAATAAAATGGAAGAAGGTTTTCAGAAAGCTGATTCACATAACCTACCTACTGTAGATGTAACAATGATGTCTGATTTTTTGGCATCTTGTAAAGAAATAAATCAACCACAGAGTAGTGGAACCAAAACAAGCCAGTGAGTATTACTTTTAAATAATAATTATCCATTCTAAATCGATCGTTATACCTTTAATTGGCTTTTATTGTCATTGAAATATAGTTAGTATTCAAGTCATTTTTATACCTTTAAGGTGAACATTTTTTATTAAAACAAATTTTAAGCAATCCAAATGTAACTTTTAATTATTCTACAAACATTGTGTTTAAAGTTTTATTGGTTGAAATATAAAAAATCGTTATCAAACCTATGAATAGAGAATATACTTAATATGAAAAAGGTTATTATTGTAAAATGGAACTGCAAAAATAAGATCATTCTTTATAATAATAATTAATACTGCTTAGTGGTTTATAATAAATAAAATGTTTGTTTTTAGCTCTGCTAGAGAAAGTTATGGGGACTCAGCCATTGGATATGTCCAAGTAAAAAGGACAGAAAATAAGTGCATAGTGAAGGCAAGAATATGCCCCGAACATAAAATTAGAGACAAACCTTATTTTGTAAATGCTGTTGTCAATGAAGAACTTGAGGAAATACTGGAAGTGTCCTGCATCAGTTGTGTAGCTTCTTCTGGAGTATGCAAACATGCCATTGCATTTTTAATGTGGCTCCACCGACGATCTGAGGAGCCTGCCCCTACAGAAGTGGTATGTTACTGGAAGAAAGCCCCATTAGCACAAGTAGGAGCTGATGAAAAATATATTGAAGCTATTCATATAGGAAAAAAAATCAAGAAACACTCCACAACCAGTCCTAACACTGCAGGATTTTTTGAAGATGTGCTAGAGGGTATAAGAATAGGAAACTATCCATGCCCTTTAAATGCCCACCATAGAGATATTTCCGAAGTAAAAAAATTATCTGTTCATCAATTAATGATTGAATTTATAAGCAGTGATTTAGATCAAACAGCTGATAGTTTTGTCAATTTTTGTAACAAGCATGTAAATCCAGATATTATACAAAAAATTTCTGAGTTGAGCCACACACAAAGTGAAGATTCCCTCTGGTTTGAGCTGCGGTATGGAAGAATAACTGCATCAAAATTATATGAAATGGCTGTTTGTAAGAAATCAAGTGGCTCTCTAGTTAATCAAATTATTGGAGTGGCTAAAAAATTTGATACATTTGCTACAAAGAGAGGGAAAAAACTAGAAAAGGCAGTTATTATGCAAGTTAGAAAAAAAAATAAATGCAAATATAAAAACCTGTGGTTTGACAATTTTAAGAGAATATGGTGTTATTGGGGCATCTCCTGATGGAGTGACTGAAGATGCTGTTGTGGAGATAAAGTGTCCTATCTCAGACAAATCATTCCAGAGATATATTAAAAATATGGAAATAAGTAAAAAATACTTGGCTCAAATAAATCTTCAGATGTTGGCTAGAAATGTTGTGAAAGGGTATTTTTGTGTAGCACATCCGGATTTTGAGACCACAAAAGAGTGTACTATAATGGAAGTGATTTATGATGCAGAATTTACACAAAGTTTAATTAAAAATGCACTTTCTTTTTGGAAAAATAATGTATTTCCGTTATTGTACAGTAGCTGTAAATAATTAAATCTTCTTCTTCTTCTTCTTCTAATGGCGCTACAAGCCATTGTGAGTCTTGGTCTCAGAAATATTCTCAGTTGATTGTCATCAGTTGTTGAGAGGGTCCATGTTTCACATCCATATGTGACCACTGGTCTAATTACTGTTTTGTAGATTCTAAGCTTAGACTCACGATTCAGTAACTTACTTTTTATATGCATAAAAGCACTTATTACCGCTAAAAATCTGTGCTTTTATTTCTTGACTGATGTAAATAATTAAATATAATAGTTTTAAATCATTTTAGTTGTAAATGATTATAGTTAATAAGTTGTTATGGTATTATAATTATGTTAGTTCAAGGTTATGGGTGTCACTAGCATAATGTTCTGTAGAATTCACTGTTTAATTATGGGCTTTTGTAAGTTAATAATTGCACAGACTATAATTATGTCATCAAGTTTTTGCACTAAATCTATATTTACAGTTGCATGTGGACTAAGCATTTTGAAGTCTCTAATACGTTTTATCACACGTTCAATGTGAATCCGAACACTTGCGATTCTCTTGGTGAGTAGAACATCTTCTTTTGTCATCTTTGATCTACTTGTGATACTTGGAGGCCTCACTAAACTACAGTTTTTTTTTATTTAAAAAAGTCTCAATTCTTTTGAATCCCCTATCAGCCATCACTTCACAACTTTCAGGAAGTTCATTTAGAAACTTTGAGTTTTCAAATACTATAGCATCACTAGCACGTCCTCCATAACCTTTTGATACAAAGTTTATTAATCCATCTGGTGTTGCTGAAATAAGATACTTTATGGTATTGCATTTTTTATAATCAGACCAAGTCAACGCTTGCTGTTTAGCTGAGCTTGGTTTTTGAATTTGAATTTCCAAACAGTCTATAATTGATTGTACCTTGGAGAAACTTATCCTAAACTGAATTGGTAGATTTCTTTTTATAGAAATTTCTGATGGCCAAAAGATAAGTTTCTTCATAAACTGCGCTAAAACACATACTGTATTGTGAAATATATTGCTGGCGTATGTTTTTGAAACACCAAACAAATCACCAATCTTTTCAAATGAATCATTAGTTTTGATTTTATATAATGTCAAATATATGAACTGTTTCTTCAACATGCCCTTTTTTTCTAACACATCCAGGATGCCTTTATTTTCCTTTGGAATGCCAGTATACATACGCAGTTTTTCTTCAATTATATTAATAAATAAGTTGCGAAAATTAAGTTGCATCTGCCTTTTGTCCTCTATAGCCTCACTACTTTCACTGCTGTCATTGGGAGGATGCCAAATATCCAAGTCCAATACATTTGTTATTGGTGTGTCATTATCTACGCTGCTGTCATCATCAGAATACAACTTTTCATGTATACTTTTCTCAATAACAGATTTAATAGGAATCACAAGTTTTATGGGTGAAGTTGCAATATCTTTTACACTATTTTTTAACTGCCCTGACACTTGTGTTGACTTACTACGGTAATGCAATGGATTGGCCTGACAACCAAAGTCAACTTTAACAGGTGGTGACAAAGTTTCTACAGTCTCAGTATGATACTTGGCCTGGTATGAATTACTTGGATGTTGATTGTCTGGTATATCTTCAGGTAATACTGACTTAATTGTTGACAACTCAGATTCCACTAAAATGTCTTCTATTTTTCTTTTTCTGCCTCTGCTTTCACTACTTGGCCGGAAGGTAGTTTTTTTTTGTCTGGCTGACAAGTAAATATATGTGGAACTACTTCAGGTTTCATTCGAGCAGCAACTTTACTGAGTCTATATTCCATATAATTTTCCATGTCTTCTTCAAGCTAAAAAAAAAATAAATGCTTAAGTAATTGTCTCCAAAAAAGTTAGTCAAAGTTGTATGTATGCATGGCTACATTGGCTGGCTATTAGGTACTTTACCTTGCTTAGGTGTATTAAAAATATTTTCAAACTAGGTAACCATTTTATAATTTTAACTAAACGATTAATGATTTTAATATAATATAAATTCATAGCCATATCCACATGTGACCATTTCAGTGCATTTTACTGTATGCATTATTACTTTTATCAGTATTGAGAATTTTTATAATTTATTTTTTTATAACCAAGCTAACCTAAGTCTAAAACTTATAGAATTGGGTAAAAATTAGTAATTTAAAAACTTATTATTTAGAAACACGATCCATAACTTACATTAAAGTGATCTTCACAACAGAAAAACTTAGTTTTTATTGACACTTCCTTGATGTCCCTTCTAGCTGCAACAAACCATTTCTTTTTACGGTTTAAATTGTTTGGAACTGTAATAAAAATCTTCTCAGAATTGTTTCTAGACCTATTTAGACACCCCGGAACAAAACACCACTTATTTGGCTTCATTATCACTGTATAAATACGGTTACACTTCGTAAATACATATACACAAAAGTTGTCGATACGACTGCTGACGTCACACACTGTAGCCTCGCTGCGAGGAGCCGTTTTTCTAGCCTCCATCAAAATTAAAATTAAGAATTGATTTATCTTAAAAAATACATATTTTTAAACAATTTCATGTTTGCTATATTTTTATATATTTTATAATCTATTGAATTTAACTATATTTAAAAATTAGTGAACATCCCTATTAATTATATATTTCTTTTCAGGCATTATGGCACCAAAAATACGTGTACAATATTCAAAAGAAAAATTGTCTAGTGCCTTGGAAGCAATAAAAAATGGGATGTCAGTTTACGAGGCATCTAAAAGATTAGGATTGCCAAAGACCACTTTACGGGATAAACGTTCAGGAAGACTTAAAAATCCCAAGTGTGGAGTGCAACCTGTGTTTGCTGCCAATGAAAAAAAGTGTGTTGTGGATTGGATTCTTTATTTGGCGCAACAAGGGTTCCCTGTCACAAAATCCCAATTAATACACACAGTAGCTAATTTAATTAAAAACTTGGTCTGACAAAATCCATTTAAAGATGGTATTCCGGGAAATCACTGGTTTCAAAAATTCATGGAAAGACATCCTGAAGTTAGTACAAGAGTGTCCCAAAATCTTACCACAAGTAGGAGTAATTTCAGTGAGCAAAGTATTAGAGAGTGGTTCAGAAAGGTTGGGAATTATTTCACGAGCAACAATTTTATGAATATTTTTGAGGATGGATCCCGAATATTTAACTGCGATGAGACAGCTTTCTTTTTATGTCCCAAGGAGAAGCAAGTCTTAGCAAGAAGAGAAACAAATCTGGTGTATAATAGAATAGCTAATGATGAAAAAGAGTGTTTGACAGTATTGGCTAATGTATCAACAAATGGTTCACTTGCTCCACCAATGATATTATTCCCATATAAAAGACTTCCGAAGCATATTCCAAAAACTGTGCCACAAGGTTGGGGTTTAGGGTATACAGAAAGCGGCTGGATGAGTATGGAAGCTTTTTATGAATATATTGCGAATTTTTTTTATCCATGGCTCGAAAAACATAGAGTGCAGCTTCCGATTGTCTAGCGCTAAGTGAATTTTGCAAAGGGAAAGGTATAATATTGGGGGCATTACTGTGAAATTCGACCCACGTTCTGCATCCTCTAGACGTAGCTGTATTTAGACCGGTGAAAGCAACATGGCGAAACGTGGTACATGATTTCAGGCTTAATCATGAAATGGCCAAAATTAAACGAACAGACTTCTCAAGTTTAGTTAAGATTTGTTTCGACAAATGTTTAAAAGAAGATACAATAAAAAATGGATTTAAATGTTGTGGACTCTTTTCATTTAATTCATCAAAGGTTCAATACAACAAACTTTTCAAGACCAAAACCAAAATAGCAAAACATTTAACAGGGACTTTCGAAATTTCTAACAAAGATCAAAATAATCAAGAAACTCAAGAATATAAACAATTCAAACAGCAATTCGAAAATCGTTTGGGCCCTGAAACACTTTGTTTTTTCAAATCATCTGGCAGCTCTTGGCAAGGAGACTCTACTTTCGAAAAATTATTTGTGTATTGGAAATCTCTAGATGATAAAAATTTAGATGCAGACCTGGATAACAGAAATGAAGACTTACAAATTACTCTAAATGACACAACATTCATCAATAATATTTCCAGTATTGCGCACTTTAATGAAGATAACTGGGATGTTCTTGACTTCGAAGTCCAGGAAAATGGGAATCTCGCTATGTGTAGGTTCAATTCCTCCACTAGTGATGATTCCCAGGAACTAGTCTCAGACAAAACGAATAAGATTGTTATGGAAATTCACCCTGTTGTTAACACTAATAATTTAGAACATGGTGATAATTTTGATGTGAATGAATATAAAGATTACGATAGTATAGCAAAAACGCCTCAAAAGCTTGTTACACGCTCTGTGACTAACTTTGAAACGACAGATTTAAAACTGGTGCTAGAAAGTCCCCAGAGAACACAAAATGACATTTTTGAACAACTAAGCAAAGGAGATACTGAACAATTACCTTCAAATACACACGTATCTGCTCTACAGCACACGGAAAACCAACAACAACCAGAACAACAAAATTATAAAGACAACCGCATTAATGCAAACTCCACAGACATTTTTTTTTAGTTTAATTTCATATATTTTATTTGTTTTACTTAATATAATAAACACTTTTTTATAGTCAGGGGTGTTTTACTAAATATAGACAATGTTGATAACATCTGTTATCCCACAATCGGTAATAGGTTATAAAAAATCGGTAATAGGAAAAAATATTACTATTAGATCGGTATTAGGAAAATTTGCTCTATTTTGATTTAGTATTTTTTATTAGCAATAAAAATTGAAATTTGGAAAAATAATTTAATTATTTGGAAACGTAATATAGTTATCTTCACATAAATTATACGAGATTTTTGTAACCATAAAAATATAAAAGTAATCCAACAAAATATTGAACTTTCCTTAACTGGTGCGGTAATAGGTTATATATATATATATATATATATATATATATATATATATATATATATATATATATATATATATATAACACTGTTTTATATATATATATATATATATATATATATATATATATATATATATATATATATATATAAAATTATAGGACTTCTTCAATATTGGTGCAATGAACATAACCTCGTTGATATGTTTGACGTTAAATGTAAGCTTAATATACGTCAGTGTTGCCATATACTCAAATATTTCCCACTCTCACATATAAAATTATTGCAAGATTTATATTATATGAAATGAAAATGTAAAATTGAAAAATACATGTATAATTAAACAAAAATGTGAAAAATATATATATTTTTACCTATACATAGGTATATAATTCATTAAAATTATACCTATAAATATTATAAAATAAAATTATATCTTGCATTTCTACATTTAAAAATACTTATATAATAAAAACCATTAAAATTATGCTTAAAAATTAATAGTTTAGAAACTTTATAAATTACAGAATAAAGTAAAGTTAAATGAAAAAAAATTAGGTTAAACAAAAGTATTTAGCTATATTTAAAATAAAAAATACTATTTTATGAATGCTTTTTAATATGACTTCAAAAATTGTGGCTGTGGCGTGTACATTTTTACATTTTACAGAAGTAAAACACTTCACATTTACCTAAGTATATACCTAAATACAAATGTGAAGCATTTTACTTCTGTATAAGTTTTTTAAAGCATATATAATTTCGTCAAAGTATCTTTCTATTTTAAACACTCCTATACTTTATACAAAAAAAAGTGGCAACACTGTGTCACACAAACATATAGCTGGATGCCAGGTTATGTTCATTGCACCAATATTGAAGAAGTCCAAATTATATATATATATATATATATATATATATATATATATATATATATATATATAATATTTATATTTTATATTATATATATATATATATATATATATATATATATATATATATTATATATATATATATATATATATATATATATATATATATACTTCTAGCGGTTAATGTGGGCTCCGTACTAAAACGGTATTATACTAACTCCAGGAGAATATACGCCGTGTATATTATTATCTGAGTAGCGCTTTATGTAGACTCCGACCAACACGTCGGATCAAGTGGACTCCGTAACTGAATAAAACATTTTTGGGATCCGTATACAGCTTTTAGCGTACACAACTAAGCTCCTGCGATGTTGCCAGTAGTTGTATTAGTCGTAGATTTTCAAATTTTAAAGCAGGTACATTTTAGAACTTAAAATTTATTTAAATATCCACCAGGTTAGTCGTCGAGGAATTCCAAGAATATTTGGCTACTGTTTTTAAATATATTATAATATAAATTGTTAATATAATTTTATTTTATTTTTATGTTTAATAAGCACTTTGATAATTTAAATTACTTGCTCTAATTATTTTCAAACTTTAGTATCCATTATAAACTTATTAATGCTAATATATAGCATTATTTTATAGCATTCTAATATTTTAGCTATGGATTAAATCCGAATAGCGTTTTGATATTACTTTACTTTCTCGGAGACATTATATTGTAACACAAGGATCTTATTAAATTATAAAAACCTTCCTTTCATATTTTATTCACTTATAAGGGGCAGCACTAACATCAGTAAGATAATAAGGCGTACCTATAGTTCTGGGCAGCTTAATAGAAAACTTGAATGTAGCAATTTTATTGGTTTCGGGACTGCTAACTGGATTGGGGAAGCAGGATATCAGCATTAAGTTAATGCATATAGGAATTGTTGCTTGACGGTTGAAATATCAAATACCAGAAGGCACGACGGTAGCAGTCTGAGAAAGCAAAGCAAAACAACTTAACTATTATTAGACAATATCATATTTCCTAATAAACTAATATTCACTTTATAACGTGACAAAAAGATATCGAAAGAGTATGTACATACCAACGGGTTTCCTATGTCGGCATCCAGCAAAATTGTTGTAATATTGATACGGGAAACAAAAACCTTGAGAGAGAAATTGGCCCCAAGAAACTCTGCCTTAATAAACAGTCGAATAAAATACAGATTCTCGATTTAAATAGTCAAAAAATTAAAGAACAATTTATTAAAATAGAAACAGCGCCGATTTACGATGTAATCCATTAACGGCCCAAGGTATAAAGCAGCTCCTAGTTATGCTGATGATTACATCTATAAATATGTAAACGACATACTGAACAAAGTCCAGAGAGCACGAAAAAAGTTTCAAGTAAAATCAACGAAGTGAAAACCAAATACCAGCTCATAAACATAAGAGACCGTCAGTAAATCTAGATACAACGTTAAAGTCAACAATTTCAATTTCTAAAGTATGGAAGACATTAAATATCTTAGAACAATAATCGCAGTTGGAAATACTACCACTGAAGGAGTTTAGAGCATAATACAAGCTTTAGACCTATTTTTATGTACGGATGCGAATCATTACAATGACTAAAACAAATAAAAAAAGACTTCAAATATTGATAGATAATTGATAAGGAATAAGCACATCTAAGCACATCTACAGATAAGAATGAACAGATCATACAAGGTGGATAGCAAGGATTTTGGATTGGAGCCCAATAGGAAGGAGAAAAAGACCCCGAAGACTTCATCCCTCCATGATCTTCGGGGTCTACCGAGTAGTACGTGGTCATGGAAAAACGAGACCTTAGAGATGGAGAATGGCAGAACAGACAGGACTGGAGACGTTGGCTGAAAGAAGGAAGGCGGCGACAGCTGTAAAAATCCTTATATAGATTGATAGATAGATAAGAATGAGTAACATATCTTAGATAAATAAGCGGAACAAAAGAAACTGTGTATAAACTTGAAATTTCAGAAATAATAATTAAATGAATTAATGTAAATCGTAGGAAAAGAAATAAGAGGAGCCACGACACAGTGAAAAACTAGAAATCTTATGGAAAAATACAATAAACTATTACATTTGCTCTTTAGCACCGTGAGAAGATCAAAATACAAATCTGCATACATAATTATATTAAAGAAAAGTTAATAAAAACTTCTATTCGTCAGCAACCAGAGAAATTACACATTATAATATATTGAATAATGCTTTTAGCATAAAAAAAACGGTATTATAGTCAATAACAAGAAATTCCATCCAGTAAAAGTTTATTAACAGACGAAAGGTAAGATATAGAATGGAGCATTAATGTAACAATAAAACCATATACTTTTGAAGGATTGGAGCTATTTAGATATTGCTGATAACTTTGTCACATAAAAGATAAAAGCGAAAATGCATGTAGCAAACCATAGACATATAGTACAAATAGACTGAATACTGCCATACATTCACGTTTCCGCAATGCGACAGAGAAAACTGACGAAAAGCAATATCTGTATCTTTTTCTATTGGGACGGGTTTATCGACCACGTGACCTTCTCATTGGTCATTTAGGTCACGCGTTCGATAAACCTGGCAAATTAGAAAGAGATGCAGGGACTGCTTTTCGCCAGTTTTCTCTGTCGCACTGGGGAAACGGACCTGTATTGCAACAGTCAGTCTATTTGTATTTTATGTATATGTAGCTAACTGATATCCTCATATCACTATTAAATCTACAAAAAGAAGAAACTGCAATATAATAAAAATTTGTTTAGTACGTGTCTAGAAAAGAACTCTAAAAAAGAATTTGGAGAAAGAAACGTCAACTACATGTGTCATATAAAAATCAAATTTATTCTTTTAACCAAAATGTTCACACCAAGTTTTAATGTATTTAAATATCCGGTAGCTCAAACTACTTGTATGCTATAATAGTATTCAGTAATCCATCTCAATATGTCTGACTTTATTTTTTTTTTATTTTTTGGATAGAATGAAAGAAATATGCCACAATATTTATTATGTACTACATATTTTATTTGACGCTTCAATGTTCAAATAGGAGTTCGTTCTTAAAAATGTACAATATTATTTTTACAAGGTATTACGTATAAGATGTTATTTATGTTTTTACTTTATCTAGTTGGTCATAATAATCAATTAGTTCGCGGTTGTTTCGCAATCTGTATTGATTTGTAATATTATCGATAACAGGTTTATATATTTCTCTAATAATTCTTTCTTCTGCGATGCTCAATCGGCTCTTATTTTGTTTTTTCGTCGTCCATGTTTCATGTTTTTATTCTCCCCGTATAATTAGCCCATTATCAGAGAGTCATTCCATCCAATAAAAGTGGAGGCTGCTCAGTCATCAAAGACAATCATTTCATCCAGTAAGGATGAAGACTGCTTAGTCATCAAAGACAGTCGTTCTATCCAGTAGGGGTGAAGGCTGCCTAGTCGTCGAAGAGACAAGTGCTATCTGCCAAACAAGAGAGTCGTGTCTTGGTTAAGGGGTAGCTGCCCTTTGCGCTATCGCCGATTCTTTTGTGGTTGCTATATGTCAAGGGTCAGCCTACATATCTGTTGCTAAAATTACTTCGCTGCTGTAACGAGTACCATTTACTGGTATATGAATTTTGTTACGAATTTATCTTATGTGCTAAACTCTAATAAATCTTTTACCGCGAATTAAAAAACATGTTTTAACCTTTACGTTTATCTAAATAAATATTTACTATATTGTATAATAGTTGTTTATGTTTGTTTTACTATTTGTATCTCTATAGGTATAATTTAGAATATAATATTATTTGTCTTATATACAAAATCATACGATTTGCGTTACATTGATATTTATGTGGCAATTAGCTATATAGTCATTAGTCTTTCCTGTCATATCATATTTTCCTGTAATACAATATCCCAATTCGTCTCATAATATTTAGTTTTCAAAGCAGCTGTTACACTAATAATTCGTTCACCTTTGTTAAAGCACTTTGGGTTATGACTACTTTTTCTTGGCTACGCAATTTTAGTTTTTAAATTACAGTATTTATTGATATGTTATTGATAGAGTATGCAAGTGTTGAGGAATAGTTTGGGATTGATATATGAGGTTGTGAAATATTATGTATTGTTGATAACTGGGTAGTTGTTATATTTTTATCTGCGTATGTAGTTTGAGAACTTGGGAAGTAATGTTAAGGGTGATTAAGGGTGGAAGAGTATTAATTACTATATTTATAGTAGTAGTTGGCACTGTTGTTGTACAGTTCTGATTTGGATTTGTACAGAATGACCAATTTGCTACAAAACGGTCAGATTTTTTACAATAGTAACAGATCTGTTTTCTAAAGATAAGAAAATACGATTAGATGTTTGATCGTGGTTTCTGACAATTGAGGGAGCAATTAATGTAGCTTTCAAAGGAAAGATAAATTTATGTCTTGGAAAGCTCAATATATATCTATATACTGGGTTTGTTGTACCTCTTCGTAAAAAATTAATTGGAGGTAATAAATTGAGGCCTAATTTTTTAAGTTCATATTCTATGAAAGTGTGATAAATACTAGGACAAACATTAGAGATCAGTAATCTTATATTTGGTGTAATTAAGCGTCCAGCATAAATTATTTGATGATTGATAGTTATTCTTTCGTTGTCAGCCTTCATGACAGTTTTTTCTAATTCTTCACTAGCTTCTTCTTAGAGTGCCGTCTACCTACGGAGGTTGGCAATCATAATGGCTATTTTTATTTTAGACATTGCTACTCTAAACAAATCAATCGATCTGCATTGGTACCAATCACGTAGATTTTTTAACCATGAGTTCTGCCTTCGGCCAACAGATCTTCTTCCTTGAATCTTTCCCTGTATTATCAGTCTCAAAATTTCATATTTTGGTCCCCTCATCACGTGGCCTAGGTATTCCAGTTTTCTGGTTTGTGTAGTGGTGATTATTTCTCTTTCTTTACCAACCCTCTCCAGTACTTCTTTATTTGTAATTCTATCAGTCCATGATATTTTCAATACTCTGCGGTATAACCAGAGTTCGAAGGCCTCGATTCTTTTTAAATTACATTTTTTTAATGTCCAAGTCTCAGCTCCATATAATAATATTGAAAATATATAACAGCGAATGGTACGTAGTCTGATCTCCAAATTTAGATTTTTGCACGTTAGGAGTGACTTCATTCGTATAAATGCTGATCTGGCAATCTCTATTCGTCTGTTTATTTCTACAGTATGATCATTGGTTTCATTGATCAAAGTTCCCAAATACTGATATTTTTCTACTTGTTCTATCACGTTACCATTTATTGTCAATAGGTGATGTATATTTTGTGGCCTTTTTGTAATCAGCATGTACTTCGTTTTTTTTTGGCGTTTATAGTAATTCCCATCTCAGCACTATTTATACTCAAGCTTTCGATAAGATGTTGTAGATCCTCTATACTCGTTGCTATGATCACAGTGTCATCTGCATATCTTAAATTATTAATTAATTTTCCGTTAACGGTGACTCCCGCTTCGATATTATTGAGCGTGTTTTGGAAAATTTCTTCAGAATATAAGTTAAACAAAAGTGGTGATAACACACATCCCTGTATAACTCCTCTACAGATCCTCATTTCTTCTGAGTGTTGCCCATCAATTTGAACTATGGCACTTTGGTTCCAATATAATGTTTGCACTATATTTATGATTTTACTGTCAATGCGCTTGTTCATAAGTATTGATATTAGTTTTTTATGTCTTACTTTATCGAAAGCTTTTTCGTAGTCAACGAAGCACAAGTGTAGATCAACATTCACATCCCGACATCGTTGAATTAATATGTTGATGGCAAATAGTCCTTCTCGAGTACCCATTCCATTTCGGAACCCGAACTGCGTCTCGCTAATATCCTCCTCTAGCCTTTCGTATATTCTCTTATGTATTATTTTTAGCAGAACTTTTAAAGTATGACTCATGAGGCTCAGTGTTCGATAATCAGAGCACTCTTTTGCTGCTTGTTTTTTAGGGATGGTTATAAATGCTGACTTTAGCCACGCCTGTGGTATTATTCCCGTATCGTACACCGTGTTGAATAAATCTGCCAATACTTCCAAGTTGTCCTCTTCCACTAGTTTTAAGAGTTCTACTGGTATTTCATCTAATCCAACTGCCTTATTGTCTTTAGAGTTTTTGATAGCATATTTGATTTCATCTATCGTGATCTTCTGTATCTCTAAAGGATTTAATTCTTGTATTTTCTGCATTTCACCTCTTTCAGCTTGGAAAAGTTCTCTAACGTACTCCTCCCATCGCCTTAACTTCTTTGGTAAATCTACTAGTAGTACTCCTTTTTTGTCTTTTATGTGTCCTTGCTGTCTATTTCGACCCATTCCAGTCACTTCTCTAATTTTTTTGTGCATATTTCTCATATCATATTTTGTTTCTAGTTCTTCTATCTCTTTACATTGCTTCATTAAATAGTTTATATTTCCTTCTTTCTTCCATCAGTAATAGTATTTCTTCTGTCATCCAGTGTTTTTTAGCCTGTGATTTATGTTCTATTAAACTTTCTTGAGCTGGTTTCAGTAATGGGTTTTTTATATTACACCACTTTTTATTTACATCCATAATTTGTTTGTTGTCAGTTAGTGTTTTTTGCATATTAACATTCACATTATTTTTTATTTCGTTTTTTATTTCTTCGTTTTGTAGCATTCTTACGTTAATTTTTGGTTGTTGTTTTCTGAGTTCAATTCAACGGAACTAATGCCAAGGTCAAACACATATACAAAGGTAGCAACGTCGTACAAGAAACTAAATCTCAACGCCAAAGTTGCACTGGCTATATCCAAAGGCTCTCTAATAACTGCATTGTCAAGCTAAATTGGGAGGATCGAGAAAAAAAAATGCCCTTAGGACGTCCACGAATGAAGGAGGGAAGTAACATATGGTCAAATTTAGGAATAATGAGACTACCTACATCTTATCAACACATCCTTGTTCAATCACATGCTATCCTACCTACAATCAACAACTTCTTTGTTAGGGATTATCAAATCAATTACAAGTAATCAAGTGAACTAGACTTAAAAAAGTTATCCCAGGAAAGGCACTTCAGAAATAGGGAAATAAATTTTTACAACGTCCTTTACGTGGCTAAGTTTTCAATAGTAATGAGGAGACAAAAAGAAGAAAAGGTAATAGAATCTTGTTGCGTTCTGACTATATGATGACTATGACCTTTATATAACATATAGGGAGAAAGAGAGACGAATGTCTACGTTCAATCTAGAACTCGCTGGTTTTTCTCCATTTTGAATTGGGTTTGTATATGTATTACTATAGAAAATAAACGGAAGAGAACTATAATTATGAAATTTTATCTAAAATGTAAAATCAATAAACAAATTATATATACAAAAAGATTATATAAATCCCTAATATTCACACATTAAAATATGCCCGATAGAAGTATGTCTTCTAAAAATACAAAAAAGTAGTTATTCATAACTCAGGTGGCTTTACAAAAGGTAAACGAATGAGCATAAAAGCACAGCTGTTTTTAAAACTTAATATTATTAGACAAATTGTGGATATCCATTACTGCTTGTCTATAAAATGAATCAGAAGACTATGCTAAAATATGATACGGCAGGAAAAAACGGCAATGTAAAGCAAATATGATGATTTTGTCACAGCATAAGAATATTGCCTCGTACTGTTATATAGCAATTTGTTGTCACAAGTTTATAATTTTTCGAAAAATGAACTCAGATTTAAATATTTAAACGTCAAATAAAATATAAAAAACCTATTTAACCTTATTCCCAGCATTATTCTTAAACACTGACATAACGTCACAAGAAAATAATTTTAAAAAAATCATTGCGAAATTCAAAATTTATATTTATACCGGTATCTCAGAAAATAATAATATTTTTATAAAGTACAGTCATATTTTGAGATAAAATCTTCAATTCAGAGCAAAAAACTGAGCACACAAATATTTATTATTTTATGTACTATGTTGTAAAATAAGTATACTCAAAACAAATAAATATTATCTACCAAGTGCTCTACTCCAGTTTATTATCTTCTTCTTCTTCTTCCTTCTTTATAAATAGGCTTAATGCCTGTTTTACTTCGGTTTTGAGCCTCAATTGACGTTGTCTGACCATCTTTTCCTCGGTCGTCCCAATGATCTCCTTCCATTTGGCGATTTGTCTCTTGCTATTCGTACTATTCTATTTTTTTGTCATTCTTTCGAAGTGTTGATTCCATTCCGCTTTTTTCTTTTGGTCCACGCGTTTATTTCCTCTAAACCACATCTCGCTCGTATTTCTTCACTTCTTACTCTTTCTCTTAAAGTTTAGTTTGTTATTTTTAGTTTAGTTTAACAATAAAAGATGTATGCGTTTACACGTTATAGTTTGCAACTGAATAAGTTAAGGACGGGAGAATTGTTTGTCTCAAGTTGGCCATTCAAAATTATGTCTTTATTTTTTAATTTGCTAATTTCCATAGATTCTACTTTTCATAGAATCTAAAGGTAGCTTCATAGCCCAGGGAAATAAGCATTTTTTCATGACACTCGTCCGGCCAGGCAACCGACAGTTATTTTGAGTAGTGTGGACCTGTGTAATAAAAACCTATATGTTTCCTGCAGTCGATTTTTTGGACTAAATTAGTTATTAACAAATTAAGTTCAAAAAACGGAAAATTTTTGCTTTTTTTGGCTATGAGCAAAAAGTGAAGCAATTTAAACAAATTTTAGAAGAGAGAAAACTTATAAGTTATATAAAAACCTTCAAAATGGCGTTTTCAAAATGTTTCTATCCTTATTTGTTGCTGAGAAAATTGCAAAATGAGTCAAAAATTTTGGTTTTTTATAAATGTTAATAACTTTTTTGAAAATAAACTTATAATATTTATATTTTATGGAATGATGTATCTTGTAGTGCTTAAAATAGGGTTAAAATTTTAAAGTGATCGGTCCAATAGTTAAAAAGTTATTTTATTTGTTTATCCCAAATTAACATTTTTTGCAACAATATAAGACAGAAATTTATACAGTTTTAGAAATTGTAAGGGTTGTTTCTGGTAGAAGAAGACTTGTTTTATTATTTACATTAAAAAAAAATTAAGAAAATTAATTTTAAATATTGCAAAATAATTTTGCAAAAACATGTCGATTTTTTGCTTATAAACAATTAGAATATCTTTTTAACCATTGACTGTAAAAATATTATTTTTACATATTTAAAAAGCTTGAATTTTTTTACAAATTTAAATAAAAAAAAGTTTGTCCTAAAATAATTTGGTACAAAGTTAGCCTCTTTTTTTATTTAATTCATAGCACCTTCGTTTATAACAATTAAGAAATCTAATTAGCGCTTTTTGAAACAATATACATTATAGTTTTAAACTAATAAATTTTAAAATTATTGCCCTTTAATGGAATCCTCCACAAAGCTTCAAAATGTATGTAAAATCCGTCGGCTTTGAAACTCTCGGGAGCTGAAGGGAGGGGGAAGGCGCTGTTAACTGTATCTCTGTTCCTTTTTTATGTATTTCAACGTTTCTTTTTGAAGTTGTATGTACTTTTTGCGTACATTACGAATATGCATTATTTCAATAAATAAATTGTCAAATAAACCACATAATTTGTTTAAAAACAATTTTTTTTAATTTTTTTAATAGTATTTAAGTTAAGTTTGAATGTAAAACAGAAGTACTTGTCATTTCCTATATTTTGGGGAATAAGCCACAATTTAAGTTTATAATAAGTTTATTTTTGACGTTTCGATTTCTACTTCAGAAATCTTTCTCAGAATACAGAACATTAATAAATTAATCAAATTTTGTTTTTGGTTACTTGGTAGAAAATTTGGTTGGAAAATTTTTCTGATAACTCTCCTGGGTGATTGATTAGGGTGAGGAAGCTCAGTAAATCTGTTTTAGTAAAAATTACAAAAAAAAGTTATTGACAAAACTTGTAGACAGCTTTAAACTCGACATTTTAAAATTAGTTACAATCTTACAGGGTGTTCTATAAGATGGTGGCAGACCAAACTTATGTTTTTTAAATGAAACACCCTGTATTTTATTTTGAATTTGAAATCTGCTTCACTTCCACATCACAGCAATGTAAAGTTTTATTATGTTATAACCAATATTACCTGAATATCGTATCAAGTTTAACTCCCTGTATAATTAAAAAGGAGTATAGGTCCATTGATCTATTGCAACCATAATTTTTTAATAATTGTTAAAAATTATAAAACATATTCGTTTTCATAATATTCGTTAAATAAAATACATGGTAAGTCAAAATGCAAGTACATTATTTTCTTGATAATTTTAAATAGAACACCCTGTATTTTATATCACTATCGAAAAGTACTAATATCGTACTTCAAATTTTATAGAGTACTCCCTATACATAAAGTTATTAGTTTTCTAGATATTTTTATTTTTCCATCAAAGTATAAATTTTGAAGGTATTTTAACGTTTACCAATATTATTGTGAGTTGACCATTATTGATTTGTCAGAAACTGACAGTTTGACATTATTGTTTATTAATTCAGTATTGGGGTACATCGTAAATTAGCACCAATTATTATTTAGCAATTCAATAATTTATTCAATTTAAATTAGCAATAATGAATTTTACTACTGATGAAATGATAGATAAATATGATCTGGATATTGAGGGAATACAATAAAAATTCATTACTATCAGCTAGAACGGTTTCCAGATAGGCGGCAACCTAGACAAGATACATTTGACAAATTGAAAGATTGATTTAACCGCACTGGTTCAGTGAATTATGAAAAACATGAACAAAAAAAACTAGTGTGACAGAGGAAAACGAACTGAGTGTGTTGATGGCAGTTATAGAAAACCCACTCACAAGTATAAGGATTATTTCCAATAAGCAAGAACTTAGTTATTACTCTTTTCAAAACATTCTATCTAAAAACAAGATGCACCCATATTATATTCAAAAGCACCAAGAATGAAATGATGATGATATTCAGAAACGAATAGTATTTTGAGAATGGGCCTTAAAAAATTAATGAACAGAGATTTTTTTGATTATATCATATTTGGAGATGAAGCTGCATTCCACTGAAACGGTTCTGTTAATAGGCATAAATAACTTTCACTACTATTCAACAAGTAATCCATACCAAATAGTAACATATAGTCAAACAAGATAATATTTAAATGTGTGGGGAAGTATCGTGGGTAACCATGCAGTAGGACCATATTTGTTTAAAAATAACGTAAATGGTAAGATTTATTTAGATTTTATCGTACATCAGTTACCAATATTATTAGAAGAGGTTCCACTTAATATACGTCAACAAATGTGGTTTCTACATGGAGGTGCTTCTGCGTACCACAACGAATTAGTACGTGGTGAACTTAATGATCAGTTTGGTGAAAGATGGATCTTAAGAGGTGGCCCAAGGTCACCAGAATTCAATAAAGTGCACTCATTTTTTTGGGGTTACATTAAGAACGAAGTATATAAAATACCTTCAATAACAAGGGATATAAAAAATAGAATCCGAATTGCTTTTCAAAATATTTCTTTACAAATGCTTAGTAATGTAAGTAACTGTTTCAATGACCGCTTTCAAGTATGCATAGATGTTTTGGGAGGTCATTTTGAACACCTTGCTTAAGTATGATTAGTTAAAATTACAGTTGTTTTTTATTTCTTTATGTGTTGTTATTTTTTTTTTTATTTTCTGTCGGTTATTTTTTATAAATTTTATTTGAAACAAATTGTTTTCTTTTCTGTGTCGTTATCTCGTTACTGAATTAAAAAACAATAATGTGAATTGGTCGGTTTCTGACAAATCAATCATGGCCAACTCCTAATATTTATTGGTAAAAGTTCAAATATGTACCAAATTAATACTTATCTAGAAAATTGATAACTTTAGGTATAGGGAGTATTCCATAAAATGTAAAGTACGATATTAGTACTTTTCGATAGTGAGTTAAAATACTTGCATTTTGACTTACCCTGTATTTGAATTAACGAATATTATGAAAACGAATATGTTTTACAATTTTTAACAATTATTTAAAAACTATGGTTGCAATAGATCAATGGTCCTATACTCCTTTTTAATGATACAGTGAGTTAAACTTGATACGATTTTCAGGTAATATTGGTTATAACTTTTTAAATATCCGGTATAACATAATAAAACTTTACATTATTGTGATGTGGAAGTGAAGCAGATTTCAAATTTAAAATAAAATACAGGGTGTTTCATTAAAAAAAACATATGTTTGGTCTGCCCCAATCTTATAGAACACCCTGTAAGATTGTAACTAATTTTAAAATGTGGAGTTTAAAGCTGTCTACAATTTTTGTCAATAATTTTTTTTGTAATTTTTACCATAACAGATGTACTGAGTTTCCTCATACTAATCAATCACCCAAAAGAGTTATCAGAAAAATTTTCTATTAAGTAACCAAAAATAAAATTTGATTAATTTATTAATGTTCTGCATTCTGAGAAACATTTCCGAAGTAGAAATCGAAACATCAAAAATAAACTTATTATAAACTTAAATTGTGGCTTATTCCCCAAAATATAGTAAATGACAAGTACTTCTGTTTTACATTCAAACTTAACTTAAATACTACTAAAAAATAAAAAAAAATTGTTTTTAAACAAATTAGGTGGTTTATTTGACAATTTATTTATTGAAATAATGTATATTCCTAATGTAAGCAAAAAGTACATACAAGTTCAAAAAGAAACGTTGAAATACATAAAAAAGGAACAGAGAACAGTTAACAGCGCCTTCCCCCTCCCTTCAACTCCCGAGAGTTTTAAAGCCGACGGATTTTACATTTTGAAGCTTTGTGGAGGATTCCATTAAAGGGCAATAATTTTAAAATTTAGTAGTTTAAAACTATAATGTATATTCTTTTAAATAGCGCTAATTAGATTTCTTAATTGTTATAAACAAAGGTGCTTTGAATTAAATAAAAAAAGGGGCTAACTTTGTACCAAATTATTTTAGGACAAACTTTTTTTTATTTAAATTTGTGAAAAAATTCAAGCTTTTTAAATATGTAAAAATAATATTTTTACAGTCAATGGTTAAAAAGTTATTGTAATTGTTTATAAGCAAAAAATCGACATGTTTTTGCAAAATTATTTTGCAATATTTAAAATTAATTTTCTTAATTTTTTTTAAATGTAAATAATAAAACAAGTCTTTTTCTACCAGAAACAACCCTTACAATTTCTAAAACTGTATAAATTTCTGACTTATATTGTTGCAAAAAATGTTAATTTGGGATAAACAAATAAAATAACTTTAAAACTATTGGACCAATCACTTTAAAATTTTTACCCTATTTTAAGCACTACAAGACACATCATTTCATGAAATATAAATATTATAAGTTTATTTTCAAAAAAGTTATTAACATTTATAAAAAACCGAAATTTTTTACTTATTTTGCAACTTTCTAAGCAACAAATAAGGATAGAAACATTTTGAAAACGCCATTTTGAAGGTTTTTATATAACTTATAAGTTTCCTCTCTTCTAAAATTTGTTTTAAATTGCTTCACTTTTTGCTGATAGCCGAAAAAAGCAAAAATTTTCCGTTTTTTGAACTTAATTTGTTAATAACTAATTTAGTCCAAAAAATCGACTGCAGGAAACATATAGGTTTTTATTACACAGGTCCACAATACTCAAAACAACTGTCGGTTGCCTGGCCGGACGAGTGTCAAAAACAGGGTACTTTTTTTGCTTATTTCCCTGGCCTATCAGGGCTTTATTATAAATATACTTTTTTAGGAATGAAAATACGTAAATAGAACCTGGAATATGCATGTAACGTAACCTTTGATCTCTGAGATAAACCCAACTCCTGAACAATGGCGCCGATATATGTAGTTAAAATTTTATACACCTATTTTAACCGTTTATTTCCTTATTATCCATATATGAGTTGTAACCGATATTACAAACTCATTTATTTTTCACAAAGAGACTCTACATTAACTACATTTATTACTATACAAATCTGATCGAAATATTGTCTAAAAGTAACAGTATGTAAAATTAAAATTTTTAATGAGAAGTAAAAGATTAGCCATATTTTATAGGGTTTAAAGATCCCAAAGACCAAATCGGCCTTTTTAATGCCAACTCTCCTAATTATGTCTATAAATATTAGAGAAGGAAATATCCAGAGATAAAGATAGGTACTTTACTTTACTTAACTTTATCA
>OU898282.1:70436123-70606123 GCA_918026665.1 Diabrotica balteata | reverse complement strand
AACATTAACATAAAGATTTATACAGTATGTCCAATTTTTTTTAAAATAAATTAATTTGGACACCCTGTACAAATAATTATGATAATTTTTTTTAAGATAAAAATACATTTATTGACGTTTCAATTTCCACTTCGGAAATTGAAACTATTGAAACGTCAATAAACGTATTTTTATCTTAAAAAAAAAAAAAATTATGATAATGTTTATACTACTCGATAAACCTTGCAACTGAGTTAGCACATGACCCCTATTTTCATTTAAAAAATTTAAAAATAAAAGTCAACCTGTTTTAGGATTTTTCGTTAAAGTCGCCGGCTTACAAAATAACGAATTTATTCCTTTCATTTGCACCATACTGTATAATCAAAAACAGTCTTGTTACACTTATTGTTGACGAGATAATTACGCTTAATTTGTAGGAGTGGGTGAAGTCAAATAAATTTAACGTCTACGAAAATGATGATCCCCAAAACAGTCATTCTGATTCCGATAACACTAACAGCACTGACGAATACAATCAATCTCACATATCCAGGTCTTATGTTTCCGATTCCGTTGATTTAGATTCTGATATTAGCTCAAATATTTTGATAGTTCAGGAACCAATAGTCGTTAATAGAAGTACTGCTGTACTAGATGAATATGTAAGCGAGCATTAAAAAAATAGTATACATTTTATTCTATAGTTTATTTTTATGAACGAGAGAGTAATTAGCATAATTTTAACTGGTACCTCTGACCACTCCATGGGCGTGCTCAAGATTAATTGAAAAATTACTTTGAATAATTGTAAAAAACAAATGAATTATTTCAGTGTTATAAAGTGTTATGTGTATGTAAACAAAAGTGACCTCTTTTATCACACACTATATTAGAACTGACTGGCCTACATTAAAAAGGGTTTTAAAAAATTTACGTTTTTTTTAATTTTTAAAAATTACAAAAGAGAAAAAGAGTTTTTAAAACCGTCTAAGGTATGTTAAATAGATGAATAAAAATATTAATATAAAACTTACAGCTACTTGTTACAAATCCAAATCAGATTCAGAAGATGAACTTTCAGAACCAAGATTTATAATAACTGGCTCGATCATTTTTATCAGTAATATTGTCCAGCTTCCACATTTTTTCCTCTTCTTTAATAGTGTGATTTACTGCCTTTTCCCAGTTTTCAGGTTTTACATTATTTACTGCCTCCAAAAACAACTGTTTAACATCATGAATTTTAAAAGTGGTATTTTTTCTTGAAACTTCACTCTTTATCTGTGCCCATACCAGTTCAATCGGGTTTAATTCACAATGATATGGTGGGGATCTAAGTACTGTCATTCCACGATTTTTGGCAATTTCATCAATTTCGTATTTTTTAAATTTTTCTTTATGAAGGGCACACAATGAATAAAGTTCCTTTCTTATAGATCCGGGATGGTACGTAATATTTTTTGAACTCAGCCAATTCTGCAAGTCTTTTTTTAACCACTTGGTTGTGGGCAGTCCTTCTATAAGTCTGGAGTGATAACTTGCATTATCCATTACTATTACACAGTTCTTAGGAAGAAGATCTATCATTTGTTCGAACCATTCTTGAAAGACATCAGCGTTCATGTCTTCATGGTAGTCACCGGTACGAGTTGATTCAAAAGTTAATAAACCACCTTCAACAAAACCGTCTGAACTGCCAATGTGTACTATTATCAGCCTGCGTCCCTTTCCTGATGGTGGGTTTTAAACCAGTAGATAAGTTATTTACAAAAGCGTGCCTTTGACTTGTAACAGTTTCATCCTGCCAAAATTTATTTGGTCTACGACCCTCGTTGATCCATGTTTCATCAAGATAAAATATTTTTCTTTTTTGGTTTCTCATTTCCTTTATGGTTCTTAGAAAATGTCTTCTCCATATGACAATATCGCTTCTTTCTAATAAAATAGACTTTCTGGGATTCTTTTTCCAGCGGAAGCCTATTTCTTTTAAAAGTTTCCATAACGTACTTCGACTCATTTCTGGGTAATCCTTATCATCTCGAACTGAGACAAGAACTTTATCCGATGTTGGAAATTCTTGTCTAAAGAAGAATTCATGCACTTTCCGTCGAAGTCCTTGTTTAAAATGATATATTTGAAATTTTGGTTTCCCTGGAGCATTACGTGGCATTTGAAAAATACCACATTTCTCTTCTTTAATAACTCTGTAAATCGTAGATTTCCCAACACCAAGTGTACTGTTAACTAACTCAACGGTCTCATCAACACTTTCACATAAACGTTTGTCTGTAAATGATTTAAAACAATTAAATATTAATGTTTTTTCATTAACTGTTAAAGGACCAATTTTTCGGCGTTTACACGGCACTTCCAAATTTTCCATAACACTAGTATACACAATAAACTGCACCTTGCAACTGAAGTACCTACTTTTAGTGAACTGTTAAGAATTTTGAATACGCCACTTGAACCTTCCTACAAAATGGAAAAACCCACTATCACATTTTCTGTGGAATAAGTTTAGAAGGTAATTATCTAGTCAATTACTGTCGTAGATTCCTGGAATTAAAGAATTAAATGTTTGATTGTTGAAACCCTTACTTCGTGGAATGCACTCATTTCAGATAAAATAAAACGTTTTATTTTATCTAAAGAATTAAACTTTATTTTGCAAATAGGTAGGTACTTATTAAACTTTTATTGGTTATATATAACCAATAAAATAAACATCTTATATTTCTTGCAAATTCATTAGTACCTGTTAACCTCCATCACTTCGACACTGGCAACCTTATTTAGGGATTAGTAACCTTCACAAGTATTGTATTCTATTCTGCTCCAACCTTTATACCTGGTGCTCATACTCAATTTAAAATTGTTTTCCTATATACTTCTGTAAACTTGTTGACAAATATCTGTTTTTCATTGAGTCACCCGTATCAACAGTTTAGGGATTTGCATACATAATTTATTGTTTTATTACTCTCTCATACATAAAAATACACTATAGTTGCGTTTAAGAAAGTTATCTGGGATTTACCTATCATCCCTTTAATTTTAGATAGAAAAAATTTCGAATAAAAGGAACAAGAAAAGGACTGTTTGCAAATTTTGTAAGAATAATGTAACAAATTTTGAACGACATCTTGTTAGACATCATGCTGACAAAAAAGAGGTGAAAGATCTCTCAAAATATTCAACAAGGTCGAAGGAAGACAAAAACATACGAAGAAAGATTTTATCTCTATTGCGATATGAAACTCAATTTGAGGCATTTATACAGAAAGAGAAAATAGATTCTAATCGATTACCCTGCGTTTATTGTAAACGTATAGTTGCTGTAAATTACTTACGTCGCCATTACAAAACGTGTGCTACCAAACCCATAAATGAAACTGGCCATAAAATTCAGCATCGTGCTCAATCTCAAACTCTAGTTGCTTGTGCTGATCTTTCTATAAATACAGCTGCTACTTTAAGGCTTTAAAAATGAAGTATTTACAAAAATGAAAGCAGACCAAATATCATTAGTTGCAAAAAGAGACCCATTAATTCGACATTTTGGGGAAAACTACTTAAAGAAACATAAGCGCGCTCAAATTTCGGTCGCTTGCTCTAATAAAATGAGGGAATGCTCTAGATTACTAATTGAAATGCGCCGACATACCGAGAAGAAAAATTTACCTTTTTTTGACATATTAAACCCTATGCTCTTTGATACCGTTGTAGCAAGTGCAAGACTAATCAGCGGTTACAACGAGGAAACTAAAATCTATAAAGCTCCAAGTTTGGCCATGCATTTGGGAACTACACTAAAGCAAATATGTGATTTGTGTAGTCATTTGTTAATGAAAGATCACCCCGATATTTTGTGTAACGATAAAGATGCAAAACTAAAAGAATTGAAGAGATTTAAGTTGTTAGTGAATAGTCAGTGGAGTTTTGAAATATCGTCATTAGCTGTGAAAGATCTTGCGGAAAAAAAGTGGAATAAACCAGTTTTATTACCTCTAACAAAAGATATAATAAAATTTAGAAATCACGTTGTAAACTGCGCAGAAACTAATTTTGAACTCTTACAGCAAGATTGGACAAATCAACAAGCTTTTAAGAAAGTAGTTGATTCTGCATTATCATAACTATTCTGTTTAATAGAAGGAGGATAGGAGATGTTCAGTATGTAACTATAGATTCATATTTAAAAAATTTCGCATGTGTTGACCAAACAGAGTACTTAGAGCAACTGACTGAATCTGAGAAGCTTTTATCAAATACATACAAGAGAGTTGTAGCTGGCGGAAAAGGTAGTAGACCCATTATTATACTCTTTCCAAAAAATGTACAGCATATATCGACTTAACACTGCAAATTAGAAACGAAACCAACATGCTATCTAAGGACAATCCGTATTTGTTTTCTTATCCTAACTCTAAATCTCAGTGGGTTAGAGCAGATGTCGTCATCAAAAAATTTGCGAATGCAAGTGGCGCAGAAAATCCTGTAGCACTCACGTCTAATCGCTTACGTAAACAAATAGCAACAGTAATGCAACTAATTAATTTATCGAAAGAAGAATACGCTCATTTTGCACAATTTATGGGACACACCGAAAAGACGCACAGGGAATATTACGAGTAAGTTATACTTATTGATATAATATATCATTGAAAATACTAACAACTAACTTAAAAAAAAATTATTTGTTACATTTTTTGCTACTACTAATTAATACTTAAAAAATTCTAATTCAAATAATCTTTGTAAATATAGCGATTTCATTAATTTTCATCAAAGTAGACTGAAGCAAATAATGAGGTGCTAAAAAGTTAACAGCAGAATTTTACAATAATGACAACGACAATAATTCGAGTGACAATTCGTGTCGTATGTGTTTTGCAGATAACATAGAAATAGCAGTAATACAAGTAGTTTTAGACTACGTAGTACTCTGAATAGAAATTCTAACATCCGATATAAGGTAAACATTATTTTTAATAATTTTTTCCTCTAGTCTGAATTACGCCATTGAGATTTTTTTTTTCTTGTTACTTGCTTGCAGAATAACGCAGGACGCTTACCAAATGGCAAAGATGTCAAAAATACTTGTGTTATTTGATAAGGGTCAGGGCCTTCAATATAAGGGAAAGTCTTTAGAAGATATTGATATTGATCCTACCAAGGATTTGGTCGAACCATGTGATAATTTCGATGATGACAGTCTATCTGAGCCACCAAACGATCGATCAGATAATTATGTTTGTGAAGACAGTGAAGTATTGGACAGGGACAATAGCGATAACGAGACAACTAAGCAGAAAAAGCATAAGAAGAAGGATTGCAGTACTTCAGGTATGATTAAAAAGAAGGCGAAGAATAACAAAATACGTTGGACAGAAGAACAGAAAAGATGTGTTAAGTCATATTTTAAAGGTCATATTCAAAATAAAATTGCACCAAAAAAAGAGGAATGTCAAACATTAATTGATGAACAACCCATCCTATTAGAAAATTTAGATTGGGTTAAAGTAAAAACTTTCGTTTATAATAGCTATAGAAATACAGTGTTTTAGGCGTTTGCGGTAGCTTAGGTACTTATTCTACATTACTGAATGTTCTATTTTTTACTTCTATAGTAGTTTTTATATTAGGCACTAGATTACTTTTTATATGTTATAGTTTTATATTTTGTTCTCTATTGCAATTAATTTCTTTAATGTTTAAATAAAGTTGTTAAATTTACATTATGGTTTTTAATCTTAGCACCGATAGAAAATAGACCATATATGTCAACCTAGCAAGGAATCTTCGAAGTAGTAAATAGTTTAATATGCCTGGGGTCTCTAATAACAAACGAGGAGGATGTAACAGAGAGATACGTAGAAGGTTGACTATTGCAAGAACAGCTATGATGAAACTGGTAACAATTTGGAAAAATTCAACCATAACAATACACGCAAAACTACGGCTGATAAGGGCACTCATTTTTCACATAGCCACATATACATCCGAAACGTGGACCTTGAACTAAGCGGATAGAAAAAAAATAGATGCTTATGAAATGTGGGATACCGCGGTATGTTAAGAATATCTTAGGATGATCATCGAAATAATATATCGATGCTAAAATAACTCAAACAGTAAAAGATATATTGCTTAAACAAATACAACAGAGATATTTGCAGTATTTTGGACAATTTGCTAGAAGAACAGGCACGATGGAACAACTTTTAATCGAGGGCAGAGTTAAAGGGAAAAAATCTGGGAGAAGATCTGGATGGATCAAACAGAAACACTGATTAACCAAGGGTTACATGACGCCGAAGAACTAGCCCAGGACCGGAAAGGATGGAAGGAAATCATAAAAAACTATAAAATCCTGATGATGTCACCAAATCCCAAAAGGGATTGGGAAGGATGAGCAAGGGAGCTCGCATATTTATTTAAAACATAAAATTTTTTCAGTTCAGAGAGGTACGTGTAGCAAACACTTTTGCCACAAGTTGTGCGCGACGATGCTTTTAGATAAACCCAAAAACGTACAGAAGTTTAAAAAAACTGTACGCATAATATAAGCAACATTAAAATCAAAATAAAGGAATAAGAATAAGGACAATGCTAATAAAATATAAAATTGTAAGGTACGTTTATTACAATAAAAGTATGCTTCATAATAATGTAGGTGCTATTACTATTGAAAGCATTGTACGCGGAAACAAAGTTAAATCTTGTCC
Organism: Diabrotica balteata; assembly: GCA_918026665.1. NCBI lineage: Eukaryota > Metazoa > Arthropoda > Insecta > Coleoptera > Chrysomelidae > Diabrotica > Diabrotica balteata. Next base: position 70,599,410 of record OU898282.1, on the reverse strand, counting down.
TTTTAGACTTTCTAATTTAAATCACCGACATGAAAACTTACACGATTTTATAAATAGATAAAATAGATACCTGCTTCGGATCTGATAAATTTAAGATTACCCCGTAACAATACATATTTAGTCAAATGCATACTTGCATGACATTTTATATCGCGGTTCTCAAAAGTGAAACAATAAATATTAGCGTTTCAGTTTCTTATGACTATTCATAATAATTATTGTATATCAGGTCCCGACTACATTACGCGATTAAATTATTGCGATGTTGCCACCGCTAAGAGGCGAAGTGAACCGCTAAACATACCGTGTATATCGGAGGCGCCGGCTACCTTTGGCTAACGACTGAGTATACACCTGTAACAAGCTGCGCCTCTGACGCCAGATACGGTGAACTAAAATGTATATCGAGAGATGATTTTGACTCGATTTTCCCTTTAGTTAAAAAATTGTCAAACGCCTTATACAGACGAGTAAGCAACTAAATGCACAAGAAACATCACTGTACGTGTTCGCCTAAATTCGGAGGCAAACTAGAACTAAGGATGTAGCAATCGGAGGTGTATGGGTAGCAAATGCATATATATATATATATTTATATATATATATATATTATATAAATAATATATATATATATATATATATATATATTATATATATATATATATATATTTTAATAATATATATATATAAAATTTATATATATATATATATACTATATTATATATATATATATAATATATATATATATAATATATATATATATATTTATATATATATATATATATATATATATATATTATATATATATATATATATATTTATATATTATATATATATATATATTTATATATATATATTATATATATATATATATATATTATATATAATAATATTTATATATATTATATATATATATATATATAAAATTTATATAATATAATATATATATATATATATATATATTATTATATAATATATATATATTATATAATATATATATATATATATATATTTATATAATAATATATATATATATTATATATATATATATATATATATATTATATATATTTTATTTATATATATATATATATATTATATATATATATTTATAGTTTATATATTATATATATATATATATATATATTATATATATATATATATATATATATATATAGTATATATATATATATATTTATATATATTATATATATATATATATATATATATATATTATATATATATCTATATATATTATATATATATATATATATATATATATATATAGATATATATATATATTATATATTATATATATATAAATATATATATATATATATTAAATATAGTATATATATATATATATATATATATATATATATTATATTATATATATATATATATATTATTTATATTTATATTTATTATATATATATATATATATATTATATATATATATATTATATAATAGGGTCGATCATAATGGTGATGTTATCGTCATTAATTTTTTATGTGTTGGAAAATGTATTGGGTATACAGATGTGATATATTCTTTTGCTAAAATAGATCAGAGGATTTGTTTGTTTTCAAACAAGAAGTTACTTCGTACACTGAAATTTTTTAATTAAACGAAGACAAGGCTTATTTCTATTTAGTATACTCTGCTTATAGAATAAGCTACTTATTTTTTATTCAATTGAAAAAGTTACTTTGAGATTAGTTTTTGGAAAGGACAGCACATTATAAATTTTTTTTGATATGTGGGGGGGGTAGGTGAGTATAAACTTCAATTCATAGTTTGCTGGAGAGTCGCCCAACCCTTGCTTCCCAGTCCGCGTCCATCATCTTGGAAAAAGAGAGGCAAAGGGTTTAAAAAACAATTAGGTATTGTTGCGCTGCCTATCTTCGTAAGTTAGCATCTCGTACAGAAAATTTATATAAATCATTATTTTTACCAAATTAAAATTTTCTACAACTTTATTTATATTACTTTTTATCGAAAATATAAAAATAAAAAAGTTATAAAACAAAATAACTAAAAAATATTTGAAAAATTTTTCTATTGTGCTTTTCGCTTATAACTTTTTTTACGATTTTACAATAAAACAATAATTAAAAAAAAACAATAAATTTAAAAAAAATGGATGTTGTGTAGCTGTTGTGAAAACTTTTGTAAATGGATTCCGTTAATAAATAAAATGATATCAAGCAATAATAGAGTAATTTTCACTAAAATTTGTTTAATTTTATTCATTTTCTAGTTTTTGCAGCAGCTCCAATGTTGATTGGGTCCTTGAATACTCGCATCTTGAAATAAGGAGTGTAAAGTTGTTGAAATTGTTATAAAACATTATTTATAGCAAATTAAATTGTATTTATTTATATAACCTTAATCGAAAATTTGAAAAAAAAAGTTACAAACAAAAATAACTAAAATCTTTGAATAAATCTTTTGGGCCTTATAACTTTTTTTGGTATTTTAAAATAAAATATACATTAAATCGACCTTAAGCTTAGTTTTTTTATTATATATTTTTTTTTCTTCATATCATTTATTATTTTGTTAACCTTCTTATGGATCCTCTCTCTCTCTCTCCCTCTCTCTTTTCTCATCTCTCTCTCTCTATCCAATCTCTCCTCTCAAATGGGAGTGTAGTGATCATCGTGCTATCCTATGGTATATGAGTTACTCCATAAAAATATGATAAATAATGAACAATTCCACTTAGTTTCCTGTTATATATTTCTTTATTCACATCTTTCGGAATCAATTTATCATGTTTCTTAACAGTTCTATGTTTATTATATTTTATTATCGACTTTTTTGTCCAACAAAAAACTTTCTCCGTCTCATGCGCTTGCGTCGCACGAAAAAGCACAAATCGACAGAGATAACGTTTAATAAGAGTACCGTGCCAACAGTATCCTAACATCAACTTCTTAGTAATTAGTAAACCAAAAAACCTAATGGATCTTCACAAACTGCTCTTAGAAGTGGGTTTTAGTGTCGTCCAGGCAGAATCTGATGCAGACACAGTCAGAACCTGTTTTGCGCTGTGCTTAATTTGAATCATATGCTTCTAAGACCGTCGTAACAGACGACATTGCCATTCTTGTCTTGCTTACGGCATTAAAGAATTAAGCGGTGTAATGTTGTGCTGTCAAAAGTGTCCAATTTTTTTAAACCTTCAAAAGGGTGTAAGTCGCATCAATTATACTGTCCTTTAAGATTTTATGTATGGCGATCATTGCAGAGTTTTTGCTATTTTCCCCATGCTATTTCAAGTTGCCACACAACATCAGCAGCGCTTACAAGATCGGCAAAATTCATTAAAATTTTACAGAAACACCCTTAATTCGCTAGCCGAACAACAATATTTCTCAGTGAGGAAGCGCCAGCTATCTTTGCTCACTGTCGTTGGCGAATATTTTTTGTCTCTTTATATAATGGAAAGAAAGATGATTCTCTGACAGCATGAGATACAAACGATTTGCCGAGACCAACAATGACCAAAGTGACCAAAAATGTATTTAACTATCATTGATTCTGCCAACACAAGATACGCACGTTTACGAAAGTCTTAGAAATTATCAGCAGAAAACACTGCGATCCTGAAGTTTGGGTGCTAAAAAAACGTAAAAATAATTTGGATACCAATCAAAACTTTCAAAACTCCAGTCTCCTTGAACTTCTAAAATAAATTTTCTGCAGGATGCAAGGCAAACTGTGAAAGTAGTGTGAGGTTGCAAAACGCAGACCTCAACATGACTAAAGTGTGCTCTTAATTGTTCTGGTGAAACCTGCAGTAATATCATGGAACATATCAAAATTAAACAAAAGTTTCAAAATTTGAAAATGAATTACCCACAATTACGCCAATTCTAACTCTACTGAATTAGAACACAGCCTCGGACTATCAAAGAAAAGTAACAAATAGCTGGAAAACACATCTTAAATATATAGTATGCTCAATATTATCTCACTTAGAAATTGTTTTGTGGATTTAAGCCTAAATGGGGAAATAATACACAAAAACGCGCCTTCAAACTTTACTTCCATACATGGTCGGGAAAAAGTATATAATAAACGAATAATCACAAAACAATGTTAACAAAATAATAAATTGTATAAATAAAAAAATATATAATTACTTATACTAGAAATCTAAGCCTAATCGTTTTTATCGTATTCTTACGAGTATTCAAGAACATTAGAGATATCTGTAAAATCCAAAGAAATCAATGAAATTAAACAAATTTGTAGTAAAATTATTCTTTGAAAAACCCCACTAATATTGATTGAATGTAATTTTATTGTAAAATGACCAGAAAAAAGTTAAAAGATGGTGACCGGGGGACAAGAATGGCGACCCTACAAAACTTAAACTTAAGTTTATATTCCACATTACTACACTCCACACATCAAAAAAGATAATTGCATCCTCTTTAAAAATGTAATATTCAATGTAACTTTCAATTAACTATAATGTCTTCTTCACTTATTTTTATATAGGCAAATTGCCGTTTTCTTCCTATTCGATGTGTATAATTTCGTTTATATCTCTTTCTTTCCAGGGCTAATCTAACTATGATATTTTCTACCATTCTGCTAATATAACAGATTCATTTTCTTTTTCTTTCCTGTACCAATTAAATAATATTGTTTATTCTGCATAGTTTCTTTATGTCATTGCTTTTTGTTCTGTTTAATAAGTCTTTCTTCCGTTATTCCTCTTCGTGTTCTCATCTCATTTGTCTTCAAATATCTATGCTTGTGTCTGTACAAATAGATTAATATGTTTAATTCTGCATAGGTTTCTCATATCATTGCTTCTTGTTTTGTCTAATAGTCTTTTTCCTCCGGTCATTTTTCTTAGTTATTCTCATCTCAGTTTGTCTCCAAATATCTGTGCTTGTATCTGATCTTGTTCCTACTGTATATGTCATAGACTGGTCGGATTACAGATTTTGTTTATTTATGCTTGTTTTGTCTAGATCTAGTGTCTGTTTCAACCGTTATGTGTCATTGTAGCACTTATCCCCTTACTTTCTCTTCAATATTTTTGTTGGTCGATAAGTTTATTCCCATATATTTAAATTTTAATACTTGTTTTATCAGTAGGTTTTCAATCTGAACTTTCTTTCACCTTGTTGGTTCCTTGACAATACAAACTTTTCTTAATAAGTGATAAAATTTTCATATTAAATCGTTTGGCTTTGATATTAAACTGGTGTAGTATTTATTGGAGATCATCTTCGTTCTCTGTTATCAAAAACCTCGTCATAAACATCGCATATTATCTTTATCTCCTTGCTTGCCGGTTGTTTTTTTATTTTTACTAGCTTAAAACCTCTCAATACTATATTAAATATAAAAGAATAAATATTACAACTGGACTTCCATATCCTGATTCCAGTTGTAGTGTTTATAGATTCTTTTTTTTTTTCTATTTGAACTTTTACTTCGGTTCTGTTTCTTACATGTCGGTTCTCTGATTATTTTTATGATATCAACGTAATCTGGATTATCTGTTGTACAGATGTATGTCGCATCCGATAGTCTCACGGTGTGATCGGAAGGAACATTTCTAAATTAACCAACATAGTTAGGCTAGTTCATTATATATTATATATACTTCTCTGCACAAGAAACTTGTTGTTAAGTCTGGTATACTAATCTTTTCTCAAATTATTTGATATTATTTTTAATATTAATTTCAAAATAGTACTTAACAATTCCTTTAGAGTATTATGGGTCGCACAATTACACCTATTTAAAAGAAAAAACATAATATCGTTCTCCATCTCCTCATGTATTGTTGATGACCTTAACCCTTTATTAATATATTATGGTTTAACTGTTTATAAGCCATATTTTATTAATTTCTTTTCTGTTTTTTAACTTTATGATGACATTCTTTTATCTCATGTTTTTATCATTTGCGTTTAACATCATTTGATGTTATATCGGGCCGGAGTTTCAAGAGCAATGTTCAGTTTTCCATTTGTTCGGTTTATTTGTCTAATATTATGTTGTCCATTTTTTTATTTATGTTGATATCTTATATTAATTCCTTAATTTTCTATTATACGTCCCCCTTATAACTTTTACTGTTTTTTTTATTGTTTTCTTCTTCGGCCTGATTAGCCCATGTGCCGTGTTACGAACTCTCTTATATTCATAATACCCTGCGTTCTTTCAGATCTTATAATATTTATATAAACATTCTTTTTCCTCCTTCAGATATATTTCTATACTTTGGTAAAAATTATAGTGTACGTTTTCTTTCATTTAAGTTTGTGTTTATTTTTATTCCTCCTAGAGGCTTGTTTTGCTTTATGTTGTTTTAATTCTTTTCCCAACTAACTTAGTTATCTTCATCGCATGTAACGCTTTGTTGTTAAATTATTTGATCTAGCTACTTTTGATATAGTTTTTTGTCAAAATTGTCTTTATTAATTTTAGTTTCTAGTGTTGGTAGTTTGTGTTTATGATTCTTTAATCGAATTAAGATGACTTTTTTCCAAAAACTAACTTGTGGCCAGTCCCTACGTTTAGCTTAGATCAAGGCTCCCTACATCTAATACTTGGTGGTATATTAATTTTATATTTGTAAGAATATGGTATCTCATTGATTTGTGATCCAGTTGTGTTTAAATGTTCTTTAAAAAAGTATTACATTGACTTAAATAACCAAAATTATTATATTTCTTTTCTCATAAATATCAGGTTCAAATTTTTAGAAATCATAACAATATTTTGTCATTATATAAGCTTCTGTTTAAAATATAGGTTTACTTTAAATATTATACTTTTGCCGTTTTTAAGATCATAAATCTATTTTGAGGTAATCCATTACTTTAAACAATCGCAGAATGAGAAATTAACTTTCTTGGCTTAAATAGGAAAATAAAGAGGGGAATCCCCGAATTATCGAAATACCAGTGAGCGAATTGACAACCACCGTATGATCTATAATCGCGTCGTGTATATGAGGCCCCAAGACCACAATACGGATAAAAATTATACTGATGAGGCTGTAATCGGAAATCGCACGTAGGTGGTACTGATGGGTAAGTACCAGAGGGGGAGAGTAAATCATGTTACAAATTTTTGTTTTACATCCAAATAGAAACTAGGGCATATAGAGATGGATTTTGTTACCTGGATTCGATATACACGCTCGACTAGAATACTTGATATACCACAACCATGGAAATAGGAGAGGCCGTATAGGTTGCGCTTTGGTTTGAGTCCTTAAGGATCGTAGGATGGTAAATAGATATATAGAATGATATAGTATACTACTAGTAATATATATATATATACATGTATATCTAGATATATATATTTAGTAGATATTTTATATATGATAATAGATACTATATAGTAAATTATATATAGATATGATAGATAATTTATTTATATATTATGATTTTATAGATATTTATGCTATATATAGGTTATATTTTTTATATAAAGTATAATATATAAATATATATGAATATATATATAAATAATATAATATAAATATATATAGTATATATATATATATATATAATAATATATACTATATATATACTATTTATATATATATATTATATAAATAGTATATATATATCTATGATATATATATTATATAAATATATATATAGTATATATATATTATATATATTATATATATAGTATATTAATATATTTATATATAGAATATAATATATATAGTATATATAATAATATATAATATTTTATATCTATATATATATATGATATTTAATATATATATAGTATATATTTATATAGTATATATATAGATATATATATAAATAGTATATACAATATAACTATATATATATAATAGGGTTACATTAAGGTTAGTATTATTAGTATATTAAGGTTAGTATTAGTATTGGGGATTTTAATGTATTAGGTATAAAATTTACAGAAAATATACCTTTTCTCCTAATCGTAAATCCCAAATAATAATGTGTTCACAAGCTCCAACGGCCACAAATCTTCCACCTGTCCTTCCAATGTAACAAAGCACACATTACAGGATTGGGTGGCAATAATGTTAAAGTTGCCTGATGGAATGTACCTCAAGTACTGTTTTGTCAACCCCATAGTTGTCTATGTCTTAAAATATTACCTAATAATATTTATATCCCAATAACTTTGTGTACAACTAAATCAGAGCGCAACTTTAACAAAATAAACTCAAAACACGATTAAATAGTATCTGATTAAACATGAAGTATTCACCAACCTAACCACAAATTACGTCTTCTTCTTTTTTGACTTAGTGATGTTACTTTTTACTATACTCTGTTTTTTAACCAGGAGGAGCATGATATAAGGAAACATGGTATTAATCGCGTTTACGACCAAAATCCGCCATTTTGAAGGCGGCAATTCCAGAATATTTGTACAAATTATGCATAAAAATATATCGTAGTTACAATTAAATTAAAATTAAAATTAATATTCTAGCATGTGAGACCGCAAATAATTCAGATTTTAAATTGATCTGAAACCGCCTCTTGCTAAATATATTTTAAAAAATCGAAACAAATTTACTTCATCTTTTCTTTTTTTTCGTTTTTTATGGCCATCCACCTCTTAGGTACGATGGTCCAGCTCAGTGGTATTTATTTTTATTTCAATTATAGAAGGGAATTCTCCTCACGAGATTCTGGGAAGATAACCAATATTCCCTTCAACTATTTTGGCCAATTTTTTAGTGGATATTCGTAAATATTTCTATTTATCATTACTGATATATGATTTTGTCTGGGTTCCTATCTATTAAAGCTATTGTAAGTTGTTATTTCTCTATGATGTAAGGTATATCTGGAATTTTGGCATTCTTGTGACAGGAGACATGCAGGTGGTTAAAGGATAGTGTTCGGTTGGGGTATTTTATTTTATATTTTAACTTACATTATTAATTGGAAAATATTGATAAACTTACCAATATAGCGTTTTCAAGGGTTTTAAAGCATTGATATTGTGGTAAATTATTTTGTACTGAAATGGGCGTTGGGCATCCACTCTTTAATAAGTTTTTAGAATATAAATCCAAATAGTGGTGTCCTATATTGATAGGACACTCTAGCATGATGTGTATTATACTTCCTATATATGACCACACTCACAAAAAGGGGAATCAATACAGTTAATTTTTGTAAATAGATGATCTGGTAGCCAAACCATGTCCTTGTTCGTCAACCTAAATACTTGTGTTGTCAGGTGTCTACGGTCTACTAAGTCAAACTTAATGAAACCCTAGGGATTTATAGAGAATTCGCTTTGACATTGTTGGATACCTGTAACTTTTCCCCTTTTGTTTAAAAACTGTTTAAGCCAATCCAAGTTTAAATTCCATTTATTATCGTTTGAGTAAGAAATGAAAGAATAGTTCCATTTTATCAATTATTTATGTTAGCTGGGAATGTTTAGGGTTCTACCTATATTCAGCCAATTGATCTGCCACAATATTCCCTTTTAACTCCTGGAGTGCCTGGAATCCAGGGCTATAAAAGGTGGAGAGTACACTTATGCTACCGAAATTACCGTCTCGAACCCCCGTCGCTGTATCAGCGACGCCGATCAACAAAAAGTTCCGCGACGTTGATTTACCGGGGGCATTGAAATAAGTTACGAAACCGAACACCGCTTCCGTACTTTTCGTACCAAACATTGTAGCGTTCCAGCAGTAAGATGAGTGGAGATTCGCATGTGCAGGGGATGGATGTTGGTGCACAGGAGCCTTACATTCTTATGTGCATTATTTACAGTTGATAAAACGAAAAAATAAATTCGGGTGAAAAAGGAGATGGTCCATTTCCATTTTGATGCAACTCACTCAACTTTAAAAACAACCGTCAAACCTTCAAAATAACAGTTTGACCTATTTTGGAATGACTGGAGATTCGATAAAAGATACGCAAGCTAGATCCAAACATGATTCGCGGTGTACATTGCGCGCTCAAATTTCTTTTGATGCGTAGGTATTTTACCGACAACCGATGGATCGCTTCGATGTACGTTGTTGACGCGTCGAGGTACGGTACGCGGTTTGCATGACTCCGTCCACACTTAAGAACGCGACGGGGTTCGAAACGGCCTTCGGAGCATATGTGTAACCCACCTTAATAATATCGTATCCTGCTTCATTTGCCTCAAGTATTAATCTTTTAGTTAAATTTACAAATGTGGTTTATTTGTTCCCCAACAGGTACTTGTCTTGGTAATTTTTGGATTGCACTTTTTGCATCAGAGAATATTATTGCTTTTTTAATATTTTTTTCTTAAGCAAACTTCTACTGCCTTATTAAATGGCAATAATTTCAGCAGTGCATATTTGTATGTGATCATGTAGTCTAGATGCCATAGTTATAATTTATTGGATGGATGTGAACTCCAAACCCTACTGCCCTTGAACTGGGTTCTAATGACCCATCTGTTAAATATCCAAGTGAATTCTTCATAGATGGTTGAGAATTCATTAAGAAATTGTTGATTACTATATGTTTCTCCTTTTTTGTTTTCGGAGAATATTGTTTTTATTCTTTCTATTTGATTATTTAGCTCAATCTGGAACAGGACTTAATACTATCTTTAAATAATTGTTTAAGATCTTGATCAAATTTACTTTTAATGTAAATAAGATATGGTGTCTCTTTTAATTTCCACATTCCTATCTGATTATTGATTTTGAACTCTAGCTCAGACAATATTTCATTCAAGGGTTTTCTATATCAGCTGAGATTTTAAGATAAAATTTAGCAGACAGGATTTTCGTCTGATTTCTAATGATGTTTCTCCACTCTCAGCTAATAAGGCATTCGTAGGAGTAGATCTCATACAACCTGTGATAATCCTCAAAGCTTTAAATTGGATTTTGTCTAATGTTACGAGGTATTTACTTTTAAATTCCAATACATTGCAAAGTAAGGTTAAAAAATGCAAACAAAGCAACGTCAGCATGTAGAGGTGGTTGATCCAAGTATTTTTGTGAATCAGGTCAAACTGATACGCTTAAACAAATATATACCTGTTAAAAAATACTGGTTTGGAAATCAGTTTGTTATCATTCGTTTAATAGATATCTAAACATAACGACAACATTATTTGTATTTTGTTAGATTTCTTTATAGTTATTTAAATGACTGTTTAACTTCAAATACTTAAATTACTGTTATTCAGAGATTGTATAAAAAGTTCATAAAAAAATGGCGATAGTTTTGTCTACTTCACGCCAATTGTCATCTGTTGATATTTATCTAAAGCTTTGTAAACGTTGAGAAATGCACGATAAAAATTAAGGACAAATGCAATGAAACCCGTACTCGTTTATTATAATATATTGATGGTGGATTTCGGTCGGCGCAGAAATGTGCAAAAACGAGTCCACCTAGTGAGCATACCTTGTTTCCTTATATCATGAGGAGGAGTCAGAGATATGTAAGAGAGGAGGAGTAAACCAAAAAGACAGATTCACACTAGAGCAAGTTACTAGAAAAGTCACCAAATACATCTTCTTTTTTTGTTGATTATATCGGCCTTGCGGTAATTGAGTAATCAATATTAGACAACCTCACACGTCGATTCTAACCTAACTTTGTTTATTTATGTTTGAGTAATAAAATAATTTTTTTCAATTCACTTCCAATATAATTATATTACAATAAAAAAAAAGGACGTTTTTCACATTTGGTCCCATGTATATATATATTTAAATATCGGGTGATCCAGTTTTATAGATCTCTAGTAGTTGAGTCCATGGTATTTAATTATAATTTAGAGAATATTTTTATCGGGAGAGTCAATAATGTTACAGATCTAAGTATGGTTTTTCTCAGAAATTTCTCTTTTAATAGTAGACCATATTCTTATTCTGGTATGATCAATTTCTTGAATCTAGTTTTTTTCTTACCAGATACTTTGTATAAATAAGTGTGTACTTACAATTTCTTTAATGCTGGATTCTTGTTTAATTTTGACAGTGAGTTTGTCCCATTTGTTATCAACAAATAAAATTTACTAAAAAATACCTAATTTCTGTGAGATAATCAACAAATCCAATCTAGTATGTTACATTCTTGCATAATTTTGCAGTTTATCTTGTGGTGATCTACAACCAGGAAGAACAAAACCAACTGTATCATACAATCAAACTAAAACACAACATTACTTTATTAATGTTCTTTTATTGTGATAAAAACTAAATGGAAATGCTTCTTAACAAGTATACACTAAATTTAAAAGATAGTTGCCGTTTTTCTTATGATAATTAGATATAAATAACATACACTTATAAATTTAACACTTTAAACTATATTTAGTATAAATATCATCTAGAAAAATATCACATTAAATACTATTCGCATATCACCAAGTCCAAGTTATTACAAACAACTTAAAGAGTCAGAAATCGATTTATATATTAGAGGAAAATATTAATAAATAATAAATTTCACAAATGTCATTAGTGTCAATGTCATAATTTAGTGGAGTAAACTTGCCTGCGGTTGGACCAATTGTAAACAAGCATTACGGCGCGGAAAATTTGAATTAATCCTCCTGGTTAAAAAACAGACCATAGCGTCTAGAGCTTGACCCACTATTCTGCGCAGTTCATTTGTATCCATTTCCGAATGTGTCAATGAGGCTTATGTGTTGGTGGGGCGTTACCATCGAGCAAAAAGATAAAAGAGGGAATCTAATCGTTATGAAAAGGAGACAAAAAAAGTGGCCTCTGATGGCGGGCATATCCGGAAATGCAAAGGCGCTAAATTTAAATTTTCCGACACTTATCAACAGTAGCTATATAATATTTTTCAGAATGTGTCTTAGACGAGAAAGTTTTTAATTAATTATTAATGAAAAGAGTCTAAAATGCGAAATAATTGTTAAAAAACTTCAATATAAATAAGATTTCATGTGACATTTGGGACAAACAATGACATAACCCAACTAAATTTGATGCCAAACAAGGAGAGAGACTCTCTTTCCTTGTTTAATGTGGCCTCTAAAGATCGCACTTCCTGTCTAACAAAATGTTTGCCCCCACTACCTTTACATTCCCTCTATTGTCTTTTTGCTCGATGGTCTGCAGTCTGCACCGACACCCGTCACAATTTAGATTTACATCATTTGCTTTGCGCATGTGTGGCCGCAATCTGACAGCTGTAAATGTGATATTTTATTTTGTAAATTGTAAATGGGCGCGTTCAGCAGACGGAGCTGCTCCACAACTGTTGAGTAAAAGTCTGCAAAATGCAACCGCTACCGCGGCGCTACTTCCGGAGCGGCCTGTCAAATTTGGTAGCGTAAAAAAGTATCGCTACATCCATCCAACATGTTGAGAGAAATGTCATTCTTGACATTTCGGTACTAAAATTGAGGGTTAGGTGTTTGTTTTGTTTTTATTTTAAATTTTTTGGAAATTGGCGACATTTGTATTGTCTAAATAAGTTGTATGTTGTTATGATATAAAAGGTAAAGTGTGCATGTAGACTCGTGTTTTTTGTTGTTGAAAGCTCTTTTGTGTTCTGGTATAGATTTGTTGAAGGTTCTTCCGGTTTAACAGAGATATAAGTTTGTATGTTGGGTTTTTGATTAAGTTTGTTATACCCCACTGTATAAATGTTTTTTATGTTGGCTCTGGTACTTAATATATTTGCTTAACCCTCCGTTAGTCGCTAGGAAAAACTGAGCATCAAGAGTCGCTACGGTGTCTGAGACCGACAATTAAAAAAGATTGTTTTTAATATAAATTTCATACAAATATTTTATATTGTTTATAGGAATAACTAAAAAATATTTTTGAAAATATTTTATTGAAAAAAAAAACAGATACAAAATGAAAAACACCAGTATAAGAATATATTGGGAATATTATTCTGAAGCTATTTTCTTGTGGCATTTTAAAGTAATTACTGTTTAAATGGGAATAAGCCACAATTAAAGGTTAAAGTAAGTTTATTGATGTTTTAATTTTCACATCGGATATCGTTCTCAAAATACAAACATTAGTTTGTATTACGTACTATATAATTTTCTTGTCTTGTTCTAAACATTTTACGGTGGAATAGCCTTTTTTTCATCTAGTAACGCTATATTTTCCAATAAACGCTAAGGTATTACTTCCACTTTCTTTTTTCTCATCTGCCACATCTTGTTCCGATTCATTTCCACCATCACCACCTCAATTTGATCTATTTCGCTTTCACTTTCCTCATCGTCAAAATAATTTTCATCGTCGGTAGGAATCATGTCCATAATTCCAACAAGCGTTGGAATCAAAGTTGTTTGGCTTCAAAGGACATTTATAAATAAGAATTGACAAAAACTTACCGATAAAATGTAATAATAAGATGTTAATATTTACCTATTCTGCAAGTTCTGCAACAAATAATAGCTACACCGTTAGTCGCTACGGACTCTGGCACCAAAAATAACTATAAAACTCACACAACTGTACCCAGGAATGTAAGAATGTACACTAACACGAGTTTGGTTGATAGGGAGAGGTACAGAATGTGGCGATAGAAAAATAACAGTTATTTGTAAATCCCGAATGAATAATTTTGTCGTCGGTGTGTGAGACCGATAGCGACTAACAGAGGGTTAAGTAATTGTTTGTTCTGAAAGCTGGTGTTATTCCTTTCTGTTTGTGTTTTCTTAGTTCTGTTGATTTCATGCCTGATATGTAATTATTGTTTCAATTCGTTGATGGTTTTATTACTTACATATCAAAGTCTTTGTTTCAGGCACTATATAAATTTCTTTATTTAGATGATAATTGTGTGTAATATTAAATTTTATTTTCAACTATCTAATATGTTGTTTCCAAGTAAGTGAAACTTTACTATATATTTACTGCGATTTAAAATGCTTTAAAATAACCAAGTGCCAGGCCAAAGTCTGCAGAAGGATATTGATCATATATCTAAGTGGAGCACACAAAATGGTATTTGGATGCGTCAAAATGTCATAATTTTCATTTGCACCTTCCTCATCCCCCAATAATATTTGAATATAGTAAACACAATTTAACCCTCTATTCTACTTTTGAAAGCAAGGATCTAGGTGTGAACCTTGACTCTAACCTTATATATAAATCACACATTTCCACAACAATACAGAAATCTATGAAGCTACTTGCTTTTGTGAGGAAAACCATCAGAGATTTTTCATACATCTCTGCTATTTGATCCCCTTCTTCATGGTTAGATCCCTTTTTATTTACTGGTCCACAGTTTTGTCCCCCTATTACATTGCACCTAAACTTAAGACTCTACAATTTTCTGTCATGCCATTGTATGGATGCATCTGTACTATGAATAGGTTTCATTAGAATGTACACTGAACTTCTCTTGAGACATGTAGAAATCAAAGAGACTGAATAGTTCTATTTATTATTATCAACAGTCTGTGCACCTGCTTCAAACTTCTCTCCAAAATATTTGTTTATTAGTCTCCAATATTTCAACTAGGTATGTGCAGACTTTTTATGTTCTTTTCATAGATACAATTATAACCCGACAAGAGAGAGCTGGCGGGTTGCGAGTAGAACAAATTGAAAAGTGGAAGGAATTGCTCGTTTCTATTGCGGTCGGCTAGGAGTTCACATTGTGTATAACCGTTTAAGTACCTATACTATATACCTATAATCGCGATTAAGTACCTCTCCTATCTCTCTTAGAATAATTCCTTTTCTATTCGCGCAGCTCACCTGCCAGCTCTCGCTTGTCGGATTATACTCTTATAACAACTTTACTCCCAGAACTCTTCTATTAGCTAACTCTTCAAAGAATCTCCAAATTTTTAATCTATCAGTTTTCCTCTTCAAAAGTGGTAATTCTGATCCAACTTTGTAATACTTTCTACTTCAGCTTTTGTATTGTGTTTAGTGTTACATTACCTGCATGCATTAGATAACTTAAAACCATTAGACCTTGTGACTTTTTCTGAATTGATTTGTTATCTTATTTTGCATTCCTCTCTATCTATAAATAATAAACTCCTAATCTATAAACAAATACTGATGCCAGTATGGACCTATGGCTGCTAACTCTGGGGCTGTGCCAAACCTAGTAACATCAAAGTAATCCAGGTATTCCAGAATAAAGTGCTGAGGAACATCGTAGATGCACCTTGGTACGTTAGGAACAACAATCTTCACCGGACCTCAAGATGGAAGATGTCAATCAGATAATCAAGAAATTTGCAGGGAGCCATAAACAATGACTCCATCATCATGTAAATGTCGAGGCTATCCAGCTCCTCGATAATACGAACCTAGAGAGAAGGCTCAAAAGAACAAAGCCTTTTGAACTGGTATAGTGAGTGAGTGAAAAGCAGAGCAAAGTATTGTGCGAGTATGCATGCTAAATTTAATGCTAGTTATTAGAAATAATAGGAAAGATACTAGTGAGTAGACACCTAATTTTAAGTTTTCATTAGTAATTTAAGTTAGAAACGAATTGATAATTGGTCTTACTGACCAGATTTTAATGTAAGTATACTTCAGTATATTCAGTAAAAAAAAAAATTGTGAATATATGTTGTTTTTTTGTTATTGTACTATTCATATATTGTTTTTCCAAATCAGTTTATTGTATTAACTGCATTTATAGCACTGTAAATAAAACTTGTATAATGTAAATAAAATGATATATTTTTAGTAGCTTTTGTTTTATTAAAATTAATGATTTTACAGAGGAAAGTGTGTTTATAAGCTAAGTAAGAAAAGTTTGTAAATATAACATAAATATTAATGAACCAAAATATTTACAAGTATCATCATTCTATTTGCCTTTTTGCCTCTTTAATAGATGTTCCCTCATTTTGTTAATAAAAGCCACACCCAAACTTACTCTTAAATACTCATTCCTCACCTCATCTTTTTTAGTTACTTCACTCACCCAATGAAGCATGCTCATTTCAGCCATGTAATTTCTGTTTATTCCTATTTACTGTACAACATTCAGTACCATATATAATCACTGGTCTCAAGACAATATTATAGAGCCTATCCTTTAGTTTTACTGGTACCTTCTTATCCTTATCACAACACTTCAGTCGCCTCCTTCCAAGATTTTCTGCAGCATTTAACAGTAGATTGAATACCAAGCATGATAGTGCATCTCCCAAAGCAGTCCTCGGTTAGTTTTAAATGACTCTGAGACTTCTCCTTGTATCCACACTTTACGTGTAACAATATATTTAATAATAAATAGGTCCTGTTGAGTTTACCTATTAGCAGGGCCGGATTAAGGCACGGGCCAACTGGGCCGCGGCCCAGGGCGGCAAAATTTTGGGGCGGCGGATTTGAGAAAAAAAAAGTGTAATTATTTTGATTGATTATAAAGCTTTATTATCGATTATCAAGACCAGTGAACCTGAGCATTAAATATTAAAAAACTATTTTATTGTTTATTATTTATTTATAACGCGACACTCTGCGCGGTGTAATGTGTCGCAGTACACTACGCTACGCCACTCTATCCAAGTGAGTCGAAGGGGCGAGGCGGCAGTCTGTATCGTACGCTACGCATGGGAAATTTAGTTGTGGGATCGTAGTAGTTGCTAGCATTGGCTGATGGCAGGCGTCTTGTCGCCTTGCCGCTTCCCTCCCCCCACCAACTCCATCACCGCCACGCGCCATTGTCATTCGGTTGTCTGGTCTCAACTCCACGTACTGCAGTCTGTCTAACTGTTTAGGTTTAACGTTTTTGTAATTTGTTTTGAGCGGAGTAACATTTTGAAATTGTAACTTGTGAGGTAAGAAATATTTATTTGTTTATAGTAATGGTAATGTAAGTTAATATAGATCTTACATCTAAAGGTTCAGATAAGTTTATGCAGCAGCAGTTAGCACTGGTGTAAGGAGTAGTGAGACGGTGAGAGCTGTGCTGTGTAGGCCGTAAGGCCGTAAGTTGTCAAATTTTGTGGCTATTTAATTTTGCATATTTCGCCATTTTACTTTGTGGTAGTAAGAGAAGCAATGTAATTCGGCATGTTGCCATACGTATAGGTTTCACAATGAGTTGAATAAGTAATGGAAGGAAATTCGCTTCCCTCATTTTTTCGCTTCATTTTTCCTGTCGTATCGTACTACAGTTTTGAATTATACAGATATTCTTTTTTTTACAGTCAGACCTTTACTTCCGATGTCATTGATGCTATAACAAGCAGCTGTACAAATGGATGGACGCAAACGGCTCAGTGGGTGGCAATACAAAAAAGTAGCCGAAGAGAAGAAAAAAAAATTGACAGAAGTTGTAAATAAAACTGCGAAGCTTGATACATTTTTTACAAGAAGTAACCTACCAGTGCCACCAGAACCAGTGCTTTTAGAAAGTGTCAAAGAATTTTGTGAAGTAGAACTAGAAGTATGTTCCATATTAACGCCTTCAGCTTCAACAGCTTCAGCATCAGTGCCTTCAGCTTTAACATCAACCCCTCCAGCTTCAGCATTAGCCCCTTCAGCTTCAACATCAACCCCTTTAGCTTCAGCATCAGCCCCTCCGGTTTCAACATCAACCCCTTCAGCTTCAGCATCAACCCCTTCAGCTTCACCCTCAACCCCTTCAGCATCAGCACCTTCAGCTTCGTCATGTGTTGATACTGACAAGATCAAACCAGCTATATCCGAATTAACTTTTGTTGTTGACGAGATTGAAGATCAATTAACAGTCTCTGAACCTGACTCTTCTGTCCATTTGAAACCAAATTATGATCCTGCTTTATGGATAGTGAATGAAGAGACGCGGGAATATTTTGTTAAAAATGGATGGAATCAAAATAAAGATTGCGATTTTAAAAAATCTGAAAGGCAATATCCAGACAGGAAAAGAGTGTTGGCTAAATGGCTATTCGACAGAAAACTTGCAAATGGCGAAATTGTAAATAGAGATTTCTTGATTTACTCACCAAGTTTAGGCTCTTTGTTCTGTGGTCCATGCAAATTGTTTAGTTCGACCTCTACTCAGTTTACTGAAAATGGGTTCAGTGATTGGAAACATGCATCAGCGAGAATAAAAGAGCATGAAAACTCGCACGTTCACTACAATAGTGTAATAGTATACAAACAAAGAGCAGAAGCAGCCGGGAGGATCGATAAGCTTCTACAAAACCAAGTGGAAGAAGAAATAAGGTATTGGAAGGCAGTTCTCCAGAGAGTGGTGGCCGTAATAAAAAAACTTGCCTCGCGTGGTCTTGCCTTTAGGGGGACTGACGAAAAATTTGGTTCTTTTTCAAATGGCAACTATATGATGTGCTTGGAGCTGATTGCCGAATTTGATCCATTTTTGAAAGCACACATTGAAAAATATGGGAAAGCGGGTAAAGGCAATCAGTCATACCTATCATCAACCATTTGTGAAGAACTCATCGAAATAATGGCAAAAACCGTTATTGATACAATTTTGAATGATGCTAAGAAAAGCAAGTACTATTCTATAATAGTAGATTCCACCCCTGATGTAACACACATTGATCAATTGTCTTTCATATTAAGGTATGTGAATGAATTGGGAATCCCTGAAGAACATTTTGTTGAATTTATGAAAAATCAAGGTCATACAGGTGAAGAACTAGTGAACTCAGTGCTTTCTTTCCTACAGTCGAAAGGATTGGACATACAAAACTGTAGGGGACAGTCCTATGACAACGCGTCAAATATGTCAGGAATGTACTCGGGGTTGCAGGCAAGACTTAAAGAAAAGAATCCCTTGATATTTTATGTGCCTTGTTCAGCGCATTCACTAAATTTAGTGGGATCAAGCGCAGCAGAATGCTGTTCTCTTGCAAACATTTCTTTGATCTCTTGCAAGGATTGTACAATTTTTTCTCGTCTTCTACGCACAGGTGGAATCTTCTTCTGTCAAATTTCACGGCCACAGGAAAGGACAAGAACACGTCGTTGAAGTCTCTCAGTGTTACAAGATGGTCTGCAAGGGAAGAAGCTTGCAAAAGCCTTAATAAAGACTACAAACCCATGGTCAAGACGCTGATAGACATGACTTCAAGCAATCATGAAAACAAACAGACACAATCCAAAGCCAAAGGGTTGTTGCGAAAACTAATGTCTCTAGAAACATGTTTCATGGCAGCCCTTTGGGGAGATGTACTTCAAAAATTTAATTCAGTCAGTGAAAAGATCCAGGCTGAAAATATGACCGTGGACAGCGTTGTAATCCTGTACAACTCACTCACAGAGTATGTGATGAACATGAAAGACATGTTTACCCACTATAAGAAAGAGGGCGAAAAAAAACTGCAAATTGCGCAAGGTGAAATGAGACAGAACGATGAGCCAGAACTTCCACAAGAGACGCAGCCGCAGGTGCAGCAAGATTTTGATCGCCCAAAAAGAAAGGCGAAAAGAAAGAGGTTCTTTGATGAATCTTCAGAAGAAGATGAAGAAAGAACTTATGATGAGGATGATGACATTAGGGAAATTGTCTTCAACAAAGTTATGACATCATCGTGGAAACACTTCAGTTTCAGTTAGAC
This sequence comes from Diabrotica balteata, assembly GCA_918026665.1. Classification (NCBI taxonomy): domain Eukaryota; kingdom Metazoa; phylum Arthropoda; class Insecta; order Coleoptera; family Chrysomelidae; genus Diabrotica; species Diabrotica balteata. The sequence continues at coordinate 70,578,881 of OU898282.1, read as the reverse complement.
AAAAGGATCTCTGTGTACACAGACTTCGTTGCAAAGTTTTCATTTCTAACAAAATTAAAGACTCTAACTACCGAAGAAATTACTGCTAACGCGACGTCTTTGCAGAAAATCTATATTGAAGACATTGAAGAGTCAGAGTTTATATGCGAGTGCATCCATCTGAAAGGACTTCTGATCCGAGGAAACTACAAAGAAGCCGAAAAAGACTTTTCACTATCAAACTTGTACAGATTTTTGATAGAAAAAAATCTACAGGACTTGTTTCCCAACGTGGCTATTGGTTTGAAAATGTTTTTGACAACTCCTGCTACAAACTGTTCTGCTGAGAGATCGTTTTCGACCTTGAAAAGAGTAAAAAACTATCTGCGTTCAACAGTGACTCAAGAACGACTCGTCAGCCTGGCTGTTTTAGCCATAGAACATGAACTGACAACAAAACTCGATTTCAGTGCAGTTGTTGATGATTTTTCCAATGCACGTGCAAGAAAGAAGAAGTTTTAAGTTATATTTACTTTAACAAAGCTAATTTAGTGAGTAAGTTATTTGTTTGGATATGTGATTTGTATGCTCTGAACAGTTATATTTCGATGTTGTATATATTTGTTATTATCCTATATTCAATACAGAAATTATCATTTATTTTGCAGTCTTACTCTGTACACCTTTTACTAATTTTAGCCCCTTCCTAACTGTCCTGTTTTTGCCCATAAATCGACAGCAATGACCGATTATGGCTCAAAGCCTGCGGGCACATTCACAGGTGAGCCGTCGCCGAGTAACGAAGCCGAATTTTCACTTCACTCCAAATCAATCATTCTCAGCCAAAATAGTCATAAAACTATAAAAGAATTGTTGAGTTTGGGAATTACGAGCTGCATGATGTTTCACAAAATAATATCAACAACGATTTTATTTACTATTATTGTAATCTTAAGTAATGGAATATCACGGTTGTAGAAAATGGTTTCGTAATTAACGGAGTTTTGTCAAATAGTTTATTTTAATTAATAAAACGCAATTTTAGGACATAGTTTCTTGTTTTCATCATGAGAGGTACTAAAACCATTACAATATCAAGAGACAGTTGAGCGCTGGAAAATGTCCCAAAATGCGTTATTTTGCCTCTAAATTTCAATTTTTTTCGGGGGGGGGGCCCGGACCCCCCCCCCCCCCCCGGTGTTGCACCCCCGCTAGGGCGGCAGGCAGACCTCTGGCCCATGGGCGGCAAAAGTGTTAATCCGGCACTGCCTATTAGCTTTATTAGTATTTTTCCATCACGCAGAACTCCACTCATTTTGTTAATACTGTTTTAATTCTATTACTTACATTTACATCCTAATAACTCTGTAATACTGAGTCTAACTACCTAAAACTACCAGTCTCTTTTATGTTTTATAACACTAGATTGAATGGCATCAAATATAAAATAGGGGTCATATTTATCAATTAACAAGTAAAAATATTTATAAGGTAGTAATTGGGCCAAGAGTAACTAATTTTCCAGCAGATCTATATAAAGAAGGTAGTTCGAATATCACTGGCAGTGGCATCACAGCAGCCTAGAAAAGAAATATGAATACAGCAGTCCCTCCCCAGCGATTGGAATACTTGCACCATACATAAAAAGGGAGATAATATCTCATACTCTTCTCTCTTGATACACTCAGAGTAGTCAACAACGCGGAGTTTGGTGCTACCGCGTAGTCGCACTCAGACTGCGTCATGCTGCGCATTGCACTCGCGTAAGAGACGATAGAAGCAGATATAGTCACATGACACTACACACACACATCTCTCACATACTTGACTCTAACTTGATGTGGGTTCACACACTGCTTCTACTAAAGTCAACACACACACACAGCCTAGTAGGCGAGGTCACTCGCGATCTCTATCACTCGATCAGGCCGAACATCTATTTAAATACAGTTTTACACTCTGGTCTCATATATGTTACCAACACAATCTATGTCGAGAACCGATCTGTGCGTGACACCGTTCACCTCCAGTCTCTTCGTAGCTTCTCTATCTTCGCATTCAGTCCCTTGCTCTGTAAGTCACCACACTCTCTTCGAGGTACCAGGATATCTATTTAGCTTTCAACTAAGGTTGATCAACTGAGAGAGTTGACACCATGATTTCCACTCCTACTCACATCGCAGATACAACTACTCATCGATTGTAGCGAGTTCTTCTCCCAGTACATCACTTCGTCTCGCAGTCTCTAACTCCACTCACTCGCATCCACTCAACTATATTTGGAGAGATAAGGGGTATTTTTGTGGAGGGTTTAGTATATGTATTTGATTGATTATCTTGGCAGTGAGACATATTAATCATGTATTATGTGTATAGGGGAGGGTTTGGTTGGTAGATGTATTGAGTAATAATAAATAAAATATTTTACAATTTTGTTTTTATTTTGGTGGGTGTTTTTTTATGTCTGTTGCTTAATGTGTTATGTTATTGTAAAGGGATTAAATTAGGTTTTGATATTTTACTACTCTTTTTTTTTTTTTTTATATGGTGTAATTGTTGTATGAATTGGTGATAAGTGTTATAATTGTATATATTATTGTGTTATTTTGTTTTCTATTTGTTGTTTTTTTGGTAATTGGTTAGTATTGTGTTGTAGTTTTAATGAGTAATGTATATTTTTTATTGATTTTATTTGGGGTAATTTGATTGATAGGGTTTATTTTATAGTTATTTGTTTGATGTGAATTGGGGTAGTTTATTTTTTTTAGGTGGGATTGTGTTTTGTATTTGGTAATAATAGTGAAGTTGTATTAGGATTTAGGTTAGGGGTTGGAGGAGTTTATTTGATTATTAGGGGGAGGGAGGGTTTGTGAAATTGGATTTGAGGGATTATGATTGGGTATGTTGGATGTGGTGATTTGTAGTTGTGGGAGTATTGTGGGTGTGAGAATTGGTGTGTTTGGTGGATGTTTTTTGTTGTGGATGTCTAAAGTGAAGGTTTTTATAATAGTGGGGCGGTTTAGTTGATATTTTGTACATGTAAGACTATGAGGAATTAAGTTGAGGGGTTTATTTTAAAAGGGTGTGTATTGGCACTTTTTTATCTAAAGGAATTGTAGCTCCAATGGGTATAAACTCCTAAATTTCCTAGTTGCTGGGTAATTACCTAAAACATTATATGTAGTTTTCAAAGAACTAATAATCTTTACTAAAACCTACTTCAGCACATTCCCTACTCATGCGAAAATGCTTTACAAAAAGATCTCCCATATATTGGGGAATGGTTTCCTCATAAAAATTTTGATTAGGAGGCACTTGAGCTCTCTCAGCATTATTCAGCTCTAATTCTTCAGTTTGTGCCAACTGATCCACAACATTTCCAATTAGCTGGATATTATTTTCCTTGTCCGCTAGTAATGTGACGTAAAGTTTAATAATATTTAAAAGTCAAGCTAAATTTACAATCTAAAACATAAACAAAATATTTAATTTTAAAATGACAAATTATTTGACATTGACAGATAAGGTAGCGGTAGCGGAATCCAGCAGGTTTTGACTTATGACATTTGGTCCAGGATCCAGCGCTTTACGATGGATTCGGAAGTAGCGGAGCGGTAGGCGAGATTACGGATCCTAGTGCAACTGTGAATGGACTTATTTTGATGGTTAGTGATTGGCTAAAATCTAAAAGTTTGCGTCGGCGCCATCGAGCAAAAAGATAAAAGAGGGAATCTAATCGTTATGAAAAGGAGACCAAAAAAGTGGCCTCTGATGGCGGACATATCCGGAAATGCAAAGGCGCTAAATTTAAATTTTCCAACACTTATTAACAATAGCTATAAAATATTTTTCAGACGAGAAAGTTTTAATTAAATATTAACTATAATAGTCTAAAAAGTGACACAATTGGTAAAAGATTTCAATATAAATAAAATTTCATGTGACAGTTGGGACAAACAATAACATAACCTAACTAAATTTGACTTCTTAAACAAGGAAAGAGACTGTCTATCCTTGTCTAAAGTGGCCTCTCAAGATGGCACTTCCTGTCTATCAATATGTTTACCCCCACTACCTTTACATTCCCTCTTTTGTCTTATTGCTCGATGGTCGGCGCGTTAAGGGTTGCGGTTGACAGTGACAGTTAATAAATATAAATATTTGTTTTTGATTTCTTATTATTCAAAATAAAAAAATCCCATAATCTCTTCTTAGATCTGCTAAATAACTTGTGTTTTAAAATTTAGCAATTGCAAAACGGTAGATCTTATTAAGTTTGAAATTAATGTGCCAGAAGCATACAAGGCTGAGGTATGAATGTGTTTTATTAAAACTAATTTTGATCTTATTAAACTGATCTATTTTATTTTAGTTATTAAGATTAGTTCCCCAAGTCCTTACAAGAGTTATTGAATATGATGACCCAAAAACCAAAATGACCATACATACAACAGAAAAAGGCGTTGTAACTGCTAGTGACATTCCAGTCCCTCAGAAGAAAGCTGTCCCACATTTGTTAACATTATGTGTAGATCACAATATAAGTTTAGGTAAAAATCATTAAATTGTTTATATATTATATGTTGATAAATAAATAAATAGATATTAATTGATATGTTTTATTGTTTATATTTAAAATAAAACTATCAACCCTTATATTTTCCAGAGAATAAGAGGAATACACTTATTTTATTATTTTAATGGGAAATAAAGCCACAATTTAACGAAAAAATGAATTTATTGGCGTTTCAACATCCACATCGGATGTCGTTTTCAAAATGACAATATTAATTAATAATACGTCAATAAATTTATTTTTGTAGTTAAATTGTGGCATTATTTCCCATTAAAATAATAAATTATATAAATGCCACAAACAAATAGCTTCTCCGAACAATATTAATACACTTATTTACTATATATACTAAAAATAATAGTACAATAGTGTACTTACTCAAAAGATTCTACTATCTGAGATGTTATATTTAATAGGAACTCATAAGAGCTATTTCGCTAAGAGATTTTTAAAAATATATGTTAAATAAGAACTGGTTACATAAGTGCTGTGGCAATACATTAAAGTAACTATTAATTAAATATAAGAATTGATTATAACCTCGACAGATTTGTTTAGAAGATTTCAACGCGATTTGTTTTTTCCAGATTTAGGTATACAGTTTTCCTATTAATAATACAATAAAAAGTGTAATAGATGGAGATAACCTATTTTTTTGAACATATTATACAATATTTTGTAGGATTCTTATTTAAAGCTCAAAATTTTGTTTTTCATTAAATGGTATGCATTTATTATTAACGTAATGTTATTTAAAAGTAAATTTTTTATTTCTATTTTTCAATGTCCACTTACAAAAATTATTATTAATGTTTATAAAATGATAACATATTACATTAGTGTCTAAACTACTCAAAAAGAACAAAAAACATCTTTGTAAGTAGTCGTTAATGCGTTTACAAGAACTTATAATAATTTTTTAAATATCCCGCTACTTTCTCAACCAATTACAACTCATCAAAATAAGTATACAGTGTTGCCAATCGGCGCATAATTATGCGATTTGCGCATAATTTAGTTTACGGCGCATAATTTTCGCATCCTGCATAAAATCACATAATTTCGCACAATCCAGCAAATAAAAAAAACAATAACAAGCCACAGTTTATAATAAGAGTCCTCGTCTTCTTTTTTTTAACAAAACGTTTGTGCTGACATTTTACACAGCCACAGAATAATAAACAATTGTTATTTATTCTGTGACACAGCATTATCTTTAGCAAATAAAAATTACTGTCAATTACTGACATTACTGTATCGAAGAAAATTTCCATTCTATGGCGGCATTAGAAAACAAATTTACAATATATAAAAATTGATTTTCGGTCACCTGAGGACCTGTGACCTGAGTCACCTCCATTAAGGGTGGTTTAGGGTTAACCCGGGAGTGGACGGGTTAACTTAATGACCTTATGTTATTGTATTTTTGTTGTTTTATTTAAAAAAAATACAGAAATTAAGCTAAAACCTAGCATTTTCTGCTTTATTTAACTTTTATTGGCACTTAGTAAACAAATGTTTTCCAAAATTTCTACAGATGTTTTATTAAAATACAAATATTAACCTACACAATTTTGTTATAACAATAAATAGAAAAAATCTCTGCACAAAATATAAGTTTGAATTTTACCCCAAATTGTTCCCTGTGCAATAGGAGCAACATGCTACAATATGCTCCATACCCAACCATAGATTAGGGTACACAACCAGAATAGACAAAATGTGCAAAAATATCGCGTTTTCCGTCTTTTGCAATTGCTTTCTTTATTGGTGGTCATTTCTAATGGGCCTGTATAGAAGTATTTGATAGGCGCAGTGCTGATTGTTGTACAACTCAAGACTCATCAAGCTAAATGAGGGTTCAAAACTCTTCTCATATTTTTTTTGTTGTATTTATAAATCTTTCATAAATAATCTTCTGCAATTCTTAAATTCTGAATTGTTTCTTTTTTGTATAATTCGAAAGAAGTAACAAGCAACATTCATAAGGCCATAGAATACTACCATAGGCCAAAGTCTAGTGTTTCTAGCAGTATTATAGGAAGATATTTGGCTGTTAATTAATAACGTCTACTCCTACCTTTGTCAGATCGTAAAATGTAACAATTTCTATGTAATAATTTGTAAAAAAACCGAAGATAACTGCATTACAAGTATATGAATCTAAATTTCCTTTAGTAACACAAGTGGGTGGGTGATATCAGCCAGTACATATATTAAATATCTAAAAACAAAAAATTAATTTGTTTTAAAAAATATCACCATTATTTGGATTGTACAATTATTGAAAGGTACTGAAAAGGCCATTTGTATAATATAAAAAGCATTTTTACAATACAATCATTTTTCATTCTTTATAGTAAGGATCTAACTATAAAGTGCTCTGTTATTCCCCAAGCAAATATTTCTCACCAGAAAATCCCCTTATCTGGCAATACCCAATTAATACACATTGAAGGAAAGATTTTACATATATTTGAGTAGGTAAGTACTTCACATTTGTATTTACGGGGATTTCACATAGAATTACATATATAAGGCAAAAGTTGAAAAAAATTAAATTAATTCAAGCCTACTTCTTCAACTGTTACTTTGTGTGTTAATGTGTCGTGTTTGTACAAAGAAGAAAATAAAAAAAATATAGAAAATGGATAAGTGGCTTTCCAGTTTTAAGGTAAATATAAAAAATAGTTAAAAGAAGTTAAAATTATTTATTTATATATAATAGAGAAATCACATAAACATGAATCATAACTGAATTTGTACCTTCTAGGAGACATGTTTAATAGTTTGAAATAATTATTTTTTGTTCTCATTAAAAATCATTTCCTATACAATAATTAATGGTTATTGTTGGATTTTTTAAATATCATATAATATAGTTTAAAATATCTTTATACTTCTTCAAAAATCAGAATTAGTAACACATACCTACCTGCTGTGAATGAGAGGTAAAGTTCAGTAGATTTTGTATGGATCTTTCAAGCTTCTTAAAATTAAATTTTGTGTTTTAATGAAGAAATTCGTTTTTTAGAGTAAACATAAGGAAACAGATAAAAATAAGCAAAAGGATTCCCCAGCACCAATTGATATAGAAAAGCCAGGTTGCAGTTATCAAAACGAGGGCTCCCCTATTTATCCTGCTCCCACACATTCTCATATTATGAGTGACAATGGCGATACTAATAATATGGTAACATATATAAATAATTAGTAATTTTAAAATTATAAAAAAACACAGACCTCAACAACTTAATTATTTATTAAAATTATATGGATAATACAATTAAACTAAACTAAAAAAACTACAAATATAAGATATAATTACAGAAATTCAGTATTACTACAGTAGTAAAATAAATTTGTATTTGAATAATATTTTATTGATTTAGATCATCTAAATTATAATTATATTTTAGAATGATCCTACAACATCAGCAAAAAAGAAAATAAAAATGGAAAAAGCCTCAAAGTATGAAAAAAAGAAGACTTTTAACAGCTCTTGGAAAAGTGTACCAGAATTCATGAATTGGTTAGAAAAATCTACAAAACAACCATCATCTGAGGGTAATGAGTACGCCTATTGCAAGGTATGTGATTGTGATATTGTAGCTCATAAAAGTGTATTATTGAAACATTCAACAAGTGACAGGCATAAATTAAATTGGACAAAAGTGACTAGCAATATTAAACTTACTGAACTGTATAAACCAAATGCTGATGATTTAGCTGTAAAAACGGCAGAGTTAAAGTTATGCGCCTTGTTGGCAAGCAATAACCTGCCATTTTTATTAGTAGACACCCTAACTCCTTTAATTCAAAATATATTTCCTGACTCGAAAATTGCTAAACAATTACATTTAAAACGAACCAAAGCGACGTCAATTATTTGCAATAACTTGGGGAATAATTTTCTTGAAGAACTATATATTAAATTAAGGGAGCCAGGATGTTTTTTTTCTTTAGTTATGGATGAAACTACTGATATTTCAATAAAAAAGCAATGTGCATTCACTACTATAATTTATGAAAATAATTCAACCAAAACACAATTTTTTGATCTTGTTGAAGCTCAGGGATCAACAGCTAATGATTTATATGGTATTCTAAAGAACTGTTTAACTTCAAAGAATATTCCACTAACAAATTTTGTAGGGTTTTCATCAGATACCACCAATGTTATGGTTGGAGAGTTTAATTCTGTATTTTCCAAGTTAAAGGAAGAATTTCCACATATAATATGTATTAGATGCTCATGTCATATGGCACATTTAGCTACATCAAAAGCCTGTTTAAAATTACCTAGGCATGTGGAAGATCTGCTCCGAAACATAGGCAGTCACTTTAATAGGAGTGCTTTGAGGAGACACAAATTTATAGAGTTTCAAAATTTTTTTCAAGTGAAAATTCACAAGATACTCTCTCCAGCCATAACAAGATGGTTATCTATTAAAGAATGTGTCGATAGAGTGCTTGAGCAATATGAGCCACTTAGAGCATATTTGACAGAATATGTATTTGAAGACCCATCAATTACAACAGAGACAATGTTGGAAACCATGTCAAATTTGTTCACACCAGTATATCTAGAGTTTATGTCATATTCTTTAGGACTAATGACAGACTTCAATTTACTCTTTCAGTCAGAAAAACCACTTCTTTGTAAGGTTAAGCCACAAACTGAAACTCTGTTGAGAACGCTTTGTTCCAATTTTATAAAGATGTCTGTAATAAAAAGAACCAATGACATATTTATCCTTAACCATGAAAACCCTACAAATTTTGTTAGTCTACATGATATTTATATAGGAATTGCTGCAACAGAAAGCTTGCAAGAATTAAAAAAAAAATCCAAATATAAACAAACAAGAATTTGATAGTTTTTTTAAATGTATTTTAGAATTCTATATAGAATTAGTTAGTAATATTAAAAATCGATTCACCTTTAAAGACCCTATCTATAAAATAATTTCAATATTGGATCCCAAAATTGCACAAAGTTTTGAAATAAAATCATTACAATGTGTAACTAATCAATTTCCTATTTTAAAAGAATATGTTAATATTCAGGAGTTAGACAATGAATGGAGAAGACATGCTCTATTAGACTTTGAAAAATTAAATTTAAATTCAGATGACTGTGAGCAATATTGGTCTCAAATATTTAATTTAAAAAATGATGCTAATGCTTTTTTATTTCCGAATTTAAAAAAGACGCTACAGCTACTTTTTGTTTTACCATTCTCTAATGCCAGTGTAGAACGTATATTTAGTGATTTGTTTAACATAAAAAGTGACAAACGGAATTTATTAAACACTTCAACTGCAAAAGCTATTTTGGCAACCAAAGCAGGAGTTGAAAACAATGGCGGTTGCTTAAAATTCATACCATCCAAAAAAATGCTAGGCCATAATATATGGAAAGACAATCAGTAGCTTGTATTTTAATATAGTATGTTTTTACTTTAAGTATACGTTTTTATTTAAGATTTTTTGTTAAATAGAATAATTTACATTAGGAGTTTAAAATATGTAATCTGTTGTTTACATGTAAGTACTATTTATAACTGATGATTAAAGTTAGATTATTACAAAAGATGTATATTTTTGAAAATTTCAAATTTTGATCCTATTTTTCAATTCTAAAGGTACATTTCCAGTCCAGGTGCGCTATATTGCTATAAGCTATATTGTTCATAGTTTTTAAGTTATAATCGTGTACCAGTACCACACACTTTCTTTTTCTTATCTTTATCTTTCTGTTAACCTCAACACTAAACAAATAAAAACTAAAAACCTCCATTCAATATTCAATCCTACTTTTTTCTTTAGCATTGTGTTTTGTTTTGAACGTTTCGAGTTTGACACTTTGACACACTTTCATTTCAACCTTTCAATAACTATTACAATGACAACTGACAGGACATGACAGTGACAGATGACAGTAAGGACAAGGTTTGTTTTATCGTTTGGTGATTACTTCTACGTTTTACAACAGAGCGCATAATTTTGTACAAAATCGCATAATTTTTGACAGGGAGGTGCATCCTTCCATGCCCAGCCACTGGTAACACTGTAAGTATATTCACAGTTGCACTAGGATCCGTAATCTCGCGAGCGGTAGCTGCTCCGTCTGCTGAACGCGCCCAATGTAAACCAGTGATATGTAAGAGAGTTGTAAACATAAACATAACCACATTTATATGTGTTTATATTGTCTCAAATTATAGCTGATTTCTTGATTATATTATCAGAATCTTAACAATTCCTTTTGTGAAAAAAAGTGAAATACTCATACCAGTTATGGCCATTACTTGTTCTTTGTGTAATAAAATAAGAGCTTTTCACGTAAAGATGTGTTAAAGTACACATTAAAAAGATACATCCAAAGGACTGTGACAATATTTATAAACAGAAGATCACTGACATTATATGTAATATGTAACGTGTGCAAGAAAGGGTTTGCAACACAATACACACTCAAGGCACATGTTAGAAGCCTTCATCCAACAGAGTTTAATAAAATATATGCAGGTGTAAAATATTCTTTTCAATGTGTTTGTTGCAGCAAACATTTTAATTATCAACACCATTTGAGGTCACATTTAAAGCACACACATAACGAGACTTTGAGTGTTGATAATAATATAACATCTCCATTGAAAAGTACAGAAAAGAACATTTGTGCTATGTGTAAAACATATAAATCAAGGTTTACCAGTGATATGTTAAATCACCTTGATAATTGTCATGATATAAAAATAGAGACAGAAGAATTCACTTTTGCATCAGTAGCAGAATTTCAAGAATGGAGAAACAAAGTTGAGGAATAATGTAACACTCAGTTTCGCAAAAGGAAAACAAAGTCCACCAAGAATCATGTTATTATAAAATATATATGTAGTCGATCTGGGATATATAAACCAGGTGGTGAGAAAAAGAGACACTTAAAGCTTCAAGGCAGTAAGAAAATTAATGCATTTTGCCCTTCATCTATAAATTTAGTGATAAAGACAAATGGTAAATATTTTTTTTTGTTTTTGAGGTATATAATATTAATTACATTTTTTTAGGGAGTTGTATTGCCAAATTTGTTAAAATACATGTGGGACACAAATCCAAGTTAACACACATGACATTGACAAAGCATGAGAAAGAAGAGATTGCAAAAAAGATTGCTCAAAAAATACCATTCAACAATATTTTGGATGACATTAGAGACTCTGTGATTGATTTAAATTTAAAAAGAATTCACTTGACTACTAAAAAGGATTTATTCAATATTGAGCATTCTTATCAACTTGCACATCCACCAACATGGCACAAAAATGATGCTATAAGTATAGAAGCTTGGGTAAATTCGATGAAAGAGCAGGGAGAATGTGTTCTTTTTTATAAGCCTCAAGGTGTTTACTATAAGGATTATCCACAATTAAAAAATGACGACTTTGTTCTGGTAATAATGACACCATCACAGGTTGAACTTTTGAAAAAATTTGGGGGTAACATTATATGCTTAGATGGCACACATGGAACTAATAGCTATGATTTTGAACTTCACACAATTATGGTGGTTGATGAAATTCGAGAAGGCTTTCCTTGTGGGTTTCTAATTTCTAATCGTTCAGATCATGAAGTTTTGGTTTTATTTTTTTCTGAAATTATGAAGCAAACTGGGATTATAAAGTGTAAAGCTTTTATGTCAGATATGGCAGAGGCATATTTCAATGCATGGCTCCAAACAATGGGAGCACCAGATAAGCGGTAAGTAGTTATATTGATAAATGTCATTTTTGTCAAATATGCTTTTTGATTGATTGTTTCAGGTTATATTGCACATGGCATGTAGATAAAGCTTGGAGAAAGAATATTAATTCAAAAATAATATCAAAAAAAACTCGAGTATGTATTTAAACTTTGGTTTATTATGATGTATTTAATAATTTAACATTTCAGGCTCTTGTCTACAAACAACTAAGAGTTCTTCTTCAAGAAAGAGATGAAAAGGCTTTTGAAAGGATGATCATTAAGTTTTTGCATGATCAAAGTCAAAATTCTGATATGTCAGAGTTTTTTCAATATTTTAAACAATATTCCAAAAATCCACAAGTTTGGGCATGTTGCTATAGGAAACATATCGGAATAAACACAAATATGCGCTTGGAGAGACTTCACAGAGCTTTAAAATATGAGTACCTTAATGGAAAGAAAGTAAAGAGATTAGATAAGTCGATACTAGCAATTATGAGATTGGTCCGTGATAAATTGTTTCAAAAAATCATTTCTGAGCATAAAGGCAAGCTCTGTACAACTATTTCAAATATCAGAGTAAAACACAATGAATCTGATAAAATAGATGGAAACTTAATTATCAGAACAGATGATACTTTCACTGTTCCCTCAATGAGTTCAACAGAAGTCTATTATATACATAGGGATGTTGAAAGTTGTATGTGCACACTGAAATGTGAAGATTGTGGCATTTGTGTTCATCAATTTTATTGTACTTGTATGGACTCAAGTATCAAATTTAATATGTGTAAACACATACATGCAGTTGCACAATTATTAAATAGAGTAGACACGTCACAGGAAACTAATCTTAACCCTGAAGGTAAGGAACTCAATTTTTAAGTTTTTTAAAATTTAAGACATAAAATAATATAAGAACTATTCACAGTTTATAATTGTACTGTTTGACATTACAAAATGGGCCCATCGGTAATAACAGTTGTTTGTAAGATGTTCTACTGATTTGGGGTGTGGGACTTTGGTAGTTGTCTACAGTTTGAATAATTCTAAAAGTTGGTTCACAAAACTGTCTCATTTTTTATATAATAGCTTGGATAAAAGGCTTTTATCATGCATGCTAAACATTTTGTTGTACTCTTAAAGAATTGTGGTAGATGTTATAAGTAGGTAACTATATTACTTTTTGCTTTTAGAGGATAATAATTTGATTATCGAAAACAATGCAGCTCCTGAAGTTGCCACTATTCTCAATGAGCTAAGCAAAAAACAGGTAGCATCAGAAGAGACCAATCTAAAGAAAAGGCAAGATATATTAATAGAAAAACTCACAACTCTTATTAGAAGTACAGAATCCATTGAAGAATTGGAATCTCTAGAAACAATTACCTCATCAATGACCCCCACTATGGCAGCTGTCAGAGACAGTTTAAAAAATGATAAAACTTTAGTTGTGAAAAGTGTGTCTAAGGGAAACATAGTACCACAAAGAAGGCTATTTTCCACAAAAAAGAAAAAAAATAAAACCAGTGTTATATTACCACAACAGAAAGAGAATAACGAAATTGCTATGAATCTGTTAATTTAATATACTAACAATAATTAATAAGTATACATATAGGATTTATAAATCGTACAAATTATAGGATTAGTGATTCATAAGTAGTTTATAGTGATAAGTTAGTTTATAGTGAGCGATAGGTTCATGGTGATTAGGATTAATAAATTATATGAATCACAAAAAAATGTTTTAAACTGTCACAGTAAATGTATTAGAACAACTTAGAATACTTTTTTGTGATCTATAGGACTTTTTCAAATCAGTGGGTCTAATAAGGCTACTGGCAAAACTTCCCACTATAATAAAAAAAGTTAACGCGCCATTTATCCTACAGCATTTCTCAAAAGAATACTGTGGTGTGGAAATGGATAAATTTTTGTATCTGTTTTAATAAAATTTTAAGAATTCTCAAGTGCGTGTTTTATTTCACCTTAAGGGGGTATGTTCACGCCGCAGTTAAAATGAGTGGTGTTCAAATAAACTAACGTTTAACAATTTCTTGAATAGATGGCAGCACGTGCATCATATTTTAATATTTTGATTTTCTCGAAATTTAATTATCTGAACAGCGACAGTGTTGTCACCGAGGCCAAGTACTGGAACCAAAGAATATAGATGCTGGAACTTAAAATATAATATACGATCGGGAGAATCGGTATAGTTCGCTCTCGGTCGGCACCGTCGGCACTCCTCTGCAATGTAAGTTGAAATTGCGCTATCGTATGATCGTATTATTTGATTTGAAGTTTCACAAATTCTAATTTTTGGATTGGATAATAATTGGATCATTCCATATCATTTTTTAATTTTTGTATCGTCTTGCGTTGAGGTTCATTTACCTTTGAAGCTAAATTGTTGTTTTGTTTTTTTTTGTTTTATTTTTTTTTTGTAAACAGTTTAAATGGTGCATATTAGTTTTGTATAAATATTCAAAAAATTATAATAAAAATATACACCTGTATATTTCATAATTTATTAACCCATCAGAGGACGCTAAGAACTGATCAGTTCTTTGTAATTTTACATTTATCTTGGCAATAAGACTATTGAATTTATATTCATTTTCAGCTAGTAAACGAAAACCTTCAAAACGTTGCTAAATCAATTTTTTTTCATTTTAAATTTCACTCTGTAAAAATGTCATTAACCCACTCTAAAGTGTGTTTTTAAAGTTGTAACTTTTGCAGTTTTTCCAATATTTTCCATGGACACGAAAACATAAGATGCCATAGTCGAATCATATTTTCTGGCAGACATGACTTAATAAGAGGATACAATATCGCCGCTAACTTGTCAGCAGTTTTGTCTGTTAAGGTGTGGATTTGGAAAATAAATAGTCGTACTTTACTACTATTATAAAAGGCTTTATTTCCTATAACATACATACTAATTAACTAACCTAACTTAAGCCACCATACTTCTTACTACCACCTACAACTACATGATACTCATTGACATTACTATTATTGTCTGTCATGTCAACCCATGACACTATGGGTGCGTTCCGCTTACTCTTACACCAATATATCTGTGTATACAATATAAATGTATTACATTCTCAACACGCCTCCTTACATTTACATTGTATTTACATTAATTCAAATTTAACATACTTCGAAATTTTTCAAATTTATCTTGGCCCAAGGACTTCGTAAAAATATCTGCAATATTATCATCAGAATCTACTTTAACCACATTTATAACATTTGCTTTAACATAATCATTTACATAATGATAATGAATTTCAACATGCTTAGAATTTTTTGTAAAATTGCCATAATTAGCTATACTAATTGTACCAGTGTTATCTTCATAAACATCAATTGGCTTTATTATTTCAATATCAAATATTTTCAACAATTCTTTTACAAATATCAATTCACTTACTGCTTCTGACAATGCTACATACTCTGCAAAAGTTGAAGCTTTTGTAACGCTTTTTTGTTTTCTAGATTTCCAATAAATTACATTACCAAACAATCTTATTACAAAACCAGTTGTAGACTTTCTATCTAAATGATCACCTGCCCAATCGGCATCCACATAACAATCAATAATACTTACTTTTTCATTTCTGTTATAAAACAATTTTAAATCTTTAGTTAAGCATAAATATTTCAAAATTCGTACAGCATATTTAAAGTGCGTTTCATTATAGCAATTTTGAAATCTACTCAGATAATTTACGCTGAAACTTATATCAGGCCTTGTTGCCGAACTTATGTATAATAGTGCACCAATTAAATTTTTATATTTAATATTTCTTTCACAATGATCAGATTTATCAATTTTTAAATTTACTTCCATAGGTGTATTATACAGTTTACCTTTTTCTAAATTATATTTTTTCCTTAATAATTCAATATATTTATTTTGATCCAATCTCATTTCATGTTTACTAGAATCATAATCAACAGTAATACCAAGATATTCTTTAATTTCACCAATATCTTTCATTTTAAATTTTTCTGATAATAAAATTTTAATCCTTTTAATTTCATTTAAATTTCTACCACAAATCAATAAATCATCGACATAAATTAATAAGTAAATAATATCATTTCCAATTTTATAAACGTACAAACAAGGATCAATATTACTTCTTTCAAAACCTAAATTTATCAAAAATGTATCTAGGCACTCATACCATGCCTTGGACTTTCTTTTAAACCATATAAAGCTTTAACTAATTTACAAACTTTACTTGTTCCATCTTCATAACCCTTAGGTTGTTTAATATAAACTTCAGAAATTACTCTACCATTTAAAAAGGCTGTTTCAACATCCATTTGTTCAATTACTAGGCCCATTTGACAACAATATGACAATAAAATCTTTAATGTTTGCATTTTAGCCACAGGTGAATAAATATCATCAATTTCATCAGTTTGTTGAAAACCTCGTACAACCAATCTAGCTTTATAAGTATTATCAGACTTTTTAGTATAAACCCATTTAACATCCAGAATATTTTTGTTTGTATCATTTTTAACCAATTTCCAAGTTTTACTTTTATTTAAACTATCAATTTCTTTGTCCATAGCTGTTTTCCAATACTTACTTTCATTAGAATTTATCGCCTCCTCAAATGTATGTGGTATATCAGTTCTACACATATTTACAAAAATACTACTATTATATACATAGTAGTCATCAAATTTCTTTGGAGGATTTTTGGCTCTGTGAGATCTAGGTAACTCAGGTTCATTTTTATTCACACTATCATCCATACTTTCATTTGTACTTTCAAAAGTTTCATCTATTGAGTCATTTTCAGAGCTTTCATCAATTTTATCAGGGTAACACTCTTCATTATTATCATTATCTGATTCGTTAAAGTCTAAACCTATACACTTAACGTTTTCTTCAACAATATCCACGTGTCTAGCAACAATGACTCTGCCATTTAATAATACACGATAACCAACATTACTATAACCAATTAAAATTCCCATATCAGCTTTCTTATCCCATTTAGAGATTCTCTTCTGTTCTGGTCTTCGTACAAAAACTTTACTTCCATACAAACGCAAATTAGAAACATCAGGTTTCTGTCCAAAAAATATTTCATATGGAGTTTTCTTTTCAATTGTATCAGATAAAGTACGATTTTTCAAATAAACCGCAGCACAAACTATTTCAGGCCAATATTTTTTATGAATATCTGCTTCAGCCAACAAACATCTTGACATATCCATTATAGTTCGATTAAACCGTTCTGCAGTCCCATTCAATTCATGTACATATGTAGGACAATTATCAATTACTATACCCCTTTCTTTTGCAAATCTGTAGACTTTACTGTTCAAATATTCTTTCCCATTATCACATCTTAAAATCTTTATTTTCTTTCCAGTCAAATTTTCACTTTCATTCGTATATTCATTCAAACAATCACATACTTCTGCTTTTGATTTTATAGCATATACTTTAGAAATCTTACTATAATCATCAATGAAAGAAACAAAATAATTTTCACCTTTAAACCCAGTAGTTCGAAAAGGCCCACAAACATCAGTATGTACAATCTCTAAAATATCTTTAGCTTTTTTTCTACTGTTTACAAACGGAATATTATGCATTTTACTTTCAATACAAATCTTACATTTCATAAATTCAGATTCAAACTCATTAGGAATTCCATTCAACAGCTGATCTTTAGATAAAATATTCAAATATTTAAAATTTACATGACCTAATAAACGATGCCATTTTTCCTTTTGATTCATATTATTCATATCTTTATTTGCAACATTTACATGCAATTCAACTGATTTTAATTTACTTTTCATAATATATAAGCCATTATTTTTTAAAGCAACTGCTGTTATATTACCAAGTTTATCAAAAACTTTTGAAATATTACCTAGAGAAATAATCTTATTATTTTCTGTTATTTTGCTATAACTTATCAAATTTGATTTCATATCTTTAACATAGAAAACATTTTGCATATCTACTAAACTCTTTTTACCAAAAGCATCAAAGTAACTTAAAACATTTCCAATTTTAGTAGCTTTTACAACCCTATTATCTCCTAAATAAACATTAATGGGATCTTTAAGTAATTTACATTTATCAAATAATTTTTCATCATTAATAATGTGGTCTGTACAACCACTATCTAAAAGCCATTTTATTTCAATACAATTATTTACATTACCTATTTCAGTATTTTGTGCAATAACTGACATATCCTTACCAAGAGCTACTGTTGTAAGCCAAGAAGCACTGTTTCGCTCTTCGTTCTTCTGTCCTTGTCGGTTGAACCGCTGTGCACTTGTTCCATGCGTTCCGCGCTGTCCACGTGAGTGGCCACGTCCTCTGACGTAGCTTCCTCTTCCGGCTTCTTGTCGACCTCGCGTTTCTCTCCACCAGCCTCTACTGCTTGTCGTTTGTCCGCCATTACCCGACGCTTGATTGGCGCCATTTTTGCAATCTCGCTTGAAATGACCAACTTCGCCACACTGGAAGCATGATCGATCCTGTCGACCTTTATTTACCACAAATGTACTGGATTTTCTTCCAAAATCATTGTTTTGATTTTTTAATTCGGACATCATAACCTTAGTTTTTACGT
Source organism: Diabrotica balteata (assembly GCA_918026665.1). Taxonomy (NCBI): domain Eukaryota; kingdom Metazoa; phylum Arthropoda; class Insecta; order Coleoptera; family Chrysomelidae; genus Diabrotica; species Diabrotica balteata. Next base: position 70,559,936 of record OU898282.1, on the reverse strand, counting down.
AGTCTGCAGTTTGATCATCTTCTTTTAATGTATCTATTAAATCACCAATATAACTGTACGACTCTGGCAACGTGTTTAACATATAGTTCAATTTTTCCTTTTCAGACACACTAGCACCCGCGCTTTTTAACTCGTTTATAGCTTTTTCGAAGTCACTAAAAAATGTTGCACAGTCTCCATAGTTGTTCAATTTTAATCTTTCCAAGTTATTTCTACATACTATCTGCAATGCCGTTGATTCTTTCAAATATAAATTATCAAATTTCTTTATCATCTCATACGCCGTAGTTTTTTCGTCGATGTACTCCATCTGTCGATCCGATATTGCACCGCATATATAATTCATTGCTTTTACATCATCGTCATCCCAATTTGTATCATCATTTTCATTTTTCGGTCTGGTTACCACAACATCACACTTCTTCATTTTCAAAAATAGCATAAGACGTTTTTTCCACATTTTATAATTCTCCCCATCGAATATAGGTATTCTAAAATCACTACTACCTGCCATCATGTGTCACACTTTTTTTTTTTCAAACTGCACCAAACTTTTTCTGTTGTAAAAGGTACGACTTTCCAACCACGGACCTCTGCTACCATGTTAAGGTGTGGATTTGGAAAATAAATAGTCGTACTTTACTACTATTATAAAAGGCTTTATTTCCTATAACATACATACTAATTAACTAACCTAACTTAAGCCACCATACTTCTTACTACCACCTACAACTACATGATACTCATTGACATTACTATTATTGTCTGTCATGTCAACCCATGACACTATGGGTGCGTTCCGCTTACTCTTACACCAATATATCTGTGTATACAATATAAATGTATTACATTCTCAACATTGTCTAAGGTCTCAAGTGAACGAAGTTGACTATCAATCATATCATAAAGAGCAGAAATATTACTATTCTATATATATATATATATATATATATATATATATATATACATATATATATATATATATATATATATATATATATATATACATATACATATATATATATATATATATATATATATATATATATATATATACATATATACATATATACATATATATAATATATATATATATATATATATATATATGTATATATGTATATATGTATATATATATATATATATATATATATATATATATATATATGTATATGTATATATATATATATATATATATATATATATATATATATATATATACATATATATATATATATATATATATATATATATATATATATATACATATACATATATATATATATATATATATATATATATATATATATATATATATATACATATATACATATATACATATATATATATATATATATATATATATATATATATATATATATATACATATATATATATATATATATACTTCTAGCGGTTAATGTAGGCTCCGTAATAAAAGGGTATTATACGAACTCCAGGAGAATATACGCCGTGTATATTATTATCTAAGTAGCGCTTTATGTAGACTCCGACCAACACGTCGGATCAAGTGGACTCTGTAATAGGATAAAACATTTTTGGGGCCCGTATATAACTTTTCGCGTACACTTCTAAACTCCTGCGATGTTGCCAATATTAGTATTAGTAGTAGATTTTAAAATTTTATAGCCGGTACATTTTGGAGCTTATTATTTTCAATTACTTTATTAATTACAATTATTTTCAAACTTAAAAAAGTAACTATAATAAACTTGAAAAAGGTTAGTTTCCATTTAATATATTATTTTTTTTTAAATGCATGGGCACTTAAACATTTAGTCTCTAAATGTACGAATATCGAGTAGAGTTATCTTGTAATAGTTGAAGAAAGTAGAAGCCTTTCGGTAGGATTACAATAAACTACATAAGATTAAAGAGAACTCTGAAAACAGATCTTTATAGTTTTTCAATTACTGTAGTTTATGACGTGCAATATTTGTTTCATAGAGTAGTTAAATTTATACAATAATAATTTATGTGAAGTGTTTAAAGAAGTAATCACCAACCTTTATTAGAATACGGCACAATAAGAAGATGAAGCTTACTATATATTGTTTACTTATTATATTCATAAAAAGAATATCTAAAGTAAAATTTAACACATTTCAATGGCCTGGAAGTGAAATTTTACTTCTTATTACGATACCGGATCCTGGACATTGCACGGTAGTGTGTCATACGGTTTCATCTTTCATATAAACATCGATTGTTTTTAGTTTTAGATGTATTAGTAACATATCTACCTTAAACAGTTTTATTTTACATACATTTAGCACATTGGCTCTGACAATGACCTTTAAATATACATTGTTAAAAATTGAATACATTAATCAATTTAAAACGTTCTTTGTTGTCTTCTGTTTCTTTATCTGCATTTTGTTTATTTATATCGTTTCCACTCATAACAAATATTGAGTAGTTTATTGTTTCAGTAAACTTTCTCCTTATATGTCGGTGTTATATAAGTTGTCTAGTTATTATAGCGTATATAATGTCGTACGTAAACGCCATTTTATTTAACAATAAAACACTGAAAACTTTATTTTTAAAACTTCGACAAAATTAATTCTATCTTATCACTACAGCTGTTTCGGCAGAGTGCTCTTCTCAAGCCTCAAGTATCTCGAATCCATCAATCAGCCATTGCATTTCTTATACTTTTATTTTAATCCTCTCCAGTCAAAGATTTTGAAGCAGCTTTGCTCCATTAGTCCATTTTTGTTGATTTTTGTCACTGTTTCTCCTTTCTCTTTATCATCATCATTACGTAGCGCTACAACACTGGGTGGGTCTTCGCTAACTACTATTTTTCTCCAAGTTGACCGATCTTCCCACGGATCTGCAATCAAATGAAATGTTTATTTTTTAAAATTTGATTGTATGTTGTCTCTCCATTGTATATTGAGATGTTTAAGTGGCATTCTTCTGTGCTAACTTCCTTCCATACAGTTTTACAAGTTTGACATCTTGGCGTCTATGCATGTGTCCGATCTACCTTAAGCGATTTTTTTCCTGGACAATATCGTTATAAGAGCTTTCTTAATTTAGTATGTGTTCTTATTCGATACGGATTTGTAGTGATATGATAATGAGGTTAAAAATTGTCGTATTATTTTTTATTTATTTTGCTTCAACCACTTAGGGTTATTAGCATAAGAAAAATACAAAAAGTGATAAAGACTTAAGGCATAAACCAAATATCAATTACATAATAATGTATACAATATATATTTAAATTATTAATGTATTGTATTAAATTTTATTAAAAAAGTTATTGATTTCAAGAATTCTATCAAGTCAGCTACATATTTAGATTCTCCTAGAAGTTCTTGTAATGTTTTTGGAATGTGGTAATATAATCTTTCAACTAAGTAGATTGGACAGTCAATCAAAATGTTCTTCACTGTCACTTTACATTCACAGACAAAACGCACTGGTTCCTCTTTTCTCTTCAACAAGTATTTATGTATTGTAGAAGTGTGTTATAATCTGAGACGTGTTATAAGGACTTAATGTTGTTGCTTTCAAAGCTAGAAGTTCCATGGAAGAAAGGAAGATTTTGTTTCTGTCAATTTAGTTGTGCTTCTATTCCATTGGTTTTGCCAAACATTGTGCAATTTTACTTTTAAATAAGGTTTTAAATCTAAATGCACCGTTAGATTTTCGACTGATGCGACTGAATTGGTTAGTGCGGAACTAGCTGGACTATCTGCCTTTATGTTACTATCTATTCCAGCGTGTGACGGTACCCAGAGGAACTACTGTCAAATTGTTTTGGTATATATGGTACAACATTAACTTAATCTTCTTCTTCTTCTTCTAGTTCCATGACCGTTATCGATCGTTGGATATCATGTTGGCTACCATATTCGCTATCGTGACTTTATTGACAGCAGCTCTAAATAACGATGTAGTTGATTTTCCATACCATTGCCTTAGATTTTTCAGCCATGATGTTCTTCTTCTACCAGGACCACGATTACCTTGGATCTTTCCCTGAATGATCAGATGTAAAAGATCATATTTTTCAGGGTGTCTCATAATATGACCGAAGTATTCCAGCTTGCGTTTCTTTATTATATTGACCAGTTGTGTTGTTTGGTTCAGCCGTCTAAGGACCTCCTCATTTCTAACTCTGTCGACCCAGCTTATTTTTAGTAGTCGTCTGTATACCCACATCTCAAAGGCTGTCAAGCGTTTAAGCATAGCCTCAGTTAGGGTCCACGCTTCTACTCCATACAGCAGGACAGGAAAGATGTAGCAAGATATCATACGAACTCTAAGGTCAATGCTAAGATCATGACTGCAAAGTACGTTTCTCATTTTTACAAAGGCAGCTCGGGCTTGTTCTATTCGGCTTTTAATTTCTGCGGTTGGATCCCAGCTCTCATTGATATTACTGCCGAGATACACGAGTTTCTCTACTCTGTCCAGTGTGGCATCTCCGACTTTTATACCGTCATCATGTATATAATTTTGTTTGCTAACTTAATCTGCTGTACATAATGTTGGATGAGAGGGATAAATCTGAGAAATGGATGTCAGATAACTAAGTGAATCAGATATTATAAGAGATTTGGGAAGTTTTTTTTTCTAGAATAAAGGTTAGGGCCTTAATAATGGCAAATAGTTCTACTGTAAAAATACTTGTCTTAGGAGACAATTTGACAATTTATAGATGGAATGTTCATGTGATATTACAAAGCATGCTCCTACTCGATTTATGGCCTTGATGCGTTCGTGTATATAAAATGGTAATTTTATATACACTAACTTTACACGAATTTTATGTATATATATATACATATATGGTATAATATGCTGTAAGTTTAAAGGTTACAAAGCGGAGAGGGAACAACCCAAGGAAAACATAAATTTATTACACAGGTAGGATAAATGGGAGGTAGTTCAATATTAAAATCGAATAAGTATCTATTGGCTCGTTCATAGAAAGGTACAGGACCCCTATTTCTTTTTTGATAGACCTCCTAGAACCTGTTAGCAACAGCATGATGAAGAGCTGGATTTTTTGGGTTAGATTTTATATTCGAGACATACGATAGACTTAAATATTTACTTCCTAGGATTAAGGGTGGTTCTCCAGCTTCACAGAGTAGACTGTCCACAGGACTGGTGCAATATGCTCCTAGAGCAAGTCTAACGGCTGAACTCGGAAGAGTATCCAAAGTTTTAAGCAATGTTTGATTTGGTGTGTTATACACAACACATCCGTAGTCCAGTTTTGATCTAATTAAAGCTCTACATATATTTATTAGAGTTGGAAAATCTGCTCCCCAATTTTTATGTGATACAGATTTCATAATGTTTAGTCCAGCTTGGCACGATAGGCTTAGCGAGTGTATATGACTTTTCTAACTTAATTTTGAGTACAGTTGCATCCCTAGGAATTTTATTTCTTTTTTATATTCTATAGGAAAATTGTATAAAAATAGATTTGGGAATCTATAAAAATAGATTTTGGGAGATAGTTGTTCAAAATTTAATATCGGTGTTACAAGTTTATTAGTAATAAAATCTTTTACGGTTACATGCTGTTAGCAAGTCTCAGAATTGTCAATAGTTTTGGATTTTTAAGTTTTTGTATTGGTTTTTGTAAAATTTTCTTTAGGTTCTTGTAAATGTGGGGTTAACATTTCATCAAGGCTACGTGTTTACTTTTTTACTAGGTGTATTAGTTATTTTAAGTGTATTAGTGGTATCTATTAATATCCTATTGATAGGGTATGCAAGTCTTGAGGAATAGATTGGACTTGATATATGAGGTTGTGAAAGATTAGGTGTTGTTGATAACTCGGTAGTTGTTATATTTGTATCTGTGCATGTAGTTTGAGAACTTGGAAATGATGTTGAGGATGATATTTGAGATTCAGTTCATATTGGTATAATTAATGAAGAAGGTATAGTCGAGGATTGTAAGGAAAATGAATTCGCTGAAGATGCTGATGTGATCGTGACGTCATGTGGAAGAGTATTAACTACTGTATTTATAGTAGTAGTTGGCACTGTTGTTGTAACGTTTTGATTTGGATTTCTACAGGATGAACAATTTGCTACAAAATGGTCAGATGATTTACAATAACACATCTGTTTTCTAAAGATAAGAAAATATGAATAAACAAACCAAATGAAAGTAAAATCAATAAACACATTATATACACAAAAATATTATATACATCCCTAATATTCACATATTAAAAATTGTCTGGTAGAAGTTTGCCTCCCAAAAATACAAAAAAGTAGTTATTCATAACTCAGGTTGCTTTACGAAAGGTCAACGAATCAGCATAAAAGCACAGCTGTTTTTAAAACATAATATTATTAGACGAATTGTGGATATCCATTACCTCCTGTCTATAAAATAAATTAGAAAACTATGTTAAAATATGATACGGCAGGAAAAACGGCAATGTAACTCAAATATGATGATTTTGCCACAGCATAAGAATATTGCCTCGTACTGGTATATAGCAATTTGTTGTTATAAGTTTATAGTTTTTCGAAAAATGAACTCAGATTTAAATATTAAAACGTCAAATAAAATATAAAAACCTATTGAACCTTATTCCCAGCATTATTCTCCAACAGTGACATAACGTCACAAGAAAATAATTTTAAAAAATCATTGCGTAATTCAAATTTCATATTTATACCGGTATCTCAGAAAAGAATAATATTTGTATAAAGTACAGTCATATTTTGAAATAAAATCTTCAATTCAGAGATTGGACATTCTTAATAATTGTGTAATCTAATAGGGCCGCCTGTTTATGCTTGGCAGACTTAGAAAACACTGAGAACACAAATATTTATTCTTTTACTATGTTGTAAAATAAGTATACTCAAAATAAATAAATATTATCTACTAAGTACTCTACTCCAGTTTAATATCAATGCATAAAATATTATAAAAATTTTGTCATAATTGTAAATTTATAGGAGATAAAACCAAATGTAGAGCATGTAGAGAAATCTGAATATCTTAGAATAACTATAACGAGCGAGAACATTATTGATGAGGAAAAGGCCTATCGATGAGATAGTGAGTGTGCTAAAGTAGACGTACTCTAAAGCCTAAGCATGTCTCTTTCTACTCTTTTAGTAAGTGATGGATTCAAACGTTACTTGATGAAAATTCATTTTATCTAACAATAAAAGAGGTATGCGTTTACATAATATTATAGTTTGTAACTGAATAAGTTGAGGAGGGGATAACTGTTTTTCTCAAGTTGGCCATTCAGAATTATGTCTTTATTTTTTAATTTGCTAATTTCCATAGATTCTACTTTTCATAAAGGTAGCTTTCAGTATGTAAAATTTAAATTTTTAATAAAAAGTAAAAGATTTACCATTTTTATAGGATTTTAAGATCGGCAAAATCGGTCCTTTTTAGGCTAACTATCATAATTATGTATATTAAGGGAATATCTAGAGATAAAGACACTTTACTTTACTTAACTTTATCAGACATATGCGCTTAACATAAATGTGACGTATTTCTAGTGCAGAAAACATATGAGAAAGAGGATGAGGAAATAGAAGAATTCTACAAACAACTTGAATACATTCTGGAATCGACCAAAAGAGAAGAGGTCACTGTAATCATGGGCGACTTCAACGCTAAAGTTAGTAAAGTGAAAACTAATGGATGCACTGGTGAATTTGGACTTGGACAACGAAAAGTAAACGTCTCGTACAATTTTACCAAGAAAAAGAATTTGTAGTATTGAACACAATGTTCAGATTACCAAACCGTAGATTGTACACGTGGACATCACCAAGGGATAATGCAGACAACATCGTCAGGAATCATATCGATTATATAATAATCAGAAGCCGGTTTAAAAACTCCATCACGTCTACAAAAACCTATCCAGGCACTGATATAGAATCGAATCACAATCCGGTGGTGGCGGTAGTAAATATAAGATTCAAGAAAATAAAGAAAAGTGCAGCTAAACAAAAGATAGACGTTAAGCAACTGAAAAACGCAACTATACTGGAAAGGACAAGAGAACAGGTAAACAACAATCTTAGAAGCATCGCTGCAAAAAATAGGAACACAGGCAATGTAGAGAATAAATGGACGGAGATAGAAAAAACCCTTATGACAGCTGGTGAAGGCTCCTTACCTCCAAGCAAAATTAAGAAAAAGGAATGGATGACAAACGAAATTATGCATCTCATAGAGGAAAGGCGAAGAAATAAAATAAACAAGACAAAATACAAAGAAGTGAACCGTGATATTAAGAGAAAAATTAGAGAAGCCAAAGAGAACTGGGTTCTGGACAACTGCAAGGAAATAGATAAATATGATAGAAAGTATGATAGCTTTAACATGAATAACAAGATCAAGGAAATAACAGGTAAAAAAGTGAAACAAGCATCCATCGTAAAGGACAAAAAGGTAAAATAATTACAGATTTAAATAAAAAACTGGCAAGATGGACAGAATACATTGAAGAACTTTTTGCAGACGAAAGACCAGAAATAACAGTGACAGAACCTACAGACGACACAACAGGGCCTGAAATCCTAAAGAGCGAGATAGAATATGCTATAAGGAACACAAAAGGGGGTAAAGCTGCAGGACCAGATGAAATTCCTGTAGAATTGTTAAAACTTATAGACGACGACGCACTTGAAATAATAGTGAACCCCTTTAACACAATTTAGAGAACAGGCATCATACCAAAGAAATGGCTCTCCTCTACTTTTGTCACAATCCCGAAGACGAATAACGCCAGAGAGTGTTCAGACCAAAGAACTATAGCATTGATGAGCCACACACTAAAAGTATTTTTAAAAATAAATCACAAAAGAATATTTAATAAATTAGAAGAGGACATCACAGTTTGGATTCAGAGGTGGACTGGGAACACGGGAAGTTTTGTTTGGTATGAGTGTGTTAATACAAAGATGTTTGGAAGTAAACCAAGACCTCTACGTAGGTTTCATAGATTTTGAGAAGGCCTTCGATAAAGTCAGACACCAAAAGCTGTATGAAATCCTAAGAAGCAAAAACATCGACAGTCGCGACATTAACATCATATCCAGGTTGTACTGGGGACAAACAACAAAAATCAAAGTTGATAATGAGTTAACCGAAGAAATTGAGATTCGTCGAGGTGTGCGTCAGGGTTGTGTGCTTTCTCCACTATTATTCAATATATATATAGCGAAACAATATATCAGGAAGCGCTCCTAGAGCAAAACATTGGTATGAACATTAACGGAGAGTTAATTAACAATATACGATACGCTGATGACACGCTAATAGTAACAGATAACATAGCAAATTTACAGTTTTTGATGGAAAACATAAACACTCATACCAATTAGTATGGTCTAAAACTGAACATCAAAAAGACTAAATTCATGATTGTAACAAATAAGCTATACACTAATGTGAATTTAACCATAAATAATCAGCCAGTTGAAAGAGTAACGTCCTACAAATATTTAGGGGTTTGCTTCAATAATACTAATGACCAGACAAGAGAAATCAAGAGGCGAATAGAGATAGCGAGACAATCGTTTGTCAAAATGAAAAAGTTCCTATGCAGCCGGAACATAAATATAAACTTAAGAACAATAATGTTAAGGTGCTATGTTTTCTCCGATCTGCTGTACGGCGTGGAAGCCTGGACACTGAAAAAGATAAACATAAAAAACATTGAGGCATTCGAGATGTGGTGTTACAGGAGAATGTAGAAAATACCATGGACAGAAAGAGTTACAAATCAAGATGTTCTGCTGAAGATGGGGAAGGAATACGAAGTCGTAAAAACCATATAATCGAAAAAACTTGAATATCTGGGCCACATAATGAGAGGAGAATAGTACCCTCTGCTTAGACTCATAATCCAAGGAGAAATCTCGGAAAAGAGAAATATAAGACGTAGGAGTATTTCCTGGTTGCGAAATTGAAGAAAGTGGTATGGGTGCAGTTCAATACAGTTGTTCTGAGCTGCAGCCTACAAAGTAAAGATTGCTGTGATGGTAGCCAACCTCCGATAGAAGACTTACTGCAAGAAGAAGAAGAAACATATTGAGGGCCAAATATATTGTATTTGGTATTAAGCTGATCGCTAAAAATCGCATAATAAAATGTCGATAAAGAAGCAAAGAAAAACTTAAAATGAGAGGGGAAACCAGTCAGCCGAGGGAACCTTTCAACGGTGCGATGTTGAGCTTGGATCTGCTATCTATGTATATAATAAACAATATTACGGCTCCTAACTAAGGATCTGAGCACAAAACTAACTCTAAAATTTGGATCAAAAATACAACAATTGCTGATATCCAAAGTCTGTAGACAAGCAAAGTAAAGACAAAGTTATTGCCTTACTTAAACCTGGCAAAAACTCCACAAAAGCTATCGGCCAATATATTTATTTATTCTGTCAGTTATAAAAAATACTTCTGCACGTGATCCTTAATATAATTTTACTGATAATAGAAGAAAAACTCAAATTAAAAGACTAAAGTGGCAATAGACAGGGAAGATCACGTACGTCACAAATACTAAATCTTGCCCAACACATCAAAGACGGGTACGAAAGATATCAGGTATGAGGAGTGGTATTTGTCAATCTAAATGCCGCTTATGACACCTTAAATTAGAGGGCATTTCCAAAATCTATGTGACATTGCCTTAGGTAATAAACTCACTTGTATTATCCGCGTATGCCTACACAACAGAAGATTTTTCGTATTACATAATGGTAAAAATAACAGATGGACAACGCAGAAGAACGGTCTCCTTTGGGGTAGCGTAATGGCACCTACACTGTATAATATTTACACAACCCATACCAGTAAATACGTTACGGCCTTCTTAAGCTAATTCTCCAAGGGAAGGTAAATGGTAAGAGAGGACCGGGAAGAAGACGCATTTCCTGGCTTCAAAATTTACGAAAGTGGTATAACACGACTACCACTGAACCGTTCCGCGCTGCAGTGAACAAAGTAAAGATAGCCGTGATGATCGCCAACATCCGGAACGGATAGGCACTTTAAGAAGAAGATACCAGTAAATACTAGAACTTTTATTAGGTAGACGATCTATATTGTTGCACAACAAAAAACTTTAATGTCCCTAACAGAGACGCTTTTACAAATCTAAACATCCAATAGTATCATGAAATTTTTAAACTCTGGACTTGCTATATATACCTTGAAGATAGTTTGAATCAAACTTTGTCATTCACAGAACTTTGTTTAAAACTAAGAGGTAAACTGAGGACCAGAAAAGTAATCTCTGGAAACTTGTCAGCTAAATTGCTAAGAAGCGCATCCTTCCATCCTTAAAACGTAGACGCTTGCACTCTATGCTTCTGCTGTCGAATATACCTTGTAAGTATAGATGATACCAACACATACTTAACACGTAGATTTAGCTATAAATTAGTCAGTCAAATTAAGCGGATATTAAGACACACACATTCATACATAAGCTCTACAATATCTTCAGCTCATCAATTCACCTAATATCCGAAGATAAGTATCTATAGAATAAAAGATACAAAGTCTAAAATCGCAACATCCACTCAACGAATACCAGACCAATTTATGACTAAAATCGAGAAAACACTGACCAGATCAACACATATACACATTGCAAGAAATAAAAAAAAAGATAAGCTGCTCCTCGCCATCTGAACGCTCGAGAGGAATTTCCTTATGGTAGTTATCTTCGTAAAATCTGCGAGGAGGACTCTTGCTAGTAAATACCGGTTAACCTGTGCGAATGTAGGCAGTACAAGATTTATCACACCTTCTTATTTGACTTTGCCATTCAAATCGCTCTTTTCTGAAGTGACAAGGTTTAATTAATTGAATTGAACATATAAAGTACAGTCAGTAAGCTATTGCTTATAAAGATTATTGTAAATTTGACACTAACTCCACTTATATTAATTACATTACCCCTAAATAAAAGATAAAACATTCAGAAGTATGTAATATCGGTAAAGTGGTATATTCTTGTTAGATAAATTAAGCATTCTTCCCTTTTTTGTGCACTACTACCCATTTTTACATAAAAATATCACTTTTAGCACTTAAATATTTATTTTAAGATAACCCATCCAGAATTATAATAATATGTAGTACACAGATAAAATCATAAATAAAATAATAAAGAAGCTGTATACAAGATATCGTAAAACAATGGATGAAATAAAAGACATTCTTATAAATCCTATCCTTAAATAAATCGTACAAAGACATACTCATGTTAAAAAAATACATTAGGAAATTTCAGCATATGAAAAACACATCCAATTTGGTAATGAAATCCTTTTGTATTTATAAAGCTATTTTTAGAACAGCATGTACCTACCAAAAACAGGTATTTGGTAGTATACATATCTATTACATATTGCAATGTGTATGAATGATAAAAAAATCAGGAGTCCGTATAAACCGTTTAAAATATATAAAATGTATATATCAAGAACGCTGGAGCTCTACGGCTTGATTGCATAGTTGCCAAACTATCAGAGCTTACTTAAACCGATATTCTGATGGTTCCAATATACAGTGACAAAGATCTGAACGACCCCTATAATATATACACGTGAACTAAGCGAAATACATTTATGATACAGGGGTACTTATGAGCTCCAAAATTTTATTAAGAATTATGAAACTATACATCTTAACGAATCAACAGAGCCAATATTATGGAATGGTCAAGTGAGCTCCGTATATTGGTGTCCACTTGACCACGGAGCTCACTTAAACCTGAATTTTAACATGGGCGGAGTTCACTTTATGCCGTAAATATATATATATATATATATATATATATATATATATAAATATATATATATATATATATATATATATATATATATATATATATATATATATATATATATATATATATATATTATATATATATATATATATATATATATATATATATATATATGTTTGTTTTGAGGTTTCCGCGGGAGCTATATGTGCTGTCACTATTTTTCCGGGTTTGACTCCGCGTTGTAAAGTGCTGGTTTTCTTGAAAACCATTGTTTTGGCGACGTTTCGGCAAGGTCTCACTTGCCATTCTCAAGCCTGGTGGATCTACTTTGAAACGCTCAATACTCCGGGAGTATTGGATTTTAGGAAGTGTAGAACTTCCAAATTTCAGAAGAACTGAAAGAGAAGTGATGAAAAAAATACTAAAAATAGGGCTAAGCTCAGAGGAACAAATTTATATGGCCAAAGAGACACTAAATCTCAAGTGAGTGTTCGGGCTAGCTTCAATGCACTGGATTGTGGCTTTAAAGATATAAACAACAATAACAAGAGATAATGAGCTAATGAGACAAGAAAGAAATGAGACCTGGTAATATCAAACGTGATACAACTGAAGAAGGTCACTGGGAATAAATTTATAGAAAGAGAACAATAAGAAGAGAAAAGAAGGGCGCCAACTCAACGATAGTTGAGATTTTGAAGTAACAAATGAATCTGGAGATAATACTCTGAAATACAAAATACTAAATATTAATCTTGTTTTGCTATGTTATATACTGGTTAGTAGAACTGAAATAAAACTCAAAATAGCAACAATAAATATATTTATAAAAAAAATGTATATAGGTACATGTGTATAAACAATTTACATATAATGCAAAGTCAAATAACAGTGGTAGTGGATGGTGTACACATACAATGGGACCTAATAGCCCCTCAACAAACGAATAGTCACTACCACTGGCCAAATAAAATATGAAATATTAGTATAAACCAAGAATAGTCCGTAGGATAGCCAAAGTCTTAACACAAAAAGGTAGTAATTTAACTTTAAATAGTTCTACTAATATGAGATACAAATATTGTAAATATATCAAACTTGATAAATCTGTTACAATTATTATATTATATCCAAAAAGTGGGTCTTCAATACTCTTTATATAATGTTTAAAAAAAACCACATGAAATTTATTTCCCTCCCCAATCTCAATTACATTATCTCAAAAGTATGCTAGTATAAAAATTATATCAAAGCAAATGAGTTCTGGTCAGACTCTCTAAATCCTAGTTAAAAACCTAATAAAAACATGTAATGTATTTTCCCTCTCCCAATAATATCAAAATTATATTTTATTAAAAATTAAATTATCACAAAGGTATTTACCTTATCATATGCATATGATGAGTTAACAGTAAATAGATAGTAATACAAAAAGTCAAATAGTTAAACAACTTATCTTTACAGCACTATAAGTCCATAGGAAAAACTCCTCTTGGCACGGCTACATCAGTTTATGGCTGTAAAGACGAATCCTGGGCACAAAAGCCACAACCAGTCACTGGTCTTGTAGCGTTTACGCTACTGACTAGTCCAATTTAAACCCCTCAAGAAATTTCTTATTACCCGCCTACGATCGATTTTAAATCGACATTTCTCCACCCACGCGGTTAGCGCTTTGAAAGATTGGTCGAGTTTGTACGAAAACGATCAGTTTTGGTCAGAACTCATTCGCAGCCACGTCAAACCGGTGAAATTTTTCACCTTTAAAGTGACGGAATTGGAGCAAGGAAGATAATTTGGGGAATAATATAATTCATTTATAATAATAGTAATAATTAATTTTAAAATCAATATTCATTTATGAGTTCCATATAAAAAGGAAGAGTTTTTTTGGCGTGTTGCGAGCTCCATGTAAGTAAATCATTTTATACGTATTATCTCTTTATCATATAATCAAATTTATCATTGTATTTAGTATTTCTTTAGAGATTTATTTTTGAGTTCCGAAATAATTTAATTATAAAATTTCCTTGATTTACTTACAAAGAACATAAGGTCATTTTTTTTATATAGTCAAACTAAAGTCCGATCTAGTCCATATCTTATCATTAAGTTTTTTTGGTTCTTTTTTTTACCTAATTTTTTTGGTGGAATATAAAAGGTTCTACAAATGTGGTACAGCCTTCTGTATTCTGCGCATGTTCTTTTCATGGCGCAAGCTTGCCATGCCTACGAAAGTAACTTCATAAATTTGACATGATGTTGACTTAACCTAATACCAAATGTTTTGATGTTTTGTTTTGGTGCAGTCAATCCATGATGCTACAACTATTGAATTACATATTTATTAAATTAAATAATCATTTTAGATTCCGTCACGTGAAAATATTAATTTCACGTCACTTGAGGATATTCTTTTCAGAATATTCCCTCAAGGACTCAAGTAACTGAATCCTTAAACTAGTTAGCAACTTTATGTAACCCGTGGATTTTGCTGTCACCCAGAGACCAGTGACTGGTTGTGGCTTTTGTGACCAGGATTCGTCTTTACAGCCACAAACTGATGTAGCCGTGCCAAGAGGAGTTTTTCCTATGGACTTATAGTGCTGTAAAGATAAGTCGTTTAACTATTTGACCTTTTGTATTACGTATTACTTTATATTTACTGTTAACTGATCATATGCATATGATAAGGTGAATACCTTTATGATAATTTTTTTTTTGATAATTTAATTATAAAATATTCGGGAGGAAAAAGGGACACTTCATGTGTTATTAGGTTTTAACTAGGATTTAGAGAGTCTGACCAAACTCACTTTTTTTTTGGATATAATATTTTTGTTAGTATAATACAATTTGATATTAAGAGGGACATAAATTTAATGTGGTTTGTTTTTAAATATTATATAATGAGTATGGAACAACTCATTTTTTGGATGTAATATATATATTTAATATAATTGTAATAGAAATTTATCAAGTTTGATATCTTTACAATATTGTCATTAGTACCGAATTAATACCGAAAATCACGAATAGCTGATACCTTATCGGGATCAGTACGAAGACCCTGAGAATCTACAACATATCCTAAAAACTTAATAGACTCACGACAAAAGCTACTTTTATCTAAGTTAATAGTCAAATTTGCGTCTTTTAAACGCTGAAACAACTGCTGCAATACAGAGATATGAGTTTCGAAATCGGGAGTAATGACAAGAATGTCATCAAGATAGTATTGGCAAAATGGATCTAAAGCAGGACCAATTACCAAATCCATTAACCGACACATAGTCTGTGGAGCAGACACAAGACCAAAAGGCATTGTAGTGAATTGGTACAATCCTTTTCCATTGACCGCAAAGGCAGTGAGCTTTTTACTCTCTTCGCTGAGAGGAATCTGTAAAAACGCCTTCTTCAAGTCAATAGATGAAATGAATTTAGCATTCTGTAACTTACTCAGGATGATATCTATACGAGGTATAGGATACGCATCTCTGTTCATAGTTATACTGTTAAGTTTACGTCCGTCAAAACAGACACGAAAAGTCCCATCTTTCTTTTTTGTCAGCCACAAAGGACTACAAAAAGAAGAAGTACTGGGCTCAATAATACCTAACTTAAGCATTTCATCTACCTCCTTTACTAGGCTTTCATGCCAGGCTTGAGGCAAGGGATATTGATATTGCCTGAAGGGCTTGGACGAACCCACATCAATGTGATGTTCGATGAGATGAGTTCTACCCAACTTATTTTTCGCAGATATAGAAGAGAATGATTTGATGACATTATTTAACTTTTCTAATTCATGAGCATTAAGTCGACTCATATCTTTAACCGCATTGACACAAGAGATATTAAATGAAGAAACAGATAAGGAAAATTCAGGAAAGTTTAACTCACTATTAAAAGTTTTCAGAAAATCCATACCTAGGATGACTGAATTCTTAACTGACGGAATAACAAAGAATGTAATCATTCTTTTACAAAAACTAACACAAATCTCAGTAGTGAATTGACCTAAAATTGGTTGAACTTGACCATCAGCTGTAGTCACTTGCAAACTTTGATCTATTCCTATATTTACATTGGAATTCTGGAGAAATCTAAATTTATACCCAGTGACCTTCTTCAGTTGTATCACGTTTGATATTACCAGGTCTCATTTCTTTCTTGTCTCATTAGCTCATTATCTCTTGTTATTGTTGTTTATATCTTTAAAGCCACAATCCAGTGCATTGAAGCTAGCCCGAACACTCACTTGAGATTTAGTGTCTCTTTGGCCATTAAAATTTGTTCCTCTGAGCTTAGCCCTATTTTTAGTATTTTTTTTTTCATCACTTCTCTTTCAGTTCTTCTGAAATTTGGAAGTTCTACACTTCCAAAAACCCAATACTCCCGGAGTATTGAGCGTTTCAATTGGCAACTGAAACGCTTAATTCTCCGGGAGTATTGGATTTTAGGAAGTGTAAGACTTCCAAATTCCAGAAGAACTGAAAAAGAGGTGATGAAAAAAATACTAAAAATAGGGCTAAGCTCAGAGGAACAAATTTAAATGGCCAAAGAGACACTAAATCTCAAGAGAGTGTTCGGGCTAGCTTCAATGCACTGGATTGTGGCTTTAAAGATATAAACAACAATAACAAGAGATAATGAGCTAATGAGACAAGAAAGAAATGAGACCTGGTAATATCAAACGTGATACAACTGAAGAAGGTCACTGGGAATAAATTTATAGAAAGAGAACAATAGGAAGAGAAAAGAAGGGCGCCAACTCAACGCTAGTTGAGATTTTGAAGTAACAAATGAATCTGGAGATAATACTCTGAAATACAAAAATACTAAATAATAAGCTTGCTATGTTATATACTGGTTAGTAGAACTGAAATAAAACTCAAAATAGTAACAATAAATATATTTATAAAAAATGTATATAGGTATATGTGTATAAACAATTTACATATAATGCAAAGCCAAATAACAGTGGTAGTGGATGGTGTACACATACAGTGGGACCTAATAGCCCCTTAACAAACGAATAATCACTACCACTGGCCAAATAAAGTATAAAATGTCAGTAAACAACAAGAATAGTCCGTATTGTAGCCAAAGTCTTAACACAAAAAGGTAGTCATTTAAATTTAAATTAGTTCTACTAATATGAGATACTAATGACAATATTGTAAAGATATCAAAAGTGATAAATATGTTACAATTCTATTAAATATATTACATTCAAAAGTGAGTCTTCATGCTCATTACATCATATTTAAAAAAAAAAACCACATTAAATTTATTTCCCTCTCCCAATATCAAATTGTATTAAGTATATCAAATGTATTAAAAAAAAAATATATTATAGCTAAAGTGAGTTTGGTCAGTACTCTTGAAATCCTAATTAAAACCTAATAACACATGAAGTGTCCTTTTTCCCTCCCCAAATATTTTATAATTAAATTATCAAAAAAAAAAAATGTTCACCTTGTCATATGCATATGAAGAGGGTATACTACTAAATAGGAAGTAACAAAAGTTAAACAATTAAACAGTCAAACAACTTATCTTTACAGCCCCATAAGTCCATAGGAAAATTCCTCTTGGCACGGTTACATCAGTTTATGGCTGTAAAGACGAATCCTGGGCACAAAACCACAACCAGTCACTGGTATCTGGGTGACAGCAAAATCCACGGGTTACATACACAAGTTGCTAACTAGTTTAAGGAATTTAGTTACTAGTCCTTGAGGGAATATTCTGAAGAGAATATCCTCAAGTGAAGTGACGGAATGTAAAATGATTATTTAATTTAATAAATATGTAATTTAATAGGTGTAGCAGCATGGATTGACTGCACCAAAACAAAAACATCAAAACATTAGGTTATGTCAACATGTCAGAACTTCCGAATTTACTTCGTAGACATGACAGGCTTGCGCCATGAAAAGAACATGCGCAGAATATAGAAGGCTGTCCAATATTTGTCGAACCTTTTTATATTCCACCAAAAAAGTTAGATACAAAATGGGAACCAAAAAAACTTAATGATAACGACGTGGAATAAAACAGAATTTAAGTTTAACTATATAAAAAAATGACCTTCTGTTCTTTGCAAGTAAATCAAGGAAATTTTATATTTAAATTATTTCGGAACTCAAAAATAAATCTCTAAAGAAATACTAAACTGCAAGGATAAATTTGATTGTATGATAAAGAGATAATACGTATGAAATGATTTACTTACATGGAGCTGCAGCACGCCAAAAAAATCTTCCTGTTATGTGGAACTTTTATAAATATTGATTTTAAAAATTTACTTATTATTACGACTATATCTATTTTATATATGAATTAATTTATTCTTCCCCAAATTATCTTCCTTGCTCCAATTCCGTCACTTTGAAGGTGAAAAATTTCACCGGTTGACGTGGCTGCGTTGAGTTCTGACCAAAACTGATCGTTCCGCTTCCGCATAAAATCGATCTTCCTTTCAAAGCGATAACAGCGCGTGAGTGGGGAAATGTCGATTTAAAATCGATCGTAGGCGGGTAATAAAAATTTCTAAAGGGGTTAATCAGTAGCGTAAACGCTACATTCTCCCTCATCTCCAGCAAAAAAAAAGGAACTTTAGGAACTTTTTTTTTTTTTTTTTTGTGGCAGAACGATCTAACGCTGACAATGAACGTTGATACGTTAAAATTGAACATTTTCGTCACCAGTCAACCATTTGCTCAGGAATTGGAACAAAATCAAGGACGAAATAAAAATATGGAACGAAGAATATGAGACGAAGTCATACATTTTTTTTAATGAGATAATGTATGTTAATTTAGTATAAACCAAAGATAAAAAAAAAAAAATATACATTTTAAGTTTAATTCTATAACCTTACAAATCAAGTTAACTTTTAACACTACTTATCTACATTCTCAAGTATTTGTAAAAACAATCATTCATTAAAACTACATTATAGATGTGTATTAACAACCCCTAACACAATATCTCCAAGAACCATTCATAACAACGAAATTCAAACAAAGTCCTATGACCTTTACCCAACGTTGATACTAGAGCGACCAGATTCTATTCGTCACCATAGAGTTCAATGAGGGCCTAATTACTCAGAACTAGTTGAAACTACAAAACCTAAACATATATATGGTTTGGGATATCAACAACAAGGTAAAAGTCAAGGTAAAAGCTAATTCAATACACCTACTTGCTCTAGCAGCGGTAGGAAAGCACACAATCGGTAAAGGTTGCTAGTGCCTTAGATACTAGCAAGCCCACTATACTCATGGTATAGGGTATGCTAAAAAAAAAGGTAAGATAACTGCAATCCCAACTCATAGTAAAGGATATGCACAAAAGGTAAAAGATAATTGCACGTCCAGATCTACTCATGGTAGAGGATATGCACAAAACTCACTTCTACCAGCTATACACTTGGTAGAAGGAAAGATAAAAGAGATCCTAACTGTAATACCTAAACTGTACTATTGACGTGTTCCAATTCTTTACTCACGACAAGAACAGTAAAGGACAGATTTTTAGGACTCTATAATCAAGATAAAGATAAGACATATATTCATAAGATATAGATAAGAAATAAACTTATCCAGGTAAAGGTACAGATAACTAACTTAAGGTAAAGGTATGAGATAAACCAATTAAGGTAAAGGTACGAGATAAACTCAATTAAGGTAAAGATAAAGATACACTCAAGGTAAAGGTACGAGATAAACTCAGGCAAGGTACAAGATAAACTTAAGGTAAAGATACGAAATAAACTCCATTACAGGTATGAGATAAACTCCATAAAGGTAAAGATAACTTCAATTAAGATACAGATAAACATAACTCACATCTACCAATCCGTATGAATGGTAGGGAGACAGGTGCAAACTCAAGATACTGAGATATGTTAAACTGTTTGAGAAGGTAATAACATAGGAGATAACAAACCAAGTTAAACCGACTTACATACTGCTGAATATCAGAACGATCCAATTCTAAATGACACATTCTAATTTCAACCTAAGATACACTCAAGGAACAACTAAAATGTATTGATATATTTCTGAGCCAAGTGAGGGCACACATCCAGGGTGATCAATCCTGAACCCACGCTAAAACACCGACACAGTAAGTGAATATGAATGCATAAGCTTTATGGCCATAGTCTACGTACGAGCCTATGCAAACATCAATAAAAGAAAATGATAAAGTGTTTCCTAATTATCTCTGTACACATCTATTTAACTCAGAACTCAAAATGGGGAAAATTCCATATATCCATCCTGTACTCCTATGATATGCAGTTGGACTTTTGAGAAGAAAACAAACAACAAAATTAGCAAGTCCATAAACCAAGATAATAACCAACATTAAGATAAGATAAAAAAAATAGAAGGCAAAATAGCAAAACATCTTATGGTTTTTGCCAGGTAAACAAAATAGATAAACAGATCTTAAGCAACCAAACTGGTACAGAAGTGATAAGGGACCAATGAGATCTAACGATATAAGTTGAAAGGGAAAATCAATCTGTCGATAACTATCCATTTAACCTGGTTGGGGAAGATTTGTCGGTTTGCATGTAGCACAGATTTTGCATTTAGCGATATAACTACGTACAGTTTGACGCATCTTCGGCCAGTAATAGAGTTCCGATATACGACGGAAAGTTTTGTAAAAACCAAAATGATCTGCAGTAGGATGGTCATGAAAAGTGGCCAAAACCTCTGCTCTATTAGGAGTTGGAACGACTATCTTCCAATCCGACATTCCAGTAAGGGAATCTATGGAACTTAAGACATGTTTATACAAAACACCATGTTCAACTTTAAAATCGGGAAATTTACCTGGTACATTCTGTACATCATAAAACATTTTTCTATACCAGTCATCTGGTTGGACAGTTGGAATACAGACTCTCAACTCATACCCTAATTCAGGAGCTAACAGATGCTCTACCTTGAACGCAGACATATTACACAACTGAGAAATATACAAGAGAATGAGTAAAAGTAGGCAAAGTTTAACTTACTCTCTGACTCCAAATTAATATTCTGAAGGGATACCTATACCAGTAATGTTTAATTGTTTTGGTCCAGTTATGAAATCCAATGACATATACTGCTACAACACCCTAAGGAACCTAAAATTTCAAAAACTGTTATTTCGAGGTAGTGACTCAACTTCTTGACTACTCCGGACTTGTAAAATATGTGAAATAGTTAACTTTAGTTATTTAAATTTTTAATTAATTTATTATTAATCTAAATTGTTATTTAATCAATTAAAAACAAAGCAATTTATTCAGTCCACACAGTATATAGCAAAAACAAGTCAATTTAAGATATAGATATAAGGTAATGTCCAAAAAAAAAATTGAAAAACAAAACTAAACGTTAAAATGAAAATCTAAAAGCACAACCAGTGAAAACCACAACAACCCAAGATCAAAATCAAAAGTTAAAGGAGATATATATATATATATATATATATATATATATATATATATATATATATATATACATATATATTTTTTAAGGCAGAAGTGGAAAAGAAGCCACACGTTGGGTCTAGCCAATTGAAACTCTCAATTCTCCGGGAGTATTGGATTTTAGGAAGTGTAAGACTTCCAAATTCCAGAAGAACTGAAAAAGAGGTGATGAAAAAAATACTAAAAATAGGGCTAAGCTCAGAGGAACAAATTTAAATGGCCAAAGAGACACTAAATCTCAAGAGAGTGTTCGGGCTAGCTTCAATGCACTGGATTGTGGCTTTAAAGATATAAACAACAATAACAAGAGATAATGAGCTAATGAGACAAGAAAGAAATGAGACCTGGTAATATCAAACGTGATACAACTGAAGAAGGGCACTGGGAATAAATTTATAGAAAGAGAACAATAGGAAGAGAAAAGAAGGGCGCCAACTCAACGATAGTTGAGATTTTGAAGTAACAAATGAATCTGGAGATAATACTCCAGAGAAAAGAAGGGCGCCAACTCAACGATAGTTGAGATTTTGAAGTAACAAATGAATCTGGAGATAATACTCTGAAATACAAAAATACTAAATAATAATCTTGTTTTGCTATGTTATATACTGGTTAGTAGAACTGAAATAAAACTCAAAATAGTAACAATAAATATATTTATAAAAAATGTATATAGGTATATGTGTATAAACAATTTACATATATTGCAAAGCCAAATAACAGTGGTAGTGGATGGTGTACACATACAGTGGGACCTAATAGCCCCTTAACAAACGAATAATCACTACCACTGGCCAAATAAAGTATAAAATGTCAGTAAACAACAAGAATAGTCCGTATTGTAGCCAAAGTCTTAACACAAAAAGGTAGTCATTTAAATTTAAATTAGTTCTACTAATATGAGATACTAATGACAATATTGTAAAGATATCAAAAGTGATAAATCTGTTACAATTCTATTAAATATATTACATTCAAAAGTGAGTCTTCATGCTCATTACATCATATTTAAAAAAAACCACATTAAATTTATTTCCCTCTCCCAATATCAAATTGTATTAAGTATATCAAATGTATTAAAAAAAAGTATATTATAGCTAAAGTGAGTTTGGTCAGTACTCTTGAAATCCTAATTAAAACCTAATAACACATGAAGTGTCCTTTTTCCCTCCCCAAATATTTTATAATTAAATTATCAAAAAAAAATGTTCACCTTGTCATATGCATATGAAGAGGGTATACTACTAAATAGGAAGTAACAAAAGTTAAACAATTAAACAGTCAAACAACTTATCTTTACAGCCCCATAAGTCCATAGGAAAATTCCTCTTGGCACGGTTACATCAGTTTATGGCTGTAAAGACGAATCCTGGGCACAAAACCACAACCAGTCACTGGTCTCTGGGTGACAGCAAAATCCACGGGTTACATACACAAGTTGCTAACTAGTTTAAGGAATTTAGTTACTAGTCCTTGAGGGAATATTCTGAAGAGAATATCCTCAAGTGAAGTGACGGAATGTAAAATGATTATTTAATTTAATAAATATGTAATTTAATAGGTGTAGCAGCATGGATTGACTGCACCAAAACAAAAACATCAAAACATTAGGTTATGTCAACATGTCAGAACTTCCGAATTTACTTCGTAGACATGACAGGCTTGCGCCATGAAAAGAACATGCGCAGAATATAGAAGGCTGTCCAATATTTGTCGAACCTTTTTATATTCCACCAAAAAAGTTAGATACAAAATGGGAACCAAAAAAACTTAATGATAACGACGTGGAATAAAACAGAATTAAAGTTTAACTATATAAAAAAATGACCTTCTGTTCTTTGCAAGTAAATCAAGGAAATTTTATATTTAAATTATTTCGGAACTCAAAAATAAATCTCTAAAGAAATACTAAATACAATGATAAATTTGATTATATGATAAAGAGATAATACGTATGAAATGATTTACTTACATGGAGCTGCAGCACACCAAAAAAATCTTCCTTTTATGTGGAACTCTTATAAATATTGATTTTAAAAAATTTACTTATTATTATTTTTATTACTGAGATATGATTCTTTGAATTAGATATTAATATTTCTATTTTATTCTTCCCCAAATTATCTTCCTTGCTCCAATTCCGTCACTTTGAAGGTGAACAATTTCACCGGTTGACGTGGCTGCGTTAACGAGTTCTGACCAAAACTAATCGTTCCGCTTCCGCATAAAATCGATCTTCCTTTCAAAGCGATAACAGCGCGTGGGTGGGGAAATGTCGATTTAAAATCGATCGTAGGCGGGTAATAAAAATTTCTAAAGGGGTTAATCAGTAGCGTAAACGCTACAACTTCTCGTCGTTACTCGATTAGTACTGGTCGACTGGGCATTTCGGCGCTCGTTTAAATACTCTCTCGGCGGCGCGCGGGCTCTTGTGATTGGTCCTGCCTGTGTGCGAGTGGGCGGGGCCTTGTCTGGCGGTCTCGCTGTTTGTTTTTTCTGTGCGTTGACTGAAGTTGAATTTTCTTGGACGGTTCTTTGCAGAGCTGGTTTCCATGTTGTTGGCAATCTTTGGGCATCATCTCGAGTGTTTAGGTTATTTGGATATTTTTCTATTTCTATGGCTTCCCTGATTATTCGCTTGGTTTTGTGTTCGATGTTCGCTAGCATTGTTGTCTGTTCTAGATCGATTGTGTGTCCTGTTGTTAGGGCATGTTGTGCAAGGGAAGATGTCTTTTCTTGCTTTGCAATAGCGTTTCGATGTTCTTCTCGTCTTACTTGAATTCTTCGATTAGTCTGTCCGATGTAGGATTTGTCGCAGTCTCCACAGGGAATCTTGTACACTCCTTGGTTTTCTAGTGGGATTTTGGTTTTTGCGGAGTTAAGCATATTCGAAATTTTCTTATCCGTGTTGAATATTGTCTCTATTTTATGTTTTCTTAGGACTCTACTGATTTTTTCCGTAGTGCCCTTCACGTACGGTAAAATCGTCTTGGCAATAGGTTTTTCTTTTTCTTCTGTTGATTCTTTGCTTTTTCCTCCTTGTGATTTTTGTGCCTTTTCAATTGTGTACGTGGTGAAGCCATTTTTTCTTAATGCTGTTTTGACCGTTTTCATTTCTTTGTTCCTGTGTTCTTCATCTGTTAATCTTTCTGATCTTATAGTCAAGGTTTTGATGACTGACTGCAGTTGTGCAGGATGGTGGTGTGAGTCAGCGTGTAGATATCTGTCGGTGTGTGTTGGTTTTCTGTATACCGTGTATCCTAAAGTTCCATCTGTTTTCTTTATTATTAAAACATCCAAAAACGGTAGCTGTTGGTCTTTCTCTAGTTCCATAGTAAACTGAATTTTGGGGTGGATGGTATTAATGTGATTTAGGAATGTATTTAGATGTTCTTCCCCATGTGTCCAGATAATGAAGGTGTCGTCCACGTATCTAAACCATAATTTCGGTTTATACTCTGCCGTTGTTATTGCTCGTATTTCTATTTCTTGCATAAACAGATTTGCTATCACCGGTGACAGTGGTGAACCCATGGGTGCTCCCTCGACTTGTTTGTACCTTTGGTCTTTGTATATGAAATATGTGTTGTTCAGGCAGTGAATATATATATATATATTTATATGTATATATATATATATATATATGTATATATATATATATATATATATATATATATATATATATATATATATGTATATATATATACATATACATATATATATATATATATATATATATATATATATATATATATATATATATATATATATATATATTGTTATGCTATTTAAATTGTATTCTATTGCTTATTTAGAAAAGATCCTGTCTATATTTATTAAATGATCTAATCTCCACTTAATCACAATAAATCAGCATTAATTAATTACAATCTCAGGCTATTTAACTTGTACTATTTACCTTTGATCGTGGATTCAAAATATTTTCCAATTGGCTTCCTAATTGGGATAGGTAATATGACCTGAATAAAATACACAGAATTTCAACTGAACTATATGTGAGATGTCCTTTATTTTAATGAAATTTTATATAACAATCAATCCTGTAATATTTGCAATATAATACTTTAAATATATATGAGAAGTTGTTTTCTATCATGGACCCAAATGTTATTTTACATTGATATGTGTTATAACTAAGCTCTCTTTATAATTTTTTTCTTTAAATGATCGCAAAATTAACTGTCTCTATTATTTATTCAATTTATTTAATTAATAAATGAAAACCACACTCCTGCTCTAATGAAAATTGACTGACCTTTCGTTCTCTGCCGTTGTAATTCTATGGCCACGCCATAAAAAAAACCTTTCTCTGCTTCTGCTCCTATTGTGGTCCGGATGACGTACACCTTTCTCCTATCTGTCCTTGTATCTGCAACCCAACAACTCGTGTAATTCTATGCAGCCTCCTTTTGAGCGAATCTCCGCGCCTGTTTATAACTTCAAATGTTTCCGGCTTCGTCTGATATTAATATTCTTATACCCTTTGGTTTTTCTATCTCTCTGTACCCCGTTCCTTACACTGATCAGCTTTTACACAGCAAATAAACACACCCGGTAAATTACGTCTTCGGGACTTCAAACAAACACAAACCACAAAGCTCCTTCCTTCTTGGGCGACGAAAACTGACTAACTGTCTTTTTTCCTCTCTCCTATCTCATAGCCAAAACCACTACCTCCATTGCATTCAAAAATTGACCAATAAAAATCATCCACCTCTGTGACGTATATCGTTACCAACCAACTCTCTTTATAAAACGTCATTCGGGTAATTCCAGGAAACAACATTCTTTAATTATTCTAACTAAATCTATCTGCTTTACAAATATTTCTTACTAATAGCTACAAACGATACCTGTTTCTCAATTCAATGTCTTTTGTTAATAAACTTTTACCGATATAATCTTTCGGGGAGAAAAACAACCGCAAATCCCGGTCTATTGTTTAAACACTGTCTATATACACTTTATTTCCGGGTAAATCCCTGCCACAATAACCGACTTATTTAAATTTCTTATCGATAATATTTGAAAGTCTTGTCTCTGAGGCCTAATGAACAATTCTTCGAACAACTTAAAATACATATTTTGTCTTATACAGGATGTTTGAAAATTTATATGCCCGTGTCTTTATGAAATATCAATAATTTTAATTTTTATTTAAGTAATAAAATTTGTATATCGGTTTTTTATTGCTTATGGACATTCAAAAGTACAACAATATATATATATATATTATATATATATATAATATATATATATATATATATATATATATATATATTATATATATATATATATATATATATATATATATATATATATATATATACCCAGATAGCACAGGACATCCCTGGGACGTCCATTTTATGTCGTTTTAAGGTCCAAACGTCCCGGGACTTCTTTTGGACGTCCCCCGGACGTCCAAGGGATATTTCTAGTCGGACATACCAGAAACTTTTTATTTTTTAGAATATATGATAGTTTACCAAATGATACCCATGCTAGTCTATTTTTTCTTTTTATTTTTTCTGTTTGATTGTCCCTGTTCAGCTTTATTATCTGTTCTAGGTATATGTATTCTGCCACCTGCTCTAATTTATTCTGTTTGACTACTATTTCTAATTGGTCTTCTTGGTTTGTCATAGTCTTGGTTTTACTATAGTTCATCTCTAGACCTATCTCTGTCGCTTTTCTATCTAGTTTCTCAACCATCTTCTGTATCTCTTCCTTCTTATCTGTTATCAGGACTATATCGTCTGCATATCTCAAGGTACTCTGCATATCTTCAGCCACTGCTAACTAAAAACTGGATGAGGGGCTGACTGTAATTGAGGCATTGAAGAAGATCACGGTTAAAGATGTTTAATGACCACCTTAAACATGACATGAACTTACCAACTACCTACCCCATTTTATCTATGACCATGATAAACTTGAGATATCAGTACAAATTTCATTTTTTAAAAATGAAATCGGACTTTTTTTTATTTTCTATATTTTTTGTGAATTTTTGTATTTCTTTAGTGTCATCACTCTGAGCAATCAGATTGTTGTTCATAGTAGGGACCTTATTTATTTTTTGTATTACTACAATATGCTTTTTCTTGTTGTAATAGGTAAGTACAAAAAATACAATTCAAAATGGAGCATATTGTATCACTATTAAAAATATAAACAATTGTTGAAAGTATCAATAGTCATTTGCAGTTTTATTTGTTAATTTTAAAAGACTAGATATACCAAACTAATTTAAATGTAGAGCATATCAAACAAAATTCAAGTGACATAAAATCTTTCCATAATCTAAAAAATGAATATACAATGCAAAAGGTGCCCAATACATAATGCAAATATTTTCAATTTTAAAATAATGTAACCTTTTTTTGTTGAAATATGTATTTTTTGTTGCTAGTTCAATGTATGTAATAAGTTGAAGTAAAATTGCAAGCAGTCAAGTAAATAAACCAATTACTTTGGACTTATAGTTTAATAAATTCTATTATAAAGTAGATTCTAGTAAGTATTTAATATTAAATTATGTTAGTGAGAGAAACCAAAGCAAAAAACATCGTATTTTAGTTATGCAAAATATGTGTAATGATGTACCAAAACGTCCAGAATATAAAATAAGACTATGAGAAATATCGGAGGTATAAATGTCATTGTAATGGGAATAAAATCTCATTTAAAAAATTGCAGTTGCATGCATTTTATAGAGAATATAAAACCACAAAATTTTTGCAAGAAACATTTTTGATAAAGTCGATCATTTTTAAAATATTAATACATATTTCAAAACCAAGGGAAAGTGTTTGTTCTCGAATTTAAATTTTTTTTGGCCACTTAAATTGATCTGCTAGGTACTGGACGGACCCTTTTATATGTAGACGCGTGGACGGGTAAGTATTAAAAAATTACTAAATCACATTTTTAAACTTTAAAAATAGCAATTTTATTCCGTTTGTCAATGTCGTCAATGTCAACTTTACTTGACTTATAAGTTTATTTGAAACCGCACATGCGCATTCATTCTTATACACAATGCAACATGCATCAATTCTCGAACGTATGAATAAACACTTTCTTCTTTTTTCTTTATTAGTTATAAACGATAATTTATAACTATCGAATCAAAATCCGGGACTTCCCCGACTACGTTTTTATTTCTTTACAATATCTGATGAATTGATATTTTTTATTTTTTTAAAATATTTGTTTCCTGCAAGTGTTGATTGTGCGTTGTTATAAATATATATATATATATATATATATATATATATATATATATATATATATATATATATATAAGAGTAAGAAAAAAGAATAAAAAATAAAATAAAAAAAGAAAAAAAAAGAGCATGTAATAGACAAAGACCATATTATGGATTTTGATAATATTAAAATTTTATGTAATGAAAGTAATAAATTTAAAAGAACTTTTTTGGAAATGGTTTGTATTAGCAAAAGTGATAATAATTTAAACAAAAGGTCAGAAATTCAAAATTTAAGCAAAATTTATAATTATATAATTTCTATTTAATTTATGCAGTCAGTAAAATATCACATTTTGAATTTTCCATGTATTTATTACATTTTTCCGGGCATCTATCAATGGTGAATAAATCTTCTTCTTTTTTGTTACTAAACAAAGAAGAATTTTTTAAACAAAATTTTATTTTTGACAATATGTCAAAAATAAAAATTTTTAAGTTAGTATTTATGACGTTTTAGGCTGGTTGTAGCTATTCTATATTTGTTTATAATTTCAATTTTTTTTTTCTTAAGAAAATTCATCTAAATTTTTCAGAGAAACATTTGTTAGAATAAGACATTTTTTTATTAATATTTTTTGTATTTATTATGTAAGCAGTAGTTTTATATAAAAAACTAATTTTATTTGGTGAGTTAACAAAAAATTTTTTATTTCTAGTTCAACTTTGTAAGACATTTTGTATTTTTTAGAAGCTCTTGATAAAAATTGTAATCACAATTGAAAGCTCGAGTAAAAAATAGTCAACAAATAGCCCCTTTTATTGACTCCAACCCATCAAAAACAGTGTTATATTTATATATATATATATATATATATATATATATATTATATATATATATATATATATATATATATATATATATATATATTATATATACCCTAATAGCACACGTACGTCCAGTGGACGTCCATAGTACGTGTTGTAACTTACAACAGTTAAAAATATTTTTAATGAACATGTACATTGTTTTTCAACTGCCCGTATGTTATCTGCTATGTCTATCTCTCCTTTTGACCTGTTAAAACGCAGGTAGTTACCCCGCTACGCCCCTCGAAGAGAACACATTTTTAGTCAGTCACCAAGTAACAGCGGTTGAGGGCGCATCGTATGGGGTTTTACCTTCGTTTACGCAATGACGCTCTAAAATTGTATTACCAGCCTCGTAGATAAGTAATTTTGTTTAATGCTACTGTACTGTGTGTAATAGAATTTTGTAACCAACGTTGTAGTTATTTATCATAATTAGTGAACCAGCCCTGGAAAAACAGTAAAGTCTAAATTAAGTTTAGCTACGAACATAATACCTGTTCGTACTCTTTAAGTGTATATTAGCAAGGTTCATTGACTAAGCTTTATACATTTAATGGTCCTTCGAGCCGGATATATTATAATGTTTGGTTACATCAGTGAAGAAAAAAGTAAGAAAAACGTGGTTTTAAAGTGGAAAATTTCTGTGTAATTAGTGCCGGCTGGTAAATACATAAAGGTTTACACATAGCTAGTTCTCTCTCACTCGCTCTCTCTTTAAATGTGGTATTGTTCGCTCACTCTTCTGCAAGATATTTGGTGTCTTGGTTAGACGAAGATAACGCTGTCCCACTCATGCAAAAGTTCCGCCTTGTGGTAGTGTCGTAACAGTCGCCTGCGCAAACGGAAATTTGGTTCATGACAATTGATGAGTTCGTTCTGATTTATTGATAATTATTGACATTTAATTGAGTAATAAAATCACGGTATCAACTATTTGATTATATTTGATTATTTGCTTGAATCATAATCTGTATTTTGATTAAAGTTTGAATTTGTTTAAATAAGTACACTTAAGTATTCTCTTAGTATGGAGGAGTTGAAAAAATCTCGTAAATCTCTAAAGGCTAGACTTACTAGAATTTCTAATTGGTTTAGTATAAATAAAGATTGTGAAAGTATTGATTTGTTACTGGAAAAACAAAGTCAATTAGCGTTACATTTCTCTGAATATGAAAAAATACAACAACAAATTGAAGCTCTCGATGACTCTGAATTAGATTCACAGGAGTCAATTGAATGCGAAGAAAAGTATACGAATACTCTAGTAAATATTAAAATACAGATAAAAGCTTTAAGTAATAACATTGTAGATTATAATAAAAATACTCCAATAGAACATATCTCAAAAGGCACAGTTAAATTGCCCGAAATATCTATGCAAACCTTTGAAGGTAATTTTGAGGATTGGAATTCGTTTTTTCAACTATTCTGTACTTTAGTGATTGATAACTCACAGTTAAATGACTTGCAGAGATTTATTTATCTCAAATCTTTTCTGAGGCGTGAACCATTAGAATTAATCAAAAATATTGAAGTGGTAAATGACAATTTTCAAATTGCTTTGGACACGCTTAGGGAAAGGTATGATAATAAACCTCGAATTGTATCATTACTCATCAAAAGGTTATTAAAGGTTTCATCTCTAGCAAAATGTACCTCACAAACTCTGAGAAACTTTATTACTCAAGTAAAACAAAACATTATGGCTCTAAATAATCTGGAGGTTCCAACTCAATATTGGGATCTCATTTTAATTGAGATATTTTTAGAAAAACTAGACTTTAACACACATAAGGCTTTTGAATACGAGGTAGGTACAAAAAGTTTACCTACGCTAAAACAATTCTTTGAGTTTTTAGAAAATAGATGCAATATTTTAGAAAAACTTAACTGTTCTGAAACCCAACAGAAAGGTTTCAAATATTCACAAAAGGTGACACATTTTTCAAGCTCAGATAACAAGGTTAATTCTAATAAATTGAATTGTAGCTTTTGTAATCATTCGATGCACAACATTTATCAATGTGAAAAATTTAAAGCCAGTTCTCCTTCAGATAGAAATAATTTCGTTAAGTTAAAGCATTTGTGTAAGAATTGTCTTGGAAGTAAACATTTTGTAGCAAACTGTACTTCTCAAAGAACATGTAATATATGCAATAAGAAGCATCACTCTCTCTTGCACAGTGCCAACACTTCTATGGTTGCAAGTATCTCTCGTTCTCAAGTTCCTTCATCTAATTCTTATGCTCAAAACTCTCAACCTTCTCAAGGTACAAGTAGTGATAATCACATGCCTAGTGGATCACAAAGGAGTGCTCATAGTTTACAGCCTCAAACCTCTTGTATGTCAGATACAACCCAAACGTTTACTGCCCTCTCTATAAAAAATGAAGTTCTCTTAGCAACAGCTTTAGTCACATTATATACAAAAGAACATCAACCCATAAGAGCCCGTTGTCTACTAGACAACGCTAGTCAGACCTCGTTTATTACACAAGAGCTTGTTAATAAACTTAAACTCTCTCCTTATACTAGAACATTAGAAATTTCAACGCTCTCCCAAAATTGTTCAGTGTCTAATAAAATGGTAGATTTAAAAATCTTCTCTCTTTATGACAGTAAAAAGGGGTTCATGACCTCGTGTGCTGTTCTCAAGAATATAACATGCAGACTCCCTCAAGTGCCCATTGATAGAACTAAAATCAAGCTTCCGGAGTGGGTACAATTGGCTGATCCATCATACTCAGTTCCCGGAAAAATTGACATGTTATTAGGTTCAGATGTTTATGGAAAACTCTTATTAAATGATCTTATACAACTTGGAGATGGTCTTCCCACACTACAAAATACACATTTTGGTTATGTTATGTTTGGACAGGTTCCAGTTCGCCCTCACTCTAAAAATAATCTAAATTTATGTACTTTGCATGATAAGTCGCAAATCCTCTCAACCTCTAACTCGCAGCACGTTTCTCTCTTTACCCAATCCTTGTCAGATGACTCTCTTGATAATAAACTTCAAAAATTCTGGGAAATTGAAGAGATTCCAGATAAAACCATTTTAACTCCTCAAGAAAATCTAGCAGAGCAAATATTTAAAAATACAACTCAAATTCTTCCGGACGGTAGATTTCAAGTGGACATTCCTTTAATTTTTAAGGATGCACCTACACAATTAGGGGATTCCTTTTATATGGCAAAGAAAAGATTTTTATCCTTAGAAAACAAACTTGTCAAGAACAATAAACTCTACACGCAATACAAAAATTTCATAAGTGAATATATATCTCTTTCTCATGCAAGGGTAGTTCCTCTCTCTCTTTTAAATTCAGACTCAGTTAAAAAATATTTTCTTCCTCATCATTGTGTACTTAAGGAAGATAGTTTAACCACTAAGTTACGAGTAGTTTTTGATGGGTCAATGAAAACTACTACACAGGTATCATTAAATGATTTAATGTTAAAGGGTTACAGGACACAGCCAGAATTATTTGATATTCTTATTCGTTTTAGGACTTATAAATTTGCTCTTACAGCTGACATTCAAAAAATGTCCAGGCAAATTAAAATTAATCCCGATCAAACTTTTCTACTAAATATTTTATGGCGTGATTCACCGCAAGAGGAATTGCAATGTTTAGAATTGCAAACAGTAACTTATGGAACGAAATCGGCCCCTTTTCTAAGTACCCGTTGCTTAATGGAATTAGCCCATGATCACAAGAATTCATATCCTCTCGCTAGTGATGCTTTGTTAAATTCATGTTATGTAGATGACATTCTCTATGGCTCCGAAACTCTGGATGGGCTCTTTAAGGCTCATAATGAAATATCTGAACTTCTTAAAAAGGCATGTATCTCACTACACAAATGGTGCTCTAACTCTAAGGAATTTTTAACAAATATCACTAACAAATCTCAAATTGCTAGTTATACAATTTCTCCAGAAAAGATTGCATCCAACAAGGTCTTAGGTTTACGTTGGGATGCCCAAACAGACAGTTTCTCAATTTCTATACCTAAAATTATGGTTAAAACTTCTTTCACAAAACGTGAAGTACTCTCCATAATAGCGCAAATATTTGATCCTCAGGGTCTCATAGCTCCTGTTACTATTATCGCAAAGATAATAATGCAAAAGATTTGGTTGTCAAAGGTAAATTGGGATGATGCTCTTACTTCTGAGTTACTGTCAGAATGGATTGTATTTGTTTCTAATATCCCGTTCCTCAAAAATATTAATATTCCTAGACCACTATTCAGAACTGATCCAGATAAAATTATAAAAATTGAAATTCACGCTTTCTCGGATGCTAGTATAAGAGCCTATGCTACATGTGTATATATACGAGTTATGGATCAATCTAAAAAGGTTAGTTGTACTCTTGTAGCTTCCAAAAGTCGTGTAGCTCCTCTCAAAACCCTAACTCTTCCACGATTGGAACTTATGGGCGCAGTTTTATGCTCCAAGCTCACTCAACGTTTAATTACTACCCTAAACTCAACTAGTATGCACATCAACTCTATTAACTTATGGTCCGATTCAGAAATTGTGCTGGCATGGCTTAAATCTCATCCTTCTCGATGGTCACAATTTGTAGCAAACCGTGTAGCACAAATTCAAGAAATATCCTCTGGTTTTCATTGGCGATATGTCAAATCAAAGGAAAATCCAGCAGATATTCTCTCTCGTGGAATCATTCCATCCGAACTTGTAAATTCTCATTTATGGTGGCATGGACCACAATGGCTTGGTAAATATGATCTAACTCTAGATAGTTGTGACAAGGGGATGACATGTTCTAATCCACCCGAGGAAAGAAGATTATCTCATATGCAAACTCAACAATACCCTATAGAAAATTTTTGTTGTTCCATGTCAAATAAGTTTTCAACCTTCTCAACCTTTCAAAGAACCCTAGCTTATTGTTTTAGATTCATACACAATGCTACTATCTCTTCTGTCAGAAGGTACGGCCCCCTTTCAGTATCAGAGTTGCATTCCTCTGAGCAAAAAATAATTACATTTTTGCAACTTGTTTACTTTTCTCAGGAAATTTCAGAGCTTAAGTCGGGAAAAACTCTTTCCAACAAATCTCTTCTTTCACTAAATGTTTTTCTTGATGATAAGGAGATGTTAAGAGTTGGTGGTAGACTCAAGCATGCTCACGTTCCCTTTGATCAGAAATATCCACTTCTGTTGCCCTCCAAACACCACATCGTCCAACTTATGTTGAAAAGAGAACATATTAGATTATGTCATTCAGGTGCCCAGACAACCCTTTCCAATTTTCGTCTCAAGTATTGGCCCTTAAATGGATTAAGAACAATAAAGAAAATTATCCATTCTTGTATCACGTGCTTTCGATTTAGGGCTCAACCTGCCTCTCAACTAATGGCAGACTTACCCAAAGAACGCCTAGTTGTCTCACACCCATTTACCAATGTAGGTACAGACTTTGGTGGACCTTTTTTTATAAAGAGTTCAAGACTTCGTAAGGCTCCAGTAACAAAATGTTATATTGCCATATTCGTATGTATGGTTACCCGTGCGGTCCATATAGAACTTGTGTCAGGACTCTCCACCGAGGCATTCATACTCACACTCAAACGTTTCATTAGTAGGCGTGGCAATCCAAAAATAATTTACAGTGATAATGCTTCAAACTTCTTTGGTGCTAAGAACCAACTCAAGGAGTTCTCCACATTTTTAAAAAATAAGGAAACGTCTAACTCAATCCAAAATTTTCTTGCTGCTTCTGAAATAAGTTGGAAATTTATCCCCCCTCGCTCTCCTCATCATGGCGGATTATGGGAAGCCGCCATTAAAAGCACAAAATATCATATGTTTAGACTAGTAGGAAATTCTCAACTGACATTTGAAGAGTTCAGTACCGTACTCGCTCAAATTGAAGCTGTTCTGAACTCACGTCCTCTATGTTCTTTATCTAACGATCCTTCAAATCTCTCTTGTTTAACTCCAGGACACTTTTTAATCGGTAAGCCTCTCACTTCTTTTCCTGAAAGGGATGTTTCTGATATATCCGAAAACAGATTGTCAATTTGGCAAAGGAGTACAAAAATTCAACAACTGTTTTGGAAACGCTGGACTGTTGACTATTTAAATAGACTACAGAATAGGCCCAAATGGACCTCAACTAAGGAAAATTTGCAACTGAACGATTTGGTTCTCTTAAAGGACGAGAATAATCCTCCTTTGAAGTGGCCCCTGGCAAGAATGATTGAAGTTTTTCCAGGAAACAATAAGAGAGTTAGAGTTGTCAAGGTACAAACTAAGGATGGAATCTTTACTCGCTCAATTGCAAAACTATGTCCCTTACCAGATTATAAACGTTAATGTTAATTAGTATAAGAATAGTTTTTAAGGTAGTGTTTGTTCGCGAGTGCGGTTAGTGTTTGTAGTGTCGTCTTACTTTTCGAACTTATGATGGAACAACCCTCTTTCTTAGTTTATTATTAAGTATATATTATTTTCTTTCTGTAGTTTTTGTTAAATCTTCTTAATTTTGAAGGGAACCCTTCAACGTGTGGGCAGGATGTTGTAACTTACAACAGTTAAAAATATTTTTAATGAACATGTACATTGTTTTTCAACTGCCCGTATGTTATCTGCTATGTCTATCTCTCCTTTTGACCTGTTAAAACGCAGGTAGTTACCCCGCTACGCCCCTCGAAGAGAACACATTTTTAGTCAGTCACCAAGTAACAGCGGTTGAGGGCGCATCGTATGGGGTTTTACCTTCGTTTACGCAATGACGCTCTAAAATTGTATTACCAGCCTCGTAGATAAGTAATTTTGTTTAATGCTACTGTACTGTGTGTAATAGAATTTTGTAACCAACGTTGTAGTTATTTATCATAATTAGTGAACCAGCCCTGGAAAAACAGTAAAGTCTAAATTAAGTTTAGCTACGAACATAATACCTGTTCGTACTCTTTAAGTGTATATTAGCAAGGTTCATTGACTAAGCTTTATACAGTACGTCCCTCACGGACTTTAAGGACGTCCGCTTTGGTCCTATTTACGTCCTATATTGGTCCGAATGTCGCTGCGCTGAACGTCCTATGGACGTCCATTTTACGTCCCGAGCGGACGTTAGTTGGACGTACCGGGACGTTAATTGGACCTTAATCGGACGTCCAATATTGGTCGGGAGGACTTACTTGACGGACTTTTGTGATGTTCTCGGACGTCTATTTTAGTGCTGAGGATATAAATTAGACCTCAACGCCATTGTATAAAATACTAAAAGTGGTGTCATCCTGTGCATATTAAGAATGTATTTTGGGAAATAAAACGTAAATGTTTAAAGGAACTTACATTTATTGTTACATTTATTTATTATTAACAAATGGGACAAATCTACTGTCCAAATTATACAAAAATGCAACATTATAGAAATATAAAATAATTTTTAGTAATAAAACATAAATGTTTAAAGGAACTAACATTTATTATTACATATATATTTATAATAAATGGAACAAATTCACTGTCAAAATTATACAAAAATGGAGCATTATAGAAATATACACAAAATTACAGATAAAAATAAAATATACATGAATAAATAGGTACACATTTATAAAAAGTTTCATTTAGCATTTTAGTGCTTCAAATAGTACCTAAACCTATTGATACAAAAGTTTCAGACCATATCTATCTGTGAATCATAATTAGTTCTGCGGGAAGGAACATGGAGATATAAATTCTGACACAGTGAATGGGGGGAATATTAAAACAAGTTAGCTGAAGCAATTCAGGAGATTGGTTATTTTATGAACAAGTTTAAAAATAAAGATTAAAAGGTAACACTTTTGATAAGAGAATCCAGATTCAAGAAATTGATCATACCTGAATAAGAATGTGGTCTACACAATTATCAAGAACAGTAGATGCGACAAGTCAGTATAAATCTAATGGTCATAAAAAATGTTTTTTGATGCAATTATAACATAATAAGTGTAAATTAGTAGAAGTTGAACAACTAGACAGTAAGTAAACCACGCTGACCAGTATGAAGCTGATTCTTCAGATTTATTGTCAAAAAATCAGTCAGTAAAGCCTCGAAAATTTTAGGAATAGTAGAAAGAATTATAATGGAACGATAATTAGGAATCAATGAGTTAATGGATGAATTAATGGATAAAATCAATAAATAAAATGTGATGAAAAGTGACCCTCAGAGATTTATAAAAAATAGAGGCCTACGTAAAAAGAATGCACAATTCCTTAAAAATAAGTTACGATATTCCATCTGGACCAAGACCTTTATTGGTATTAAGACACTGTAAGCATGCTAGAATGTCACAAATTTTAATAGTTAAAGAGTAAATATGGCTGTGACTGATATGGGATCTTTGACTACACTTGTCTACACAGGAGAAAGAAGGATTGTGAATACTGCTAAGAAATTGGCAAAATCGTTGAAACTGTGGCTCACTAAAAACAGAACCATTCAACTTCCCTTATCCATTCCCATTCTGATTTACCTTACAAGTGTGTGGTCGGCAATTAAAAGCAGACAAGTCAATTGTTGAGTTTTAAAGTTGAAATCATAAGTATGAAAAAGATCAATACTTAATATGGAACTTTGTTTTATTTCAGCAGTAGATAAATTTTTAGGTACCTATTTTTAATAAATAAAACAGTCTCAAAAATTGACTGTTCCTTTCTGTGCACCAACCACACAATTTAATCATTACAAAATTAATCATATTTGCTAATGCAATATGCAAATTAAATTTTATTTGCCTCCTCTTTACATCTCAGATATTTCATTATCAAGTTTCAATTTCCTTCTCCATGGCAACGCTGGTCTTGGAGTTTTTCTAGGCAGCATCTGAAAACAAAATTAATGCACTATAATGTAATGTAATAAATTGAACAAATTAATTTCAGATTTAGTTCATTATACTTTGCTTATTGTAAATAAATCATCATTCAAAGGCTTATGATTAAACAACTGAATTTCAAGAGCTGTAGTTTTAATGGATCTCACCTGAACTAGAAGAATACCAACAAAACCATTGGTATTTATTTCTAATGACCAAATGAGCAGTAATTACACTTTGATACTTAAAAAACAAAAATAACAGTGTATAAATAAAATATATACAGCCAACAACAAACCTTCATCTCATATAGCTAAGTGTAGTTCTTAAAGAAATCTCATAGTCAGACCTGAACATTTGTGAAATGGTAATATTTGCCATCTAAATTACATATAAGACACAGTTAACGATATGCTTCATCTGCTGTATATGGTCACTTAAGTGATAGTGTAAGTTTTTAACCCGGCATTACACGCGCCAAAAAACTTACGTTGTAACACGCGCACGGTTAAATCGACCGTAGACATAGTTTTGGTTTTAATTAATAAAAAAAAACAAGTAGAATCTAAATACATACCAAAAATCTTTTATTTTAAACTTACGTTACAATTTTTCATTTATTGTTGGCTTTTATAGCATTCAGTACAAACCTGGGAAGTATGTTCTCGGCATATATACTTTTGACACTGTACGCATAGGGTCTTCGTTTTTCTGTTCTTTTTCGATGAGCAAAAATGACATCTGCCTGGAACGTCATACTGGCTATGTGGCGTAGATAACTCCTGGATGCCCAACATTTCTTTTATACGACTTCTCATAGTTACTGGTAACATAACCATTTCTCGACGACGTTCAAGTTGCGGTGTAATGAGACTCATTGCTAATGATTTCAAAAAGTTTCGGCGAGTTCTATGAGTATTGTTATTTTTGTCAGCAACGATATGGCTATTTATTCCAGATATATTCAAGGAAGTAAAAAATAATGTTAGAGGCCTATGAGTATTGTTATTTTTGTCAGCAACGATATGGCTATTTATTCCAGATATATTCAAGGAAGTAAAAAATAATGTTAGAGGCCATCGGCAACTTTTTCGTGACACAGAGTAAGTTCCTTTTAGCTCATCAACGGTATTAACACCTCCCTTTGTTGCATTGTAAAATGTAATCATTGATGGCTTGTATGCATCGCCACTTTCTGGATCAATCTCGTCTTTGTAATGCATTGTTGACAATAATGTAACTATTTTGTTTTGCTTGGGCTTGTAGGATACCAAAGTCATGTCTTGGGCGAAACCAAAAATGCTCGAAGTAACTTTACGCTCCTTTAACTTTGCAGTAAAAATTTCAGGAATTTCTTTTTTATTTTTGCGAATTGTGCCCGTAACAGTTAGTTTGTGTTTTTTTTAGTAAATCTAAGGCTAAAGGTATCGACGTAAACCAATTATCGAAAGTTACACTTCTTCCAGTTATAGAAATTGGTTTAATTAATCGTTGTACGACTGAAGAGGCGCTATTGTCAACTTTATAGGGCCCATCTGGTTGAGTCCCAACATACACCTCTAGATTATAAGTGTAATATGACATCGAATCAACAAGCGCTAATATTTTGATTCCATACTTTGCTGGTTTATTCGGTATATATTGTCGAAATCCACATTTGCCGCGAAATGACTCAAGCATTTCATCAATTGTTACAAATTCACTAAGAGTATAATTGGCTTTGCACCGCTCAACAAATCCATCAAAAAATTCTCTTATAGGAGATAGCTTATCGTACTGTTTCCGTTCCTCTCTATCATCAAGATCGTCAAAGCGAAGCGCTCGCAACAAAAATTGAAATCGATTAATTCCCATTGTAAGACGAAAAATCTCTACGCCGGTTCCGTCTTGTGCCCACAGATCTCTCAAATGTAGGTGTGATGACCGCAAGACTCCAGCAAAATATAGAAGACCAATAAGTGCTTTAATTTCTTCCATGTTTGTACTGGTAGCATCTCTTTCTCTACTGTACTTTGTCCGAAGCTTTAGAATATATTTGTGTGTTCAACTATTTCGCTGATGACGGAGTCTGGAAAAAAAAAATTGCCAAGCATCAATAATGGTTTTTGCTTCTCTGGCTTTTCCAATTACTCCAGAAGATTGAGTCACTATATTTCTGCTCAGGGTCTTTTTTTTGAAACAGCTACGGGAAATTTATTCCACAAAGTCTTTTTGTCCCTTCCCACAAAACACAGACGAGTATTTAGATCTTGCTGAGTTTCGTTAAAATCTGGTATCTCTTTTCCTTCTGATTGCTCTGAATTGGAGTCGTAATCATTGTTCTCCAAAACGTCATCTTGGTCTTCAGGTGGTCCACCTATCTCATCGTCGCTCTCAATTTCAGCTCACATGACTAAAATACGCTTTGTTTCTTTCTCGTAAGAACACATAACCTGCAAATAAAAAAATACTATTACAAATCACCATACGTGTGACTATATTTTCCACTAACATACTAGACTTAAGAAATATTATTAAAAGAACCACACACAGGGTTCACTTACCGTATTATTAACTATAAAAAGCACACCAATATCTAAAACTGTGAAACTGCAACACAAATATCTTTGATACTTATGTACACGCGCGCAGTCAAAAGCACCGACTACGCAAATATTAAACTATATCTCTCAAAGGCCAAATAAAAACTGAAATAATATAACGCCAGTCGTTAAAGGGAAAACCGCTTGGAGCATTCCAGGAAGGTCAGCACCACCACCACTATACAAGCGGCGTCATTTTAAAATTTATCACGGCTCGGTCCCTTCGACCGACACGCGTGTAGTCCCGGGTTAAATGTTCCTTAGATTGATTTATGTTTAACAGTTACAAACCTTTTAAAATCAAAACTATATGTGTGTCTTCTAAAGCTTTATATTGCTTTTTCCCTAGCCAACTATATTTTCCTTGAATTTTATTGCAGACCAGCTTCTTATGGCTTCTCCTAACAAATTCGTTTATGATTTCCTCACCAATTTTGGAAAGCTTATTATCCTAAAATATAAATCAACATGTAACAGTAATCTAACTACCCCACAAACTTGATCATCCATGCTTAATTATTTTAGTTTAAACTATCTAATAAAAAAACAGGCTCTGTTAAAAAATCAATCAAAACATTCATTTGCAAATTTTGGTTTCTCATAACCATGGTACATGCCTATTAAATTTACAATTTTAGGATATATCAACAAATTATACAAACTAGGATAAAACTGACTACTAAAACTCTTTTTTAGTGAGATTCCATCAAAATTTACACACATTTCTATAACATTGTTTTATTGTGAAGATAAAAATATGTTTGAAATTTGAATCATATGGATCAGAGTAATTGTTTTCACGGTGAAGCAAGAAGGGTTTTAGCATCTGAACTTAAATGAGAAAGATCAGGAACTTCTTTATGATTTTTTAATAAATCACCTAGTACTAAAGGACAAAGTCCAGTTGCATAACTTATTAGAAAAATTAAAAACATCTCGATAAGGTTCTCCAGAATTCTCGTTACAACCATATTTAGACCCTTCTTCAGTGTCATGAGACTGAATAGCTTGTAAATGTAAAGTCCTGACAGGACTATGACATGGGACAGGCGGCACGTGGTCTCGGGGCAGAGGTTAGGTTAAGCACTTTAGATTAGGAGGTTAGGATGACACTGTAATCTGTAATACTGAAAGTAATATTAATAAATATGTACAACAGTCCGTGTTAAACATTATTACATGGCGCAGTCTTGTGGTTAATGAAGCCTGCTGCTTCCAAAATAAATGAAAACAAGAAGTTGTTAGAATTAGAACAATATGGAGTTTAGAATACCTCAACCATTATCATTTGAAGGTAACGTGGCTGAAAACTTTCGGCGATTCAGTCATTTGAAATTTACCTCTTGGCCAGTGACAAGGCCGAAAAG
Source organism: Diabrotica balteata (assembly GCA_918026665.1). Classification (NCBI taxonomy): domain Eukaryota; kingdom Metazoa; phylum Arthropoda; class Insecta; order Coleoptera; family Chrysomelidae; genus Diabrotica; species Diabrotica balteata. Next base: position 70,516,716 of record OU898282.1, on the reverse strand, counting down.
GAAGACACAGTAAAAATTGCTCTACTGTTAAATTTTTTGGGAGATGAAGGACTTGATGTGTTTAACACCTTAAAGTTAACAGATGCACAGAGAAAATCGTATGGTACAGTATTGGGTGAATTAGAGAATTACTTCACCCCTAAAAAGAATGTGATCTACGAAAGATTTTTATTCTACAATAGAAAACAAGAGGAAGGAGAGCTATTTGATACTTACCTAACTGACTTGCGTAAATTGGCAAAAAATTGTGAATTCGGAGATGTACTAGACTCAATGATCAGGGATAGACTAGTTTTAGGAACAATCAATAAAGATCTACAAGAAAAAATGTTGCAGAATCATGAGTTAACCTTACAAAAGGCAATAGACATGTGTAGAGCATATGAAATTTCAAAAATATAGTTTAAAGAAGTTCAGTCAAGTCAAGCACTTAATGTTCATTCTGTAAAAGGGGGAAATGGTAATCAAACAGCAAGGGCAAAAGCTTCGAATAACAACTTTAATACTGGAAGAAACAAAAGATGGGAACAGGAGGAAAACTCAAGGAAAAGTGGTCAGTGCAGAAAATGTGGCCGTGCTCATGAGTTCAGAAGGTGTCCAGCATTTGGTAAAATGTGCAATAAGTGTTTGTATTACAATCATTTCGAGAAAATGTGTAACAACAGAATCATAAGAGAAGTTCAGGAGATTCAAGAAGTAGATATGGACCGTAAACAGGAAGAATTTATGGTAACATCAATTGAGGTAAATGAAATAAAAGGAAATAAGGAATGGACTGAAAGGTTAGTAATTGAGCAATATGGAATAGACTTTAAAATAGATACAGGTTCTCAGGTTAACATTATATCAATCTACTTTTTGAATAAAATCAATAAAAATCATGAGATAATTCAGAGCAAAATAAGGTTAGAAGCTTATGGGGGATTTAAAATAAAACCTGTGGGTATTATTACACTAAAATGTTTATTTAAAGGGAACATATTTCAACTAGAATTTGTTATAGTTAAGGATAACCTTATGCCAATTTTAGGTTTAAAATCATGTTTAGATTTGGGTTTGATACAAAGAGTAGATACCATAGATTTAAATATAACAAAAAATGACTTTATTAAACAAAATATTGATGTATTCACTGGATTAGGTAAATGTCCTCAAAAATGTAAACTAAAACTCAAAGAGAATTGTGTTCCTGTGGCTAAGCCCCCACGAAGGGTCCCTTTAGCCATTAAAGAGAGATTAAAAAATCAACTGTTAGATTTAGAAAAACGTGGCATTATATCTAAATGTGAGGGTCCTACAGAGTGGTTGAGCAATTTGGTTATAGTTGAAAAAACTGATAAATCATTAAGAATTTGTTTAGATCCTAGAGATTTAAACAAAGCACTTAAAAAGGAATATTGTTTAATACCTACTATTGAAGAGATATGCAGTAAGTTAAAAAACAAATGTTATTTTTCTATTTTGGACTTTAAAGAGGGATTCTATCAAGTTCAACTTGATGAGAGGTCCAGTAGAGTTTGTGCATTTGGAACTCCTTTTGGAATTTGGAAATTTGATAGACTTCCATTTGGACTAAATATTGCTCCTGAATTTTTTCAAAGAATTAACTTAGAAAACTTTGGTGATATTGAGGGATGTCTCATCTATTTTGATGATGTTTTGATATTTGCAGGTAGTCTTAAAGAACATGATAGAATCCTTAATAAAGTATTAGAATGTGCTAGAAATATTGGAGTAAAATTTAATCCCAATAAGATACAGTATAGAATGCCGGAAGTAAAATATTTGGGAAATACATTTGATAAAGATGGTATGAGACCTGATGTAGATAAAGTTAAAGCTATTATAAATTTAAAAGAACCCAATAATAAAAAAGAGTTACAAAGAATACTGGGCATGATCAATTACCATCGCAATTTTATACCAAATTTATCGGATGTATCAGCCCCACTAAGAGAATTGTTGAAAAAGGATACAGTTTGGATGTGGACTAGAAGTCACACAAACTCATTTAATTTAATAAAAAAGTTAATTTGCTCACCACCAGTTCTTGCAAATTTTGATGAAAATATTCCAATAATAATTCAAACAGATTCAAGTCACAATGGTGTTGGATGTGTATTATTACAAAAAACCTGTATCTTTTGCTTCTAGATCTTTAACCAATTGTGAAACCAGATTTAGCCAGATTGAAAAGGAACTAAATGCAATCCTATTTTCTTGTAATAAATTTCATAATTATATTTATGGTAGAGAAGTTAAGGTTTTCACAGATCATAAGCCATTGATTTCGATAATGAAGAAAGGCATAGCAGAAGTAGACTCTCCTAGACTACAACGTATGAAGGTGAAATTATTAAAATATGACTTAACTGTAGAATATAAGCCAGGCAAGGAAATGCTTATAGCTGATTTGTTGTCTCGAAACTTTTTGAAGGAAAAGGTAGAGGATGATGCATTTGTAACGGAAATAGTGCATACATTAAATATAACAGAAGAAAGGAGAGAGGAATTTATAGCTGAAACTAAACAGGATAAGAAGCTTCAAATAATTAGAGATTTTTGTGAAAAAGGGTGGCCGTCATGTGCATCGAGGGTACCTTACATAGTCAAAGATTATTTTAATATTAGGCATGATGTTTACTCATTAAATGATTTGATGTTTTATAAGGACAGAGTCATAGTTCCGGATTCTTTGCGGCATAGGATGTTAAAGCTGCTTCATGAAACACACTTTGGGGTTACAAAAACACAGCAAAGAGCGAGACAGGTATTATTCTGGCCAAATATGAATAAGAACATAGTGGATTTGGTTAGAAATTGTGTTGAGTGTGAGAAATATCAGAGAAATAATGTTAAAGAGCCATTAGTACTAAGAGAAATTCCAGAACTGCCATTTCAAATGCTAGCAGCTGATATTTGTGAATTTGGAGGAACATCTTATTTAATTGTAATGGATTATCTCACAAAGTGGATTGAAATTGTTCCGTTGCAGTCCAAAACATCCCAGTCAATAATAAATTCGTTTAAGACGATGTTTGCCACTCATGGGATTCCTTTGGAAGTTGTATCTGATAATATGCCTTGGTCAGGCAGGACGAGCCGTCCAGATAGCTAAAAATATTTTCAGGAAGTGTGAAGATCTTCAGTTAGCTTTATTAGAATATAGAAATACACCACTATTAGGATCAGACAACTCCCCAGCACAACTCTTGAATAGTCGTAGACTTAGAGGCAAACTTCCAGTTTTACAAGAGAAATATTTACCAGAACAGGTAGACCTAAAAAATGAAAAGAATAAATTGGATAATAAAAGAAAATTGTACAAGCACTACTATGATAGAAATACAGCTACAAAAGAAGCATTAAGTGTAGGGGATAATGTGGTTATAAGAGAAGATGGGCAATGGAAACCTGCTGTGGTTAGACGAGGTTTACAAGAGCCAAGATCATATGTTGTTGAGAAAGAAACTGGAACACTTGTAAGAAGAAATAGCTATCACTTGAGACCATCTAATAATATGCCTAAACATCATATTAACCTAGCAGATGATTTTGATCACAATGAGAATGGCAGACCTTCAACATCAATGGCCCGTGAGAATGAAATATCGAATCAGTTTCCTACCAGAAGTAAAAGATTAATTAAACCCCCATCTAGATATAATGATTTTGAAATGTACTAGTTTTGCAATCAGTATTGTTATTAGTTTTTATTTTAGAATGTTTTTATTCTTAGTTCATTGTTGTAATGTCTGTATATTATAGGAAAGGAAAGATGTCATGAGACTGAATAGCTTGTAAATGTAAAGTCCTGACAGGACTATGACATGGGACAGGCGGCACGTGGTCTCGGGGCAGAGGTTAGGTTAAGCACTTTAGATTAGGAGGTTAGGATGACACTGTAATCTGTAATACTGAAAGTAATATTAATAAATATGTACAACAGTCCGTGTTAAACATTATTACATTCAGTTTCATTGAAAAAAGCTTTGTAAAGTAGGTATCATTGGAATGGTCGACCACGTGGTAATTTGGATTATTTTAGGTACTTAACATGTTAATAAAAAGTTTAAATCGGAAGTATTGTAACCAGAACTACATATTTGAACTGAAACCAAAGAATATAGACGCTTGTTAGTGATTCCGAAGAGGTTTGAAGAAGACGGAATATGGAGGTTATTAATATTTTCAACAATATTCTCTACGTTTTTCGTAACCTTCCTCTGTTGATGACGCTTAGAAACAAATCGTTTACTTTTAAACATAAACAATTTTAAGAAAAATTACTTACCTTTTTGTAATAAAATAAAAACCAAATTCGGAAACAACCTAACAAAAATGGTACCAAACCTTTAACAATATACTATAAAAGGAAGCATCAAAAAGACCAATGCACTGTACACTGCTTAAATAGAGTTCTTTTATTTCTTTTATTAAAGCAATAATAATAATAATATTGTGATTAAACTATGCCATTTGTTTAAATAGGTATGACATGACAATGACAATATTGACAATTAATATCATCAATCATCACATGTCATATCACATCATTATTTTTCATTATTTTGTCTTTGAAAAGACAAAAGAAACAATTATTCTGTGGAAAAGATTATCAAGATTCATCTTGTCGATAAAAATCATATTTTTACTTATTAGAATTAGCAAACATATATATTATTATCTTGATAACTAGAATAATAAAACAATTTTATCGAATTATCTAGAAATAAAAGATTTTTACACTTTACCTAAAAACGAAAACATGTATTTCATTATATTAAACTATAAAATTTTTAATTAATTGTGATTTAACCTTTTCGCTTTTAATTATTTTATTAACGTAAATAATTTTTTATTTTATTGAAATATTTGCTATTTGATCCCATAATTGGTAAATGTCGGATGTCCAGAAAACGTCCGAGTTCGGACGTCCTGGGAACGTCCGAGTACGGACGTCCAGATAACGTCCATATTTAGTCCACCCAAAGTACGTCCCACTTCGTACGTCCATAGTACGTCCATTTTACGTCCAGGGACGTCCGGACCAAAACTGGACGTATATTGAACGTCCATAGGACGTCGTGTGTTACTAGGATATATATATATATATATATATATATATATATATATATATATATATATATATATATATATATTATTCTGATATTTAAAGTCTTGGTACGCCAAGCAATAATTAGCTAATTAATTTTTTGATTAATTAAAATTTATTTAAATGATATGATTATGACTCTATCACAATTTTTAATTCTTTTATCTCAGGGTTAAATTCGTGCTTCAATATCTATGCTATTACATGTGAAAGGTAAGGTCCAAAGAATACCGGAATAATAAAAAAACACATATGATCTAACACTATATATTGAAATAAAAATAATGAAATAATTCACACTCAAAAGTTTTCAATAAACAAAATCTCATATAATAATTCTCAAAATTTTGTTCTACGTACGTGAACAATCAAAATTAATGGTACAAACAATATTTGTTGAAATCTCAAAATCCAAGTATTACTCTAAATCTCCTAATCAAAATATTTATATCCTTTCTAAATTAAGTGAAAAAAATTGTGTTATCAATGAAAGAAAAACTGCAGAAAACAAAACTATCTCTCTCTGATGATGAGTGGTCCAAATCCTTGTTATTTGTAGACTATACTATTTACTCGTGGCCGCTCCCTAAGTAATCAGCAATCTTACAATAAATTATTGCAAGTATCTCCTCCTTAATGATCTCCTTCAAATGCACGAATCGTTCAAATTATGCTAGCTTCTTCTTCTCTCAATAAACTGAATCTCTCGTTGGCCTGAGTGAAAAATGACTCTTGGAATATCTTTTCTTTACGATAAACTGAATCTCGTTGGCCTGAACAGTGACTCTTGGAATATAAGTAGAAAAATATAACTTACAATATTTTACTGGATCAGCTTCTGTTAGATACACTAACTACACGAAAACTCACAAACTTTCACTGCCACTGCTTCCTACCTCTGGAAAACTACCCGAGAACAACGGCCGTTCGCCTTGCACCCTTGGAAACCAACTGACTATCTTTTCTATCTCAAAATTATAGCTAAACTTTCATTCCTACATACCTATCCCACCTTTTTTAATCTCCGCCAATCAAAACTCGTCACAATTCCCCATTTTTTCATTCCGATAACAAACAAATTTTTACCTATAATTATAAAATTTCCTAAAACTTATTTACAAATAATATTTTTCTATAATTCTTAAAAACTAACAAAAACATCTTTCCAAATCTCTTCTATTGTCTATAATCGCTGCGTTAATGTATTTGGAAAAACCCGGTTCAATTATCTTTGGGATTTCACTTAAAATTATGCGGGTCACTCAAGTATAGTATAACAAAGGAAATAATTTATGTTTAGCTTACATTTTGTTTAATACAGGTAATCCAAAAATTTAAATATTTTCCTTCTTCGAAATGTTTGTTGGGTATTATCCTAATTATCTGAATTATTTTAATGTTTTTGAATCTTGAAATATTTTAGACAAACCAATATCTTTCTCGATTTTACATATCATAACAAATCCCCGCCATTTGATCTGCCGAAAACCTTTTGTTAAATTTTAAAAATGACAAAAGTTTTCTAGGATCAAATTATTTCACTATGTTATTAAAATCTACTTATGATATTGATAAATGTCGTGAATGTTAAAATACCCCGTATATTGCCTGTCTTTATACGGGATTGGATATATTTTCGTTTTAAATTTTTCCAAGTATTTTCCCTTACAAGAAAGTTCATAATTTTTAGCCACTCGGTTTACTTCATTAACAAGATCTCCATGGTTTCCAAAAATCTTCTCTTTTTTCTTTCCCATGTTTTCTCCACAATTTATTTTTCTTTCATCCTCCCTTTGTTCACATGTGTTCACTGCCCATAGTATTTCTTCACAAAATTCTGGATTCTCGTACATCAGTGCCATTTTTTCTTCTGTTTTCTTTTTATCCTCTAATTCCCTTTGGTATTCCGAGCACCATGTTTCTATTCCTTTCATTTCTCTGATGATACCTTCTTTTTCTTCCTGCTTCCATTCTGTTTTATCGTCGGTTGCCGACAATTCCTCTGTACCTTCTATTTCTTGTTTTTCTCTTATCTCCATCTTATTTTCCTGCTTTCTTTTCGAACTCTTCTTCTTTTTCTTCCTTCTCTTTTTCTCTTCTGTTAGATTTTGTTCTTGTACTTTCGGTTTATCCTCCACAGTCATATCGATTTCTTTGCGTTTTTCCTGTGCATTGATCCTTCCAGAATTTGTTTTCCTATCTGTTTGCTTTTCTTCTTCTGTGTTGTCTGGTTCTGCTCTGATTTCCAGTTTATTTTCCGAAAAATTTATGGTAATATCTTTTTTCCTCAATTCATCAATTCCCGCTATCATATCATGATTTAAATCTTCAATCACCACACATTTTATAATATGGAATTTGTCTCCCACTCTTATCTGTACTCCCAAACCTTCGTTTACTGTCGTCAAATTTTTATTGTTTGCACCCACTAAATCAACCCTAGGAATCTTATACACAAATCTGTCCAAATTTAATTCTTTTACTAGTCTTTTATTGATTAGCGATATCTCCGATCCAGAATCAATCACAATTTTAATCGCTTTATGTTTTATAAATGCATCTAAAAATATTAGATTAGAATTAGAAATTTGTCTTTCGTTTCCTAATGCTACATGATTCATCTCCCTTCTATTTTGTTGTTGGAAGCTCTGATTATTTCTATCGTCCCTTTGTTCGTTAGTATTCCTATTCAGAGGATTTTGTGCATCTCTATTCCTGTTGTGATTTTCATATGTTCTATTTTGTGTGTCATTCCTGTTATCGTAATTTTGTTGTCTATTGTAATTATTGTAATTTCTCGGCCTATATTCGTTTGTTGATCTGGGATGTCGGTTTCTCTGGTCATAATTTGATGAATACCTTCTTTCCGGTCCATTATATTGGTCATGTTGTCTTCTATTTCTCATTTCTCTTCTTTTCGCTTCTTTTAATTGAAGGAATTGGCACAAACTATCAATATCTTGATAGTTTCTCAAAATCACGTGATCTTCCAACGTTTCCTCAAAATGTCTGCTGATCATTTCTACCAGCTGTTCGGTAGAATATCTGTATTCCAGGTATTTTGAGTTGTTATATATCTGCAAAGCATATCTTTCTTCAGATATTCCCATTTTTTCGTAATATTTTCCATTCTGTAGCTCTTGATTGATTTCTCTCTGTTTATTTTTCCCCCAGAAATAGTTGAGAAATTTATTCTCGAAATCTGTCCAATTTTCAAACTCATCTTCTTTGCTTTCATACCATAACGCTGCTCCTTCTTTCAGATGGTTTCTAATAGTTTCTTTGCAATCATCAAAATATCTAATATGTTGCAATTTGGTTTTCAAATTTTTAACAAACGGTACTGGGTGTGTTTTTCTAATATCCCCGCCAAATTGTATTTTTACCTCGCTTGTTTCCTGGATAAACATTTCCCTTCTTTCCCCGGAATTTTGTTCCTTTTTGATTTCCTCCATTTTTCTTTCTATTTCTCTCATGTCTTCTTGTAACGCGTTTTCAAATTTTGTTTCTAATTTTTCTAATTCCTTTTTCTGGACAGTCTTAATATCTTTCATTTTAGTTTCTATTTCTTTTCTCTGCATCTCTAGTTTCTTTTCTGTTTCTTCTCTTACTTTTTCTAAATAGACTTTTACATCATTTTCATATTTGTCCAAACGCTTTTCCATTTTTCTATCATTTTCTTCTAATTTCTGTTCATAGTTTTCCAAACGCTGCTTTATATTCCTGTTATTTAGTTCTATTGCTTGTCTAGTTTCCTTCTGGTTTTCTTCCAGTCTGCGGTTATTTTCGTCCATTTTTAGTGACTGGAGTTGCATTAGTTTTAATATTTGATCTATTCCTGATGATTCTTTTCTCTCCTCAACTATTGTAACATTTCCTTCATTATCCGATCCTTCTTCTACAATTGTTTCCTCTTCTCTGTTATCCTCCTTCCTTTCTTGCATTTTGCTTTGTCTCCTTGTGGTCGACATGTTTTTTCTTTTCGTTAATGTTTTTGTCCCCGCCAAATGTGAAATTTTACACCACTCTATACGTTGCAGGACACGACAATATTTCTCCCCAATTGTAATAAATTTTCACGACAAATATCAAATATTCAATCAGTAAAATTCAAATAAATCAAAATAAATATCAAATGTACGATTGGTGAAATAAAAATCAAATAATTCAATAGCAGTAAATATCAACTAACTACGATCAATCAATAAATCAAATTTATATTCCCTGGAAAAAATTGTCAAAATACTTTTAAATTCAAATTCCCTCAATGTTATATGTTTTTATCTCTGGATCACCTGTACTTATTCCAGATCTCTTTCCCTTCCTTCAAATATAAAGCTGCGATATTTTCAAGCCCCACGTTTTGGAAGCCAGTTATTGTGATATTTAAAGTCTTGGTGCGCCAAGCAATAATTAGCTAATTAATTTTTTGATTAATTAAAATTTATTTAAATGATATGATTATGACTCTATCACAATTTTTAATTCTTTTATCTCAGGGTTAAATTCGTGCTTCAATATCTATGCTATTACATGTGAAAGGTAAGGTCCAAAGAATACCGGAATAATAAAAAACACATATGATCTAACACTATATATTGAAATAAAAATAATGAAATAATTCACACTCAAAAGTTTTCAATAAACAAAATCTCATATAATAATTCTCAAAATTTTGTTCTACGTACGTGAACAATCAAGATTATGGTACAAACAATATTTGTTGAAATCTCAAAATTGAAGTATTACTCTAAATCTCCTAATCAAAATATTTATATCCTTTCTAAATTAAGTGAAAAAAATTGTGTTATCAATGAAAGAAAAACTGCAGAAAACAAAACTATCTCTCTCTGATGATGAGTGGTCCAAATCCTTGTTATTTGTAGACTATACTATTTACTCGTGGCCGCTCCCTAAGTAATCAGCAATCTTACAATAAATTATTGCAAGTATCTCCTCCTTAATGATCTCCTTCAAATGCACGAATCGTTCAAATTATGCTAGCTTCTTCTTCTCTCAATAAACTGAATCTCTCGTTGGCCTGAGTGAAAAATGATTCTTGGAATATCTTTTCTTTACGATAAACTGAATCTCTCGTTGGCCTGAACAGTGACTCTTGGAATATAAGTAGAAAAATATGACTTACAATATTTTACTGGATCAGCTTCTGTCAGATACACTAACTACACGAAAACTCACAAACTTTCACTGCCACTGCTTCCTACCTCTGGAAAACTACCCGAGAACAACGGCCGTTCGCCTTGCACCCTTGGAAACCAACTGACTATCTTTTCTCCCTCAAAATTCTAGCTAAACTTTCATTCCTACATACCTATCCCACCTTTTTTAATCTCCGCCAATCAAAACTCGTCACAATTCCCCATTTTTTCATTCCGATAACAAACAAATTTTTACCTTCCAAAAACTTATTTACAAATAATATTTTTCTATAATTCTTAAAAACTAACAAAAACATCTTTCCAAATCTCTTCTATTGTCTATAATCGCTGCGTTAATGTATTTGGAAAAACCCGGTTCAATTGTCTTTGGGATTTCACTTAAAATTATGCGGGTCACTCAAGTATAGTATAACAAAGGAAATAATTTATGTTTAGCTTACATTTTGTTTAATACAGGTAATCCAAAAATTTAAATATTCTCCTTCTTCGAAATGTTTGTTGGGTATTATCCTAATTATCTGAATTATTTTAATGTTTTTGAATCTTGAAATATTTTAGACAAACCAATATCTTTCTCGATTTTACATATCATAACAATATATATATATATATATATATATATATATATATATATATATATATATATATATGTATATATATATATATATATATTTATATATATATATATATATATATATATATATATATATATATATATATATATATATATATATATATATATATATATATATATATATATATATATGTATATATATATATATATATATATATATATATATATATATATATATATATATATATATATATATATATATATATATATATATATATATATACTTCTAACGGTTAATGTAGGCTCCGTACTAAAACGGTATTATACTGCTCACGTGCAAGTATTCGAGCTTAAGAGACATGTAGTCCCTAAAGTAAATTTTAATTTAAAACCAATTCCATTGTCATCGACCTAGAATCTCAACATTATTAAATGTAAAATGTGATAAATTTTTAAACCAACACATGGAAGTCTTATAGACACCATATTGTTAGCACCAAATACCAAAGGCACTGAAGATGATCTTTACAGATTGAAAACGTTCTGCCATAATTTTAAATGTTGACGACACTTTTTTAAAAAGTTTTTAAGTACTTGTATGTTTTTATACCAAAATACACAATTGTGAAGTGTTTTAACTTCTGTTTTTTTATTTTTTTTTATTTTTTTTGGATAGAATACAAGAAATATGACACAATATTTATTAATACATATTTTATTTGGCGTTTCGATGTTTAAATAGGAGTTCGTTCTCAAAAATGTACAATATTATTTTTACAAGGTATTGCGTATATACAAGATAGGTATTGCAAGATGTTATTTATGTTTTTACTTTATCTGGCTGGTTATATTATAATCAATTAGTTCCCAGTTGTTTCGCACTTTGTATTTATTTGTGATATTATCCATAACAGGTTCATATATTTCTTTAATAATATTCTTCTTTCTGCAACGCTCCATCGGCTGTTATTTTGTTTTTTCGTCGTCCATTTAATTTTTTGCTTAAAAAGGAGAGATTGCCAGTATATATTCTGTTGTTAATCGCGTTTGTAATGTTTTTATTAACAGTGATTTTAGTTCACACATAATTAGACCGATGAACCATTTCAAAGTTGTACTGGTCTATTGACTTAGTATGTCTTATCATGTTTCTCTTTTTATGATATATTTTTTTATCCTCGTTTATATGGAGGACCCATTTTTTCCGCTTTTTCGTATTGAATTTATCGAAGTTTTTGTTGTTACTATTGTAGTTCTGCAACTACATAAAGCATTATTAAAATATCAATAGACTTTTTGTTAGTTTTGATTCTTCTCGTATAATTAGCCCAGTAACAGAGAGTCATTCCATCCAATAAGGTTGGAGGCTGCTCAGTCATCACAGACAATCATTCCATTCAGTAGGGATGAAGGCTGCTTAGTCATCAAAGACAGTCGTTCTATCCAGTAGATGAGGTGGCTGCTCAGTTATCGAAGAGACGAGTTCTATCTGTCAAACAAGAGAATCGTGTCTTGGTTAAGGGGTAGCTTTGCGCTATAGCTGATTCTTTTGTGGTTTCTGTGTGTCAAAGGAGTAAGGTACAATCTACATATTTGTTGCCAAAATTACTTTGCTACTGTATCGAGTACCGTTTGAATAATAATATTATCTTTCTATCTATTATCTTTTATGCTGAACTCTAATAAATCTTTTACCGCGAATTGGAAAACATGTTTTAACCTTTATTTGAAACATTTATCGTTAACGTTCAGTGTACCATTTTACGTTTATCTAAATAAGTATTTACTATATTGTGTAATAGCTGTAGTTTTATTTTACTATTGTATCTGTATGGGTATAATATATAATATAATATTATTTTGTATATTTATAAATATACAAAATCATCCTAATTGCATTACATTGATATTTATGTGGCAATTAGCTAAGTCATTAGTCTTTCCAGCCGTATCATATTTTCCCCGATTTTTTTTTGTAGACAAGCGGTTTAGTTTGTGTAATATAATATCCCCGATTCGTTTCATAATATTTAGTTTTCAAATCAGCTGTAACGTCAATTCGTTCACCTTTTTTAAATCCCTATATATGAGTTGCGACCGATATCACAATTTTAATACCTAAGTTGTTAAAAATAAGTTATTTTAAATTAAGTATACTTAAAATTATTAGGTATAACTAAAATTATTACTATACAAGTCTGATTCGAAATATCGTCAAAAGTAATACACGGCATGTAAAATTTAAATTTTTAATAAAAAGTAAAAGATTAGACATTACTTATGGGGTTCAAAGAACGAGCTTGTACGAAGATTGAAGTACTAATAAGACCACCGCAATCGGGCATACCCCGGGTAATGACTAATTAATTAATCGCCTAATTCTTCAGTCACCCCTTTAATATGATTTTGTCAAATTGGTGCTTTTTAGGACCAACTATTCTAATAACAACTGTTAAGGGTATATCTAGAGATAATGAAACTTTACTTAAACTTATCAGACATATGCGCTAAACACGAATCTGAGTTATTTCTGGAGCAGGAAACACATATAGGGCCTAACCTAGGGCACTTGGTATAAAGCTGATCGCTAAAAACCCCATTATAGATATAGACATGCTATTTCTATAGAAAAAACAAAACCAGTCAGCTGAGAGAACTTTTAAACGACGTTGAGCTTGGATCCACCATAGTAGCCATTGTAGTAAAAATACTACAATGGCTTATCCGGATGATGAACAACTGTATTCAAATTATGAAGATACCCAAAGTCTAGAGACAAGCCAAATTTGTCCAAAATCGGTACAGATCTCGGTTGACAGAGTAATAGTCTAATTTTGTAAGGAGTTTTACCTTTAGTTTTAGACTTATTGTAAATATTAATTTTGAATTAAATTAAACTAATGTACCCCTTCCTAAACAAGATGGCCTAGTTGCCTGGTTTCAACTATAACGAGAATGATATCTTGATGGAAGGAGGTTACAACTACTGGAGGGTTTCTGGGTAGCACCCCCCTCCGGTTACGCCACTGCCTGGTTTAGTGCTGAGTGTCCGGACCACAGAAGTGTGGTAGACTTTCGAAACGGACCATTACGGAATATAATTTGTGACCCCTGCTCTAGAAGATAAGTAGCTAGAGAACGAAAGAAACCAAATCTAGATTCGCAAGATTCACTTTTCGAATACCAGCCCATTGTACGATGGCTCAAATCAAGGAAAAACTGGTCGGATCAACACATTTGCAAGATATATCAGAAAAAACATGTTAATAATAAGACACTAATTTGTTTTAACGTAATTTAACAGAACTAAATACAGCGTACGAAGAAATATTCGGAAGTTAAAGTAAACATAAGTAAATAAAGCGATCTTTAATATTACAGTACACAACAACAAGGGCAAGAAACTGATAACAGAATTAATGAAACACATGCAGACATTTGCGCCATTCAAATGAGGTAATAAGGTCACAGGTCACAAGATTTAACAACGACATAGCACCAGGTATGAAGTAAATCTTAAAAGTATACAACATAAAAACGGAAAACCCTTAAAAATGTGGACGCATAAGATGAATACACAATAAATAATAACATATTTTAGTAGGCAAGATCGACAAAAGTATACTTTTATCAAGCGGACACAAATCAGTGATATACTACATGTTGACAAACAAAAATTTTCATTACAAAGAAGTATTAAACTGGAAAAGTTAGTTGAGGAAAAAAAATTTCAACAAACCATGAAAATTTGATGATTCAAAGGAAATCTATCGGACCATGGCAACTGACATGCCATCTAGAACGTATTCAGACATGGTCTGAGAGTCAGCAACAACCTTTATTGGGAGTCTTAAGCTGTTATGTATAGTACCTGTTATATACTTTAACAACACATCTTTTCAACTACTTACAACTTACCCAGAATTTTGGTAGCTTGACTCGTGTATACCTGGTAATAATTTACTGATGTTAGACATTTTGGTCCGAAAACGTTATGTGATGTAGCCCGAAAGAGTCTGTTTAATTATATACCTTTTATATATTTTTTTTAAATTAAATTTTTGTGATTCATGGTATACAGTTAACAATACTAATTTCATTTTCCTTGTGGATTAGATTAAAGTTGCATAAAAAATGAAATAGTCTTCTTTCATACAAACATCGACAGTTTTTAGCTGTAGGTGTATTTGAACCACACCTGCTGTAAAAGACCTACCCTAAAAATATTTATTTTACGTACAATTAGCACATTGCCTCTGGAAATGACCTATAGTGCATGAGTCTGATCTGCCTTAGTCGTTGCGGTTTATTTTCCTAAACCATATTGTTATAAGAGCTTTCTTTATTTAGCATGGGTTCTCATTCTATACGGATTTGCAGCGACAACATGAGGATTTTAATGTTTTTTTAATATTGTTCTGAATCTATTTTAGCCACAATTAAAGGTTAAAGTATGTTTGTTTACGTTTTAATTTCCACTTTGGAAAAGATGGTGAAAAAATTCTTCAAATAATTTAATTTTATCTGACTGTTTTATATTGACAAGTCAGCCATACATTATACATTTTAAAGTAGACGACTTTAAAAATGATATTACCAATATTGTTGAGTTGCGTTCATGGGACGGCTTTACTTGTAAGATAGTTCATTCGAGTACATGAAATCAATTTTAACTTGAGAATATCCGTCAAAAAAATCATAGCATGTAATTCGTCTTTAAAAAGACAAACGCATGCCATGTTGACAGTAAAGCTCTCCTGTTAGTGATTCCACAGTAAATTATAAGGGGAAAAAACAGGAAAAAAACCTCATAATACTAACCCGAATAGATAGATCTCATGCTATAATTTTTGTCTGACGGATATTCTCAAGTTAAAATTGATTTCATTTAATCGAATGAACTATCTTAAAAGTAAAGTCGTCCCAGGAACGCAACTCAACAATATTGGCAATATCATTTTAAAGTCGTCTACTTTAAACTATAATATAATGTAATGTATGCCTGAATTGTCAATATAAATGGGTCAGATAAAATTAAATTATTAGAAGAATTTTGTCACCAAAAAACAAAATTTGTTTAATTTACTGATGTTTGTATTTTGAGAAGGATTTCCGAAGTAGAAATTGAAACGTCAATAAACGTACTTTAACCTTTAATTGTGGCTTATTCCAATTTAAATAGTAAATACTTTAATGTTTTATCTAGATTTATTGAATCGTTCTCTTCTCTTTATTTGCTCTATTTGGTTTTCACTTCAATGATTTCAAGTGAAACTTTTTTTGTGCTCTCTGAACCTTATTGAAGATATCGTTTACATAAAATAGTGAGTTTCTTATAACATACATTTTATCATTATATGCTAGGTGCTGCTTTGTACCTTGGAATAACTTAAATAGGCGTATTTCCTATTTTAGTAAGCTGTGCTTTAATTTTTTGACTATTTGAATCGAGAATCTAGTTCCATCTCTGTTTTTTACAATGACCTTTATATAACATATAAAGCCATCAGAAACCCTAAACCTAAATTATTTAAAAATTCTAAAATAACGTTCTCTAAGTTTTCACCAGTATCAGAAAATATAGATAGAAATCCCAAAAAATCCTTTTATACCACTTAGAAGAACATAGTGAAGAATGACGGTAAGCTGATCTATGTGAGATATATCTGGTGTTGAATCAATAATTAGAGAGTAAAATTTGGCTTCCTTTATTTCGTTTACTGTTACTTTAAATAATTGATCGATTTGACCGTTACTTGATAGAAATTCATTTTATGTAACAATAAAACACTGAAAACTTTGTTTTCAAAACTTCCACAAAATTTATTTTAAACTCTTATCACTACAGCTGTTTTGGCTGATTTCCCTTCTTAAGTGATCTATTTTTGGCGTGTGTACACTTTATATTCCATAATGAAATAGGTTGAGGAAGGGAGAACTGTTTGTCTCAAGTTGGTCATTCAGAATTATATCTGTGTTTTTTAATTTATTGATTTCAATAGATTCTAACAAAGATAGCTTAAGGCCTTTATTTTGAATTATGAAGAATGTTAAATTCGTCATTAAAAGAATGATTGTGATCTACATACGCACTTCACCTTCTAGATCATAATCATTCTTTTAATGACGAATTTAACATTCTTCACATTCAAAATAAAGGCCTTCAGCTATCTTTAATGATAGGATCTATCTTTAAGGTTGATCTACGGCGCAGAAACCCTCACAAGAATAACGAATAATGTTAGTTAGTTATGAACACTGCTCAATGCTACTACACGCAAAAGATCAGTAGTAGCAGACGTTATTGAAAGGATAACAACACTAAAGTGGAACTGGGCAGGTCATGTAGCAAGATCAGTTGATGACCAGTGGAAAAAAAGAACTTTGGAATGGAAACCCCGAATACAAGCTAACAGAAATAATGGTCGACCTCTAACGAGATGGACAGATGGCATAAAAAGAGTGACTACAAATTGGATTCAGATGGCGCAAAATCGGACTAAGCGGCATGCGAGAGGCCTATGTTCAGCAGTGGACGTTAAAGGCTAGTTGATGATGATGATGAAGCTATCTTTGTTAGAATCTATTGAAATCAACAAATTAAAAAACATAGATATAATTCTGAATGACCAACTTGAGACAAATAGTTCTCCCCTCCTCAACCTATTTCATTAAAGACTATAAAGTGTAAACGCATGCCAAAAATAGACCACTTAAGAAAGGCAATCAGCCGAAACATCTGCAGTGACAAGAGGTTAAAATAAATTTTGTGGAAGTTTTGAAAACCAAGTTTTTAGTGTTTTACTGTAACTTTAACTGTTGTACACTGTTTTTTATCAATATAAATGAGTTGTGACCGATATTATAAACTTATTTACTCTGCACAAAGAGTCTCTTTAACACCTACAGTTTTTACTATACAAATCGGATTTGAATTGTATCCGAAAAGTAATAGTCAATATGTAAAGTTTAAATTTTTAATGAAAAATTAAAGTTAACCCATTACTTATGAGGTCAAAAGAAGCAGCCTTCACGAAGACTGAAGTACTAATGAGACCGTCGGGCATATCCTGAGTAATGATTAATAAATTAATCGGCTAATTCTTTAATCACCCGTTCAATATGATTTTGTCAAATCGGTCCTTTTCAGGACCAACTATTCTAATTATGTCTATAAATATTGAGGGCATACCTAGAGATAAAAAACTTTACTTTACTTAAACTTATTAGATATACTTATGAGTTTAATACAAATGTGACGTATTTGTAGTGCAGATCTTTGCTGGCAATGAAAGCAAAGAAAAACTTAAAGTGCGAGAGAAAAAAAATCAGTCAGCTGAGGGAACATTTCAACAATGTTGAGCTTGGATCTACCATCTACCAGTAGATACTAGGACTGGTATTATGAAGACGATATATCTATTGATGCACCAAACAATTTTGTTGCTGAAGTGGATAAAAATATAAATCATACCTTAAACACAATAAAAATACATTATAAATGAATTTTAAGCCAAATCCAATAGTGTCATGAAATGCTTCAACTCTGGACTTCCTATAAACACCTTGCAAATATTTTGTACTGCACACACAACTAAAAGGAAAACTGAGGATCAGAAATAATATTCTCCGCAAGCTTGCCAGTATGGGTAACATCAACACATCCTTAACACGTAGATTAAGACTCCACATCAAAACATAAACTCTACCCTATCGTAGCTGTAAATATATCCAATATGCGAAGTTTATTGAAACCGTTACTTGATGAAAATTTATTTTATCTAACAATAAAAGATGTATGCGTTTACACGTTATAGTTTGTAACTGAATAAGTAATGGACGGGATAATTGTTTGTCTCAAGCTGGCCACTCAGAATTATATCTTTATTTTTTAATTTGCTAATTTCCATAGATTATACTTTTCATAGAATCTAAAGGTAGCTTCAGGGATTTATTATAAATATACTTTTTCAGGAATGAAAATACGTAAATAGAACCTGGAATATGCATGTAACGTAACCTTTGATCTCTGAGATAAGCCCAACTCCTGAACAATGGCGCCGATATATGTAGTTAAAATTTTGTACACTTATTTTAACCGTTTATTTTCTTATTATCCATATATGAGTTGTGACCGATATTACAAACTCATTTACTTTTCACAAAGAGACTCTATATTAACTACAGTTATTACTATACAGATATGATCGAAATATTGTCTAAAAGTAACAGTATGTAAAATTAAAATTTGTAATAAAAAGTAAAAAATTAGCCATTTTTTATAGGGTTTAAAGATCGACCAAATTGGCCTTTTAAAGCCAACTATCCTAATTATGTCTATAAATATTAAGGGAATATCTAGAGATAAAGATACTTTATTTTACTTAACTTTATCAGACATATGCGGTTAACACAAATGTGACGTAGTTCTAGTGCAGGAAACACATTGAGGGCCAAACATAGGCAAACAAGCAAAGAAAAACTTAAAATGAGAGGGGAAAAAACCAGTCAGCTGAGGGAATCTTTCAACAGTGTTGAGCTTGGATCTGCTATCTACGTATATAATAAACAATATTACGGCTCCTGACTAAGGATCTGAGCACAAAACTAATTCTAAAATTTGGATCAAAAATACAACAATGGCTTGTATTGTCCGGGTATGCCTACACAACAGAAGATCACTCAATGGTAAAAATAACAGATGGAAAACGCAGAAGAACGGCGTCCTTTGTGGTAGCGTAATGGTACCTACATTGTATAATATTTACACAACCCATACCAGTAATTACTAGGACTTTTATTATATAGACGATACATTATATAGATCTATATTGTTGCACAACCAAAAACTTTTGTTGCTGAAGTATAGAAAAATCTAAATTATACCTTAAACACAATAACAATAGACTATAAATCAATTTTAAGCCAAACCTCAGAAAAATTCAGATGTTCTCCTTTTATGTCCCTAACAGAGACGCTTTCAAAAATCTAAACATCCAATAGTGTCATAAAATTTTTAAACCCTGGACTTGCTATAAATACCGTGAAGATAGTTTGTATCACACTTTGTCATTCACAGAACATTGTTTAAAACTAAAAGGCAAACTGAGGACAGAAAAATAATCTCTGCAAACTTGTCAGCTAAAAATGAAAAGCGCATCCTTTCATCCTTAAAACGTAGACGCTTGCACTCTATGCTTCTGCTACTGAATATACCTTGCAAGTATGGATGACACCAACACATACTTAACACGTAGATTTAGCTATAAATTAGTCAGCCAAATTCAGCGGATATTAAGACAGACACACATCCATACATAAGCTCTATATTATCGTAGCTATCAATTCACCTTATATCCGAAGATAAGTAGCTAGAGAATAAAAGATACAAAGTCTAGAATCGCAACATCCACTCAACGAATACCAGCCCAATTTATGACTAAAATCGAGAAAAATCTGACCAAAGATTATTGCAAAGATAAAACATTCAGAAGTATGTAATATTGGTGAACTGGTATATTCTTCTTATATAAATTAAACATTCTTCCCTCTTTTGTGCAGTACTACCAATTTTTACATAAAAATATCTATTTTTGCACTTAAATATTTATTTTAAGATAACCCATTCAGAATTATATGTAGTACACAGATAAAATCAGAAATAAAATAATAAAGAAGCTGTATACAAGATATCGTAAAACAATGGATTAACTAAAAGTTCTTATTAATCGTATTCTTAAATAAAACGTATAAAGACATACTCATGATAACAAAATGCATTAGGAAACTTTCGCATATGAAAAAACACATCCAACTTGGTAATAAAATCCTTTTGTATTTATAAAGCTATTTTTAGAATAGCACGTACCTACCAAAAACAGGTATTTGGTATTATACATATCTATTACATATTGTCACGATGATCGCCAACATTCGTAACGGATAGGCACATCAAGAAGAAGAAGAAGATTACATATTGTAATGCGTAGAAATGTTAACAAAAATGAGGAGTCCGTATGAACCGTTTAAAATATATAAAATGTATATATCAAGAACGCTGGCTTAATTGCATAGTTGCCAAACTATCAGAGCTTACTTAAACCGATATACTTATGGTTTCAATATACAGTGAAAAAGATCTGAACGACCCCTATAATATATACACGTGAACTAAGCGAAATACATTTATGATACAGGTGTACTTATGAGCTCCAAAATTTTTTTAAGAATTATGAAACTATACATCTTAACGAATCGACAGAGCCAATATTATGGAATGGACAAGTGAGCTCCGTATATCGGTGTCCACTTGACCACGGAGCTCACTTAAACCTGCATTTTAACATGGGCGACAACATGATATACAATATATAACCGATACAACATTACCGACCGGTTTACGGTTCTCGGATTTATTATTATGGTTTGGTTGCATATTTAATTTAGCAGGTAATTTTTTCCAGAGAATTGTGAAAAATTATGAATGAACGATCGAAACGAATTTTGCCGCTAGCAGCAACAGATAAGTAATACTTGTATTATTAAGGTAAAATTGACAAATACGAGAAAAACGTTTGTCTCCAATAAAATATGTTGATGTACAGATGGTGCCGCTTAGTTTTTTAAAATTAATATTAATTTTTGGTTATATTTTGTTTGTTTATGTAGAATATAATTTTTTTTTTGTTTCAAATTAAATTTAAAATATATTGTATATGTAAATATATTGTATGTGCTACCTGTGCACGGTTCATGTTTATTTGTTTTCTATTAAAATAATAAATAACTGTATAGCTAATGTAAATGTATAATTTTTTATTGACTATAATAAAATTTGTGGAAATGTTGCTTTAAAAGTTAAAAATACTTAAAGAAAAATAAAAAAATAATAATAAAAAACTTTTTACTTAGAATGAATAACTGATACTAATTTGCAGCACCTAGTTTTTCGTAAAACAGTTTTTGGAAAATTTTAAGATAAATGGTAGACTACCAGTTTTTTAATAGGTAGATACTTGGAATTTGGTCCTTAAAGACTCTCATTGACCAAAAGTTTAAAATCGCAAAGGAAAATCTTCTTTTGATATCCACTGTTATATAAGAAATATGTTATATGTTCACATAAATAGTAGCTCAGCATTTGTTCACGTAAGTGTATACCACATTTATATTTATTATATTGATCAATTAACTTTCTTAAATACCAATCCTCTTCTTGATCTAGTTCTAACCCTCTGACAACGAAATTCTGAATATATCATATATATTTCCCGTTTATCTCTGCACTTGGTCACACATATTTCTTCAGGACTGTAAATACTGACCATTTCACGTTGTTTTTAGTTTCTTTGACAAGTAGAGATTGTCTATTCGGTTATTTCTTAATATGGACTATGAGCAATTGTCTAGTCAAGTCAACACTATTATAGAAGTTATCCGTACTTTTCCAGTAGTCATCTAGACGGTTCATCTTAATTGTCCCCATATGGAAGCAAGAGAAAAGTCTTAGAGTCTATTTGTGTTGTTGTCTCTTTCCAAAACGCAATCCTTGATTTTTCTTAACGATTTTGTACAAATATTTCATTTATCATAGTCACTTCCACCATTCACTTAATCTACATCGTCCTCGTCAGATACTTCTAACAATTATTGATTCAGCAGTGGTCAATCTACGTTTATGTTCACATCTAGCTTTTTTAGATATCGAAGGCATATTATTTATATCCATTTTTTTTACAAATATAATACAATTTACAAAAATAATTTTATAACTCACTTTTACAGAGGTAATTAACAATAAAAACGCACTAATAGAAACTATTAATTTACGATTTTCAATACTATAAGGGCACTTGAGGAACAATACGTTTTTACTTAATAATAGTTCCTGTATAAGTGAAATTATATTTTAATGTGCTTTATTGAAGCACACTAGACATATCGCAGTTTTACCGTCACATGCTCCACAGTATGTTTAAACTATTTTAACTTTTCTATCGGTCTTTCTACTAGTCATGTTTCTTCTTTGTAATTACGTGGCTAAAGGTTTCAAGCCAAAGCCATTAAATAATAAAAAAAAAATGTTTCTTCTTAAACTTTTGTAATATCTTGTACACTTTCTTCCCTTTTTATTACCTACGTCGCTTTGCCTGAGATGTTTTTTTTTGGGTGTAACTGGTCATGAGCGTTCCAACATTTATTTATTTGCAAATGTCTTCGCGAACACCAGCCTGAACACAAGCATAGGTTGTCGCTTTTTTCGCCTTTTCTATTATTTAACAACTAAGCATTGACTACTGCGGTATTAAATATTAATTTCACTGACACTTTCCGGTACCATTTCAAAATTTTGGATATTGGGTTCTGGTAAGAAGCAATTAGATTACTAAAATCAACACTCTTTTTCACCAAGTTATAATCGAGAATAGCTTGTGGTTTTAGCACTTGTGTATAATTTTTCTTTTCACCTGAATACACCAAGATAAAACTATTATGTTGAAATATTGTAATAATTAAAACTGGTTCTTTGTTGACCGATTTTTTCACTTGTGAAATCAATAATCGAGGGAAATTTCATTATAAGTAACCGGTTGCCACTTTTTTAATCAAGATTTTGGTTTTACATTTTTTGTAGTAGACCATATGCACATAAATTCGTTTTTTAAACTATGATTATAATTCATCGACCCATATTCTAATAAAAAGGTGTTTTTACGTCGTCCAGAATGTTATAAACTGGTTCTCTTTCACAAAGCAAACGAAATAATATGGTTTACATTTTATATTTAGAAAAATCTTTTATAATGCAATTCTTGTTCGTTTACCTGAACTTAATTAATACACAAAATAAATAATCTATTGTTTTTATAGAAATGCAGATTCCTGTCGGATTTGTATGAGTGGGGCATGAGTCACTGGTGTCTCGTATATCCTGACCTCTTATTGCATTACAAACATCGTTCTCAATTAGCAGTGTGGTACAAATTAAAGCCGTAATACTGTTCGTAAGACCATAAGACCGTATGTTATAAATAAATATATCTCCACAAGAATTATCTTGAAAAATGAGAAAAATACAATAAAAAAAGCAATATCAAGTGGTATTTAAAAATGGCTAGTCATTCATGGGCGTACAGTTAAACACAAAAGTTTTCGGTGTTCTATTGCTTGATTATTATTATCTGGTTGGTATTTTTTAAAAATACTAGCTAAGTATTCTGAAAATGTTGACATTTTTTCCTGGTCTGATCTTCCTCAACTAACGTCATCTTTCTTAATTGGTGTATAATTTCATATTCTTATATGTATATTATATATTTTATATATTTCACGTTCTACGATGCATTCCACGTTTGACACACTGTCTTATTTAATTTTTTGTCATTCTATTTGTTAAATCCTATCCCATTTACGTCACAACGTCAAGGAGCAGTAAATGTGTGCAGTGAACGGGAGGCATATGACTAACAGTGAATGTTGGAACTTTGTCGAGTTTATTATATGTACAGTAGTTGACTAAAAGTAGACGTATGCAAATCATATGCTATTCGCTAAATTCTGTCACGTAATATGCCATAGACTTCTGTGGGTTATTACGTTTCATTGTTGCCAGTTTACAGTGTTATTACATGCCGCCATGTTTAATTTGTCTCCACCATCGTATTATCTCCACTAAATCCTATCATTTTAGGCTCCATATGTCATGATTAGACCTATAGGATAGGAGATACATAACTAAGGCTCTTTTGACATAGCATATTTAGGAGCAAATATATATACCTAAGGTCCTTTTGACGTGTTGCTGTATTTGATCTACGTCGTAGCATTCTATTGGTTAAATGATATCATTTGAGGTACTGTATGTCACGATTGGACTAATAGGATCGAAGATGCATAACTAGGCCCTTTCACGATTGGACTAATAGGACCGCGGATACATAACTAAGGCCCTTTTGACAGGCTGATGTATGCTGTATTTTATTTTTCTGTCTCATAGTCTTTTATTGGTTAAATTATATCATTTGAGATACTGTACGTCACGATTGTGCCACTACAAACGAAGATACGTAAATAGGGCCCTTTTGACGTGTTGCTGTATTTTATTTCTAAGTCCTTGTATTCTATTATTTAAGTGCTATCATTTGAGGTATCGTACGTGACGATTGGACTAATAGGACCGAAGATACATAACTAAGGCCCCTTTGACATGCTACTTCATTTAATTTTTATACCTTATTGTATTTTATTAGATAAATCCTTTCATTTGAGGTACTGCACGTCATGATTATATTAATAGAACCGAAGATACACAACTAAGGTCCTTTTGGCATATTGCTGTATTTGATTTTTTTATTTCATTATTTTCGATTGGTTAAATTCTATCATTTGAGATACTGTACGTCACGATTGGACTTAGAGAAACGAAGATATATAACTAAGGCCTTTTTGACCTGCTGCTGTATTTGATTTTTCTGTCTTATTGTATTTTATTGGTTAAATCCTATCATTTGAGGTACTGTACGTCACGACTGGACCAATTGTAGCGAATATACAATAGGTAGGTACAATATATCATAACCCGTTACTTTTAATAAAACA
Organism: Diabrotica balteata; assembly: GCA_918026665.1. NCBI lineage: Eukaryota > Metazoa > Arthropoda > Insecta > Coleoptera > Chrysomelidae > Diabrotica > Diabrotica balteata. Next base: position 70,491,248 of record OU898282.1, on the reverse strand, counting down.
TGCCAAATTTCTGATGCTAAAATGATTGATAATAAAAGTGGGATATACATTCTTATGTATATAATGACATCGAGTAAACGGTAAAACCCTGAACTAAATATATATAATATTTTCACCGTACCATCATTTTAGACTCAAACATTTTCTGGAATAAACTTATATAACACAGTAAGGGATAAAAAGAGAAAGCCGATATTTTAAAATACCAACACGGTATCAAATCTCTAATCAGTGAGATGGTTAAAATTCTTGTAACAAGTACAGAAAAAAAGTTATTAAGGTGTTGTAAAGTAGCGTCGATATACAGATGCTACTTTGCAAGACGATGCTAAATTGATGGTAAAAGCATAATGTATCGATGCCAAAATGATAGTAGGATGTATATATATATATATATATATATATATATATATATATATATATATATATATATTAGTGAATTGAATTCTGATCTGAAAAACCTAAATGTCCATACAATTCTCACTACCATTTTCTGGAAAACGTCAATATATAGGGCAGTTTGAACTTAGAACTTTCATATATTGATGAGACGAAAAATTTCGAACATGGTTGATTGCTAGAAAAGTCTGGAAGGATAAAATGATATAAATGCCAGGTAATTTGGAGCAGGCAGGCATTAAGTTACAGTCAGGCATGACTTTACAGTCAATTGATTAAGTTACAGAAGTCACTCAGTCAGGTACAATTAATTAAGTTAGAAGAATTCATGAAGTGATTAAGTCAAATTAAGTTAAAAGAAGGCATTACGTTACAGTCAGGCATGAATTTACAGTCAATTGATTAAGTTACAGAAGTCAGTCAGTCAGTTACAATTGATTAAGTTAGAATAATTCATGAAGTGATTAAGTTAAATTAAGTTAGAAGAAGGCATTAAGTTAGATGAAGTCAGTCAGTCAGTTACAATTAAATTAAATTAGAAGAAAGGATTAACTTAGAAGAATTCATTAAGTCAGATACAGCTGGAGAGTATGAGAGTAAATTAATTCAATATAGACAGTTCAATACAGGAGTATAATATATTATATAAAGATTACAAGAATTTTAGATTATAATATCTATATGCAATTTCATAAATACAAGGATAACCGAGGCTGATTAAGAAGATATTTAGTGTTGATTATAACTTTGATTTTGGAAAACTTTAGGCATTCAGTGATAGAAAGGTACCAAATTTTGTTAATATAATTTAATAATTGTAAGAATTTCAAATTTTAGATAGGCTGTTTTAAATTTATATTCTTTATATTAGATATATATGTATGTTTCATAATAGTTATAATAAAGATAATTTAAAAAAGTACTTACAAACTAATTCTTTGAGAACCGCGATAAAAACCCTATACTCATATATTTTATTTTAAACACTCATTGCTTATATACAAACAAAACATCATTACAATATATATATATATATATATATATATATATATATATATATATATATATATATATATATATATATATATATATATATATATATATATATATATATATATATATATATATATATATATATATATGTATATATATTGTTGCACTTTTGAATGTCCATTAGCAATAAAAAACCGATATACAAATTTTATTACTTAAATAAAAATTAAAATTATTGATATTTCATAAAGACACGGGCATATAAATTTTCAAACATCCTGTATAAGACAAAATATGTATTTTAAGTTGTTCGAAGAATTGTTCATTAGGCCTCAGAGACAAGACTTTCAAATATTATCGATAAGAAATTTAAATAAGTCGGTTATTGTGGAATGGATTTACCCAGAATAAAAGTGTATATAGACAGTGTTTAAACAATAGACCGGGATTTGCGGTGGTTCTTCTCCCCGAAAGATTATATCGGTAAAAGTTTATTAACAAAAGACATTGAATTGAGAAACAGGTATCGTTTGTAGCTATTAGTAAGAAATATTTGTAAAGCAGATAGATTTAGTTAGAATAATTAAAGAATGTTGTTTTCTGGAATTACCCGAATGACGTTTTATAAAGAGAGTTGGTTGGTAACGATATACGTCACAGAGGTGGATGATTTTTATTGGTCAATTTTTGAATGCAATGGAGGTAGTGGTTTTGGCTATGAGATAGGAGAGAGGAAAAAAGTTAGTTAGTCAGTTTTCGTCGCCCAAGAAGGAAGGAGCTTTGTGGTTTGTGTTTGTTTGAAGTCCCGAAGACGTAATTTACCGGGTGTGTTTATTTGCTGTGTAAAAGCTGATCAGTGTGAGGAACGGGGTACAGAGAGATAGAAAAACCAAAGGGTATAAGAATATTAATATCAGACGAAGCCGGAAACATTTGAAGTTATAAACAGGCGCGGAGATTCGCTCAAAAGGAGGCTGCATAGAATTACACGAGTTGTTGGGTTGCAGATACAAGGACAGATAGGAGAAAGGTGTACGTCATCTGGACCACAATAGGACCAGAAGCAGAGAAAGGTTTTTTTTATGGCGTGGTCATAGAATTGCAACGGCAGAGAACGAAAGGTCAGTCAATTTTCATTAGAGCAGGAGTGTGGTTTTCATTTATTAATTACATAAATTGAATAAATAATAGAGACAGTTAATTTTGCGATCATTTAAAGAAAAAAATTAGAAAGAGAGCTTAGTTATAACACATATTAAAAATCAATGTAAAATAACATTTGGGTTCATGATAGAAAACAACTTCTCATATATTTAAAGTATTATATTGCAAATATTACAGGATTGATTGTTATATAAAATTTCATTAAAATAAAGGACATCTCACATTTAGTTCACTTGAAATTCTGTGTATTTTATTCAGGTCATATTACCTATCCCAATTAGGAAGCCAATTGGAAAATATTTTGAATCCACGATCAAAGGTAAATAGTACAAGTTAAATAGCCTGAGATTGTAATTAATTAATGCTGATTTATTGTGATTAATTGGAGATTAGATCATTTAATAAATATAGACAAGATCTTTTCTAAATAAGCAATAGAATACAATTTAAATAGCATAACAAAATGGCCCCCAACGTGTAAAGCTTTAAAAAATATTTCTAGTTGGCAAATTTGAAAGGATAGGAGTAGACGAGCAGATATTTGAAAGTTTATATGCCGCGGATAAAGTGAAATAGTATGTAGAATTTGAGGACATAAAGATTTATATATTTTTTTAAGATACAATTTACCATAATTGATTTATTCATGATATTGACAATTTATAGGTTACCATAATTGATTTATTTGATTGATTTTGAGATTTGATATTTTACAATTTGATTTATTTGTGGGATATTGAAATTTGATACTCGTACTCAAGAGTTATTACATTTGAACAAGAAAAGTCCCGTTTGTTGCAACAGACCAGTAGAATTTTATATTTGGCGGGGATAAAAACATAATAAATGCCAAACACAAGAAACAAGAGCAAAGAGAACAAAAAACAAGAAGATAAATCAGAACAGGAAGAATATTCAGACCAGGAAGACGTATTAGACACAACAGTAATGGAGACAGAAAAACAAGAATCGGGAATAGAAAAATTATTAGCAATGATGCAATTACAGACACAACAAATACAAGAATCAACAAAACAGGCCATACAAGAGAACCAAAAAGAAACATCACTAAAAATCGAAGAAAACCAACGGAAAACAAGACAAGCAATAGAACAGAAATTAGAAGAAAATGATAGAAAAATGGAAAAGCGTTTGGACAAATATGAAAATGAAGTAAAAGTCTGTTTAGAAAAAGTTAGTGAAACAGAGAGGAGACTAGAGATGCAGAGAGAAGAAATGGAAACTAAAATGAAGGATATTAAGGCTGTCCAGAAAAAGGAACTGGAACAGTTAGAAGAAAAATTTGAAATGGCGTTACTAGAAGACAGGAAAGAAATGGAAAGGAAACTTAAGCAAAATAAAAAACAAATTGCAGAGATGGAGATAAGAGGAGTAGAAAGAAAGGAAGTTATCGTACATAGCACAGAAGACGTAAAAGTACGATTTGGCGGGGATATAAGGAAACTACACCCAGTGCCTTTTATAAATAACCTAAAGAAAAAAGTCACATACATAGAACCGTTTGCAACAGCAAAGGAAACCATCCGAAACCATCTCAAAGAAGAGGCAAATCTTTGGTTTGTCAGCAAGGAAGAAGAATTTGACAATTGGCAAGATTTTGAGAGAAGATTCTAAAATTATTTCTGGGGAAAAATCCAGCAACTACAAGTAAATAAAGAGTTACAAAATGGAAAATACCATGAGAGGATGGGCGTATCAGAAAAGATGTACACATTACAACTCTATAATAATGCAAAACATTTGCAATATAATTATTCATCAGAACAATTGGTAGAGTTGATATCGCGACACTTTGAAGATACCTTGGAAGACTACATAAATCTCCAAAATTACAAGGACATTGACAGCTTATGTCAATTTTTGCAAATGAGAGAATCACGTAGGCATGAAAGAAGAGAAAGAAGACCGCAAGAAAATTATAGACAAAGAGAAAACCAAGAATATAGAGATAGAGGTCAAAATTTTTGAAGAGATTATCCAAGACGAGAATTTATACCTAGACGGGGATACGAAAATAGACCGAACGGAAGAGAGAATTATGAACCCAGAGATGGAATGAAAACAGGGATCGGGAAAATCAGAGTAGAAATAACCGCCCATACCAAGGAAACAGATACAATAACCCACGGAATGAACAGGAATCTCGCGGTAACCGATACGGGAATGATAGACCAAAAGAGAACAGAAGAGAAATAAATAATATGCAAAGAGAAGAAAATAAATATGAGAGAGAAGATGACGGGCGAGAAAACACAGAAGAACAACAGGCGTGTCTTCAAGAAGGCGCTCACTAAAAACGAAGAAACAAACAGGAATTTTTTGTCACCCCAAGGAATTTATTAAACTGGCAGGAAACAATGAAAAGAGAAATGGAGTTAATTTAAAATTTGTGGATGGATTTATAAATGAGAAACCAATTAAAATTATGATAGACACAGGCTTTGAAATAACACTGGTCAAAAGAAAATTAATCGAAGAAGTAAATTTAACAAGTCTAATTTATAAAATACCTAGGGTGAATTTAGTGGGCGCAAATAAACGGACATTGGCAACAATAAATGAAGGTATACGAGTAATGGTACGATTGAAAAAAAATATGTATGCACTTCAATGTGTAATAATGCCGAATATGTCACATGACATGATTGTAGGCGTTGACGAATTAACGGAAAAACATGTAGTAATCGACTTCAAAACCAATACGATGAAAATAACAAAGGAAAAAGAAGAAGAACAGGATAAGGAACAAGAGAAACAAATTACGGACGAATCAGAGAAAGAACAAACGGTGGAAATGAACCTGGTGACGAAGAAAGGAAAAGGAAGAAAGAGGGGAAAAGGTCAGAAAAAGATCAAAGAAAAAAAAAACTTGGGATTCCTCAAAAGAAGAGACGAGCCCAACAGAAGAAGAAACAAAGGAAATGAAAGAAAAGGAAAAGGATTCAGTTGAAAAGAACATATGGGATTCCTCAAAAGAAGAGACGAGCCCAACAAAAAAAAACAAAGGAAAATGAAGAGGACACAATGGAGACAGTGGTGTTTGAAGAAGACACGGAGTACACGGTGAATATGTGCGAAGAATTTGATGGGAGAGACAAAAAATTGATATGTGGAGAAGGCAAAGAAAATGATTTGCGTATAATTTTAAGAGACTACGAAACGCTGATAAATGAGGAAAACCGAGTGGCCACAAAATACGAGCACTCATTTGAGGTGAAAAACTTGGGAAATTTTCGATCGAAGACTTATCCAATTCCTTATAAGTATCGGCAAGAAGTAAAGCAAGAAATCAAAAAAATGTTGGAAGATCAAATCATTGAGAGATGTGACTCACCCTATATTAACCCAATTGTGATAGTGAAGAAGAGCAGTGGAGAGTTAAGACTCTGTTTAGATGCCCGAAATATCAACCAACACACAGTATCACAATATGAATCACCGTTAAATATCGAGGCCATTTTTGGAAGAATCACGGGATCACATATTTTCTCAAAAATTGATCTAAAGCATAGTTTTTGGTTAATACCTTTGGCTGAAAAGTGTAGAAACTACACTGCCTTTTCAATTGATGGTATAGTATACCGATTTAAGGTAGTTCCGTTTGGATTACAAAGCGCCTGTGCAGCACTTGTACGAGCTTTGCATACCATTTTGAATCATCATGAAGAGTTCATCGTCCATTACATCGACGATTTATTAATTTTTTCACAAGATATGCAGAGTCATGTGGAACATATCAAAATAATTTTGAAAGAATTGGACACAGCGAGATTAAAACTAAACATTGAAAAATGTCAATTTTTTCAAAAGGAAGTGATTTATTTGGGTTTCAAACTTGACACCAAAACTGTAAGTCTAGCCGAGGACAGAGTAAAGCTCATCGACGAATACCCAAGACCAACAAATCTAAAAACATTGCGAGGGTTTCTGGGTACGATAAATTATTTCAAGAAATTAATTCCCGATTTAAGCCAAAAAGAAATTCCTTTAATAAAATTGTTAAAGAAAGGGACAAAATGGAATTGGAAAGAAGAACAGGAGGAAGCTTTCAAAATATTGAAACAAGAATTTGCTAAAGGAACGAAAATATATCACCCTATTTACAATTTGCCGTTTATACTCCGTACGGATGCGTCGATACAGAAATTTGCAGGAGTGTTGTCGCAAATACAAAACGGCCAAGAGGTTCCGATATGTTTTATATCTCGAGTGACTAAAACACATGAGAGAAAATACAGTGTCACCGAGTTGGAATTCGCCAGTGTACTATTTTGCGTAAACAAATTAAGGTTTTACTTATTGGGAGCTAAATTCACCATTGAAACGGATCATGCAGCATTGATACACATCATGAAGAATCGATTGGTAAATAACAGAATACACAGAGGCATTCTGCTCTTACAAGAGTATGATTTCGAATTCCGATACATCAAAGGGAAAGACAACATAATAGCTGACGCTTTAACACGGGACGAAGATACAGGAAAAAAAGAGACAATTACATTACATGTGGGATTGAATATATTGACACAAGCCGAAGGGATATTTTCGTTAAATGAGATAAGGACCGACCAGGAAGGCCTAGAAGAAAGAGAAAAGAGAAGAGCGGAGCTAGAAAACGAGATATTTTTTAAGAGAATAGACGGAAAGGAATTATATTTAGTGACACCGACATTGGCAGAAAGAATCATAAAGAAGCTACACGAGGAAAATGGACATATTGGCAGTAGAAAGGTATGGCTTGTGTTTAGGGAAAACTACATCAGTCGACAAGATTACCGCATTACAAAAGAGATCACACAGAAATGCGAAGTATGCCAGAAATACAAGAGCAGGAATTTTAAAAACGAAAATATTGCAAAGAGCATTGTATCCCGGAACAACCTGGACATTATAGCCATCGACATGTTAAGCGATCTAATTGTGACCACCCAAAGGAACAAGCATATTCTGGTGATGGTGGATGTGTTCTCAAAATACGTGAAATTATATAGTTGCCGCACCACAAAAGGGGAAGAAATATTGAGAAAAATAGACAATTTCATCGCTACGGTAGGAACCCCAAGAAAAATTTTACTAGACAATGCAACGTACTTCCGAAATGATCGTTTCAAGGGACAGCTTAGAGAACGGGGAATCGAGACGAACTTTGTAAGCATCAGGCATCCCCAAAGTAATCCTTCTGAGCGATTTATACAAGAGGTAACGAAATTTCTTCGCATTGCAACGGATGGTCAACATCGGCGATGGGACAGAAAATTGGGAGAAATAGAGATGTACCTAAATTCCATGCCAAGTACAGTAACGAAAGAAACACCAGAATACATCATGAAAGGCGTCATGCCGATAAGACCGTGGGAAGATCCAGAACAAAGAGAGTATCGACAGGTTATAGAAACGGTTCAGAGGAGATTAAGAAGAAGCAATGAGAAATACATCCAGAGACAGGGTCATAATAGGAAACGAAGACCAGTAACTTTCCAAAAGGGTGACAAAGTAATGGTAAGAGCATTAAGAGTGTCAAATCTTCAGAGCGGTATTTGCGCAAAATTGATGCCTGTTTTCGAAGGGCCATACATAGTAAACAACGAAGATGGAGTAAACAGCTATGAGTTGAAACATATGGATTCTGAAAAGATCAGAGGTATTTATAATATCCATGATGTATATAAATATCACGAATGAAGATTTAAATTTGTATAAAGTAGATAGTAGGATAGGATAATACGTAGCATAAGTACAGCTAGCATACAGGAAGTGCGTTTTAGTTTGCCTCGAGAAAATTTAGTTGCATAGATTGATAAATTTTATCGATTACAAAGGCGGGGATTTGTTGCACTTTTCAATGTCCATTAGCAATAAAAAACCGATATACAAATTTTATTACTTAAATAAAAATTAAAATTATTGATATTTCATAAAGACACGGGCCTATAAATTTTCAAACATCCTGTATAAGACAAAATATGTATTTTAAGTTGTTCGAAGAATTGTTCATTAGGCCTCAGAGACAAGACTTTCAAATATTATCGATAAGAAATTTAAATAAGTCGGTTATTGTGGAATGGATTTACCCAGAATAAAAGTGTATATAGACAGTGTTTAAACAATAGACCGGGATTTGCGGTGGTTCTTCTCCCCGAAAGATTATATCGGTAAAAGTTTATTAACAAAAGACATTGAATTGAGAAACAGGTATCGTTTGTAGCTATTAGTAAGAAATATTTGTAAAGCAGATAGATTTAGTTAGAATAATTAAAGAATGTTGTTTTCTGGAATTACCCGAATGACGTTTTATAAAGAGAGTTGGTTGGTAACGATATACGTCACAGAGGTGGATGATTTTTATTGGTCAATTTTTGAATGCAATGGAGGTAGTGGTTTTGGCTATGAGATAGGAGAGAGGAAAAAAGTTAGTTAGTCAGTTTTCGTCGCCCAAGAAGGAAGGAGCTTTGTGGTTTGTGTTTGTTTGAAGTCCCGAAGACGTAATTTACCGGGTGTGTTTATTTGCTGTGTAAAAGCTGATCAGTGTGAGGAACGGGGTACAGAGAGATAGAAAAACCAAAGGGTATAAGAATATTAATATCAGACGAAGCCGGAAACATTTGAAGTTATAAACAGGCGCGGAGATTCGCTCAAAAGGAGGCTGCATAGAATTACACGAGTTGTTGGGTTGCAGATACAAGGACAGATAGGAGAAAGGTGTACGTCATCTGGACCACAATAGGAGCAGAAGCAGAGAAAGGTTTTTTTTTATGGCGTGGTCATAGAATTGCAACGGCAGAGAACGAAAAGTCAGTCAATTTTCATTAGAGCAGGAGTGTGGTTTTCATTTATTAATTAAATAAATTGAATAAATAATAGAGACAGTTAATTTTGCGATCATTTAAAGAAAAAAATTAGAAAGAGAGCTTAGTTATAACACATATTAAAAATCAATGTAAAATAACATTTGGGTCCATGATAGAAAACAACTTCTCATATATTTAAAGTATTATATTGCAAATATTACAGGATTGATTGTTATATAAAATTTCATTAAAATAAAGGACATCTCACATATAGTTCAGTTGAAATTCTGTGTATTTTATTCAGGTCATATTACCTATCCCAATTAGGAAGCCAATTGGAAAATATTTTGAATCCACGATCAAAGGTAAATAGTACAAGTTAAATAGCCCGAGATTGTAATTAATTAATGCTGATTTATTGTGATTAATTGGAGATTAGATCATTTAATAAATATAGACAAGATCTTTTCTAAATAAGCAATAGAATACAATTTAAATAGCATAACAATATATATATATATATATATATATATATATATATATATATATATATATATATATATATATTGTCATACTTTTTCTTTTCCAACCAAAGAAAAATAAATAAAAAATTCCATCGAAATAAAATTTCAAGATATCAATATAAACAAATTGTATATAGTAATTTAAGATAAGATTTAGTGTAGATAAAAATAGAAATTTGTTTGGCAAACGACCTTTTTCCGTTTCAAACAAAATTATCAAAAAACCTTTGTTTAGAATTAGAAGACATTTTACCTGTAAGTTAATCTTTTCATTGTTTGTATAGTCGAGTATTAAATGACCATATTTTAATCTTTTGAAATATGTATAAATGATGTATTGAAAAAAAAACCAATTTTAAAGTAAGCTATTTAGTTTTCTCTGAAACCGAAATTAGGCTTTTCCAAAATCATGGTAAACACAATTTAAGCTTTTTGATTGGACGGTCGTTTTTAAATGAGAATTTGGTGAGTCGATCATGAGAGAGGAGAAGTTAGTCATATTTGGTCATCGAAAGAAAACAGTCGTTTGCCTCAAGATAGGGTGTGGTTCGTGAGTTTGGATACCGGCGTAACGAAAAGAAGTGAATAGTTTGAAGAAGGAGATAACAAGTGGATTAAAAGAGGTCCTTGTATCTACCGTGGGCATTTTATAAAGTATATGTGAAAGTATTCTTACGGCAGCAAGTTGACAAAAGGAGGTTCTGGTGTCATAAATAAGTAGCGGACTTTGGAGAAGTGAATCAGGTGTTTTTTGTGTAGTCTGAAGGAGGTTTGCAGAGACGTAAAGAAGGAGCCGAGGTGCCAAAGAGGGGAGATCACATATTTGAGGAGACTGGACTTTTCTGGGTATGTTCCAACATACAACTCAAGAAGAAAATAAACTGTAAGTGTTTGTACAATTGAATTGTATATCTGTGAAGGATCATTATGACATCATGGTCATTATCATTAAAATTTAAGAACTGAGGTTTTGTTAGGCTAATCAAAAGTTTAAAGTTTTGTGGTTTCTTTTTTTAAGTAAAGAAAATTTTAAGTAAAATTGGTTTTTCACGTAATATAAATGTATTTAGCTTTATAATCTTATTATCAAAATAATTTGATTTATTTTCTTGTATGCTGATTGATAAGACAACGACAGAATTTAATAATTGTTTTATTCGTTCATATAAAATAAAGAAACGTAAATCTTTGTAATATAATATATTTGTATTCTTATCCTTTTCTTCTCTATCCCGATAAAAGACAACTAGAAAATCTTTTGAATCTATCGAACACAGGTAATATAAGGATTATTTTGCTTTTGATAACATATAAGTTATAATTCTTTTTTATTGGCTCAATAAACTAAGTTTGAACTCAAAATAAACAATCATAACAATATATATATATATATATATATATATATATATATATATATATATATATAAATTGTTATGATGTGTTGTTGTTGTATGAGCTATGAGTAAATTTGAATGATATATGTAAGTTTAGGGTTTTTATCGCGGTTCTCAAAGAATTAGTTTGTAAGTACTTTTTTAAATTATCTTTATTATAACTATTATGAAACAAACCTATCTATCTAATATAAGCAATATCAATTTTTTTTTTTTTTATTTAAATTAATGTGTCTCAGCTGGAATGGCCATTGACACAAACAATATAATATACTATATATACAATTATTACAATAAGTACATATTACTAATTGCTACAGTTACTCTATAAGCTTAGAACCTATGATTAAATAATACAATAGTTTTATCACAAAGATAAATATAAGTTAAGGTAAAGTACAAGAAAAACAAGGGGTCATATTCTGTTAAACAACTGAATGTCTTTCAAGAAACCAATTAGCTTAAAGACTTGATCGGGCGAGTTTAAAATGTCTTTGATATTTGACTTAAGTTTATGTTGCACTCTATGTTTTGCGTACCGGGGACACTCGATTAGGATATGTTTCACAGTTAATACACTTGAGCAGATTTGGCAATTGGGCTTCGGCACGGATTTCATTAAATACTCATGTGTAAATCGGGTATGTCCTATTCTTAACCTTCGGATGACAGCTTTTTCCTTTGTAGACATTTTTGGAAGTTCAAATGTTTCAACAGTTTGCCGGATCTCATGTAATGCACTCTTGATTGTGTTCCAGTAGGTTTGCCAGGTATGATACTGTTGTTGCTTAAAAATTTGCTTTAAGTCATTACAGATTTGAATATGTTGAGCTTTTGAGGATTTACTGTTTACACAAGAAGCTTGCTTGGCTGATTGGTCTGCTTTTTCATTACCAGGGATGCCGACATGGGATGGTAGCCAGATGATCGTGACATCTACACCTTGAAGAGCGAGAGCACTGTGTATCCTATGGATTTCTTGCACTAAGGGATGCTGAGAGTATAGGCTTTTAATCGATTGTAGTGACGACAGGGAGTCTGTGCATATTGCTTGGTTTTTATGATCTGTTTTTAGTTTTTTAAAAGCCTCTAGTATCGCATAAAGTTCTCCAGTATATACGCGGCATATACTCGGTAAAAAAGATGATTTTATTACTTCATCATGTGTGGTAACGGCACATCCAACGCCTGCTTCGCTTTTGGAGGCATCTGTATACAAAATTGTTTGGAATTTGTTCCTGCTTATGATTTCTTTGAAGTGTTGCCTTATGAGAAGGCTTGAGGTTTCATGTTTACTGTATTCTAATAGGGAAGTGATTGAATGTGGGATTGGTGTATTCCAGGGCGGAGTATCTGGGATTGGGAAGGGATGTGTTGTAGTAAGGTCGATGGTGTTTCTTAGAGTTAATTTGTGGATATCTATTATTGATTGGATCCTTTGCGAGGTCTCCGGAGGCGATGTTGAAGTAATTAAATGGTAGACTGGATTGGATGGGTTTGCGGATACGGAAGCAAAGTAAGATTGAAGAAGATACTCTCGTCGAATCCAGAGAGGTGGTTCATTAGCCTCGCAGTAAAGGCTATCTATGGGACTAGATTTAAAAGCACCTAAGCAAAGACGAATAGAAGTGTTATGCACAGAGTTAAGTAGCTTTAAGTCAGATTTTGATGCAGACATGTATATGATGCTGCCGTAGTCCAGTTTTGAGCGGATTAAAGCTCTATATATATTAAGTAAGATGGTTTCGTCCGCACCCCATGTGTACTTTGATAGTGCCTTGATGATATTGAGTCTCTTCATTGCATTGCCCTTTAATACACTAATATGCTGTTTCCAAGTTAGCCTACTGTCAAACGTTAAACCAAGTATTTTTTGATGGGTGACTAGTTGCAATGGAGTTCCATTAAGGGTGATAATTGGACTTTGGCTGCGTTGGCTGTGTTGTACTAAGTACAGAACCTTGTGGAACTCCATTATTTTGCCCGAATGTCCCCGAAATTTCTCCATTTGTTTTCACTTTGAACGTTCTTTGTTGTAAAAAGTTTTTTATGAAGGAGTAAATATTTCCTGTTATCTTGTATTGACGAAGCTTTTCAAGAATGGCTTGACGCGAGATAGTATCGAAAGCTCCTTCAATATCAAAGACAGTAGCGATCAAATCCTGTTTATTTGAAATAGCGGAAGCTATTTGTGTTTGTAGTAGAACTAAATTGTCTAGGGTTGAACGGTGACGTCTGAAACCGGATTGCGATGAGTCAATTATTGCATATTTTTCGAGAAGCCATGTTAATCTTGAATTAATCATTTTCTCAAATAGTTTACATAATGAACAGGTTAGGGAGATAGGTCTGTAGGATTTTGTTAGGTTCGAGGGTAGATCAGATTTTTTTATTGGTATGATAATTGATTCACGCCACAGTTTGGGCAATTGCTGAGTATGCCATATCTTGTTATAAAGATTCAGCAGTGTTGCGAGGCTGGAATGAGATAAATTTTTGATGAATATAATTGGGATATTGTCTGGTCCAGCGGCGGAGTTCCTACAAGAGGATAGTGCAAGTGCTAATTCTTCTTGTGTAAAAGGAAGGTTAATAGCATCAATGTCGTGACTACTAATTTGTGGGTTAAGAGAAATTTGTATATTCTGGTCATTTGGACTTTCAATATGTTCCACATCAGACCTAAATTTCCATGCAAAACTTTCAGCCATGATTTGAGCAATTGTCTGGTTATCTGTTATAACTTTTCCATTCAATGATATTGCTGGAATTTTTGGAGGAGTTTTATGACCTTTCATTTGTCTTATTTTTATCCAGACTTGAGATGGTGGAGTATCACTAGTAATTGTAGAGACAAAATTTTGCCAGGAATCTTTTTTGCTTTTTTTAAGGACATATTTCGCTTTGGCTCTTAGCTTTTTGAAATAAATTAGGTTTTCTTGAGTTCTTCTTTTTCGATATCTGTTGAGGGCAGTTTTGCATTGACGTACACTTAGTTCACATTCTGAATTCCACCATGGTACTGCTTTTTTTGAGGGGCATATTGTTATCTTTTTTACATGATTTTCTGCAGACATAATAATGCAGTTATTAAAGAGAGTTATTGCCTCGTCTATATCTTCAGATTGTTGAAGTAATAAAATATGATCTTCGGCGCTAGTTTGAAAATTATTCCAGTCCGCTTTAGCGATATTCCATTTAGTAATGGTACAAAAATTTTTATTGCTATTTGTTATGACTATCGGAAAGTGGTTACTATCATATAAGCTATCTAAAGTATACCATAAGAGTGAATCGGCAGACTTGGGATCACATATGCTTAGATCGATAGAAGAATAAGTTCCTGAGGCGATGTTAAAATATGTACTGGCTCCACTATTCATCAGACATGTATCATTGCAATTCAATACGGTCTCTACGGTTTTTCCTCTACCAAATGTTTTCTTTGAGCCCCACATGGTATTATGGGCGTTAAAGTCTCCAACTAGTATAAAAGGACTGGGAAGTTGGCGAATTAAGTCATCTAACTCGGTTTCTGTTAAGTTATAATTAGGTGGAATATATGTACTGCATATGGTTATTTGGTCGGGACACCAGACAGTTATTGCTATGGCCTCCAAATTGGTGGTTAGGATATATTGCATAGAGAATAAATCATTAGACACGAAGATAGATGTTCCCCCACTTGCTCTTGTAAACGTAGGCCGAAGGAAATGGTAACCTTCAAAGTTTTTAAGTTCACGTCTATGTGTTTCCTTGAAATTGGTTTCTTGAAGGCAGATAATATCTGCTTTTGTATTATTGATTAATTGTTGTAAGCGTTCTAGGCGAGGGTAGAACCCATCGCAGTTCCACTGCACTAACGTGAAAGTAAAATATTTTTAACATTGAGAACGTTGAGAGGTCAGAGAAGAGTCGGTGAGATAATCTTCATCATTATTTGTAGATTGCGATGTTGTGCTTTCAATTTCTGAATTGTCGAAATTAAGTTGCTGTTTAATTTTCTTAGAAATCCTTGTGAATCTATTCTTAATTGTTCTATCTTCCAGTGAAGGGTATATTCTAAACATGTCGTCGAGTAATGATCAAACATTTTCAGTGAACTGCTGTGCTTCTTGTAGAGGGTTATTACTGCCGAATGAGTTTTCCAGAAAGGCAAGAAAATTTTCAACCGGTAAGGAGAATAAGTTTGGATTTTCTTGATAAAGTTTATTAATTGTGAGAACAGAGGAGGCGGTTAATTTAGACTGATCGGGTGCGACTTTCTTGGGTTTTTTAGTTTTATGCTTTATGGACACGCTTGCATCGGGAGAAGGCATTTTTATGTCTTTGACGGGTAAGTTAGTAGATGTGTATGTTTCTTGGGAGGTAGAATCGCTGAAGTCAGAACGAGTTCGTTTCTGACCAGTGGTAGGAGGAAGAAATTCATTGTTTGTGGCGATAGAAGTGGTCGATATCTCGACAGTTTTTATCTGTTGACTGAGAACCGAATTTTGTGTTGTGTTTGGCGGTGCCATATTGTTTGATATTGAGGTAGCAGGGATGGGTTCAGCTGGGGACGTTTGTTCATTTGGGAGAGGATTGCTAGGGGGATTTTGACAGTTATTTGCTGTATGTCCATGTTTTTTGCATAGAAAACATGCCATTTTGTCAGTAGAGAGAAATATTCTGTATGAATTATTGTCGAATGGAATTATTAATGATGTTTCGATTTCAAGGCTATCTGTAGTTGGGGTAACGTATACCTGTCTTCTAAAGCTCATAATATGCGTGAATTCATCACCGGGGATTCCAGCTTTGATGTGTGACACTGGTGAAGCAAGTTGAAGACCTAGATCTTGAAGGTGTTTTTCTATAATTTCATGAGGTATTGATGGACAGACGTTAGAGATTATTAGTCTCTTGGCTGGGGTTACCAGTCTTCTTACGGGTAGTTCTACAGAGTTGATTGTAATCGTGGGATTTTCTGTTAAAATATGTTCGACGAGTTCAGAGTTTGTTAAGTAGATGCATATCCGATTATTGGAAATTCTTGAGGCGAAACATATGTTTTTGGGACTAACAATGTTACCTATGGCTTTGACGTAGTCGAGTAGTACTAAGTTTGGTTCAGCATGTATTAATATTGCTTGATCTTTTTTAGCATATTTCGGTTTGGGTTTTGACATCATAGCAGTTGCATATGAGTTTGGATTATTACTGATGATGTTGTTTTCAGACATGGTGTTGCTAACTGTAGGAGAACATTGATTTAAGTTGTTACTCATGTAGTCAAAAGTAACTATTTATGATTTTATTGTATTAAAGTTTCAAGTGATAGGCAGCAAATGTAACGCATGTCTGTATTACTGGTTGCCTGTCTAAAATTTCGACGAGCCCGTCCTTGATAGGACTGACTTATGTCGAATATGGCAAAAAAAAATGTCAACACAGCTGATTGTTTTAGTTAGAAAAGTATTAATAATAAATTTCTTACTGAATAATATTACAGCTTTTCACGTTAAAAACTCTACACAACAATCACTAATCACTTTTTGATGGTAATATACTTTTAAAAACTGGTATTTACTGTGATAAACGGCAAATTTTTACACTGATTCACAGAGCGGTATGTACTCGTTCGAATCAATTTGACGTCATATATCAATTTAAAACAATCTATCTAAAATTTGAAATTCTTACAATTATTAAATTATTAACAAAATTTGGTACCTTCTTTCACTGAACGCCTAAAGTTTTTCCAAAATTAAAGTTATTATCACCACTCGATATTTTCTTACTAGGACTTGGTTATCCAACAATGTTAATATGGTTCTTGTTAATTATCTCCACTCACCATATAAATATATAAATTTATATCCTTGTAATTTCCATCTAATGTACTTTCAAATATACTGGATCTTGTGGTTGTATTATTGAATGCTTACTTCAATGAATTACCTTCATACTATCACTATATTACTGTAGTAATAATTAATCTCAACTGTATTAGACTTAATAATTCATTTAACTTAATCAATCCCTTCTTCTAGCTAATAATCTCTTCATTACCTCATAAATTCTTGTTAATTATTCTTTGTAATTAATAATCACATGTAAATGACTTAATAATCCTTGAATTGTTATAACTAACTCCTCAATAATAATCTTGTAACTGATTTAATTTCTTCTAACTAACTCACTTAACTCAATTAATAATCTTCTTGTTACTAAATTCTTGAATTATAACTTTACTGACTCACTTTACTAACTGATTAATCAACTGTAACTAACTAATTAACTGACTTCTAACTGATAACTGATCATACTGACTCATAACTGATAACTGACCATACTGACCGATAACTGATAACTCAACTCCCGCTCCAAATTACAAGGCCTATATATCCTTTTTTCCTCGTTCCAGAATAATCTAGCAATAAATAATGTTCGAATCATTCTATTTGCTCTATCTGAACATTCTGTAGTGGTTTTTTTGTCTGTAATGTATTATGCAAATAGTCCCATTGACATTTCTAGAATTCTCTATATACAATTTACTTGACTTTAAGCTCACCAGATCAGAACTACACTATTATATGTAACTTAAACATTTATATTAAATATATTTTTACTATTTTACATATGTAATTTTATTTTAAATTAAAATTTAAAATAATAAATAACTTTTTGACTTTGATACTATAGTGTATGTTTGGTTGCATATGTACATGGCTGACTAAACATATCTAATATTAAATAAAATAAAATAAAAAAACTTCTTAAACCTAATTCTTATGCTAAATTCTTAAAACTACCCTCATATAATTATTTTTTAATAATATTATCTAATATATAACTTATAAATTATGTCTTTAATTACTATTTACATAAATTTATTAATTAACATTGTATATCTGGTTGTATATATTTCTATGTTAATTTATTGTATTTCTGTTCTCATTATAATACCCCAAAATTAACTTTAAAATAAATAATTCGTTTATTATTTTTTTAAAATTAATTTTCCTATTCAAACATATTTGTAAATATATTAATTAATATCATTCAATAATTTAATTTTTTATCTAAAATTTCCTTTAACTACGGCTATGTATAGTTTGTGTGTTTGATGTCAACGATCAAATTGTCATGTCAAATGACAAATGTCAAATCATATGTTTATTTAAGTAATAAGTTTCTACACAATGTTTGTTTATTAATAGACTAGATTTAGGAAATAATTCTTTCTTTTGATTCAAAAAACTTTCTTTAGTTTAAATGGTAAGTTTTACTTTTCATCTGTCAGTATAAAAATATTTACAAAATTAATCTTTTGGAGATATATAACCCCAATTTAAATTATATTATAAATTATTGTAAATTATATGATAGTGATTTTATACTTAACTCTAATTAAAATGATGGTTTTTAGGACTCAAACAAAAGACAAATTCAACAGCTGCTCAAAACATGATGTCAAATTAATAATTGATACATTATCCCACAATGATTAGATTTACCATTTGTTCTGTCAACAAACAAAATTGTCTAATGAAATATAGTTAAGTGTTTAGTGAACTGTTCGTAATGTTAACAGTGTTAAAAGTATATAAAACATTATTCAATCTCTTTGTAATTCTTGATATGAATTATATTGGGTATTCGACCCCATCATGTATTTGTAGTAATACCCCTGATAATCTTTCTATTGAGGCATCTGTTCTTAATATGAATGGCTTTGTATAGTCATCTGTGTGTATCTTAAATTGTGTGGTGTTCTATATTCCTGAATAACCTGTGTCCGTTCTGGATCCATTTCAATTCCCTTAGTATTTAGTTTATAACCTACATATATTACTTCTTTTTGGACAAATGTACATTTTTCTTGATTTATTTTTAGTCCAACTTTGTCTAATCTGTCGATTATTATTTTTAGGTGTTTCTCATGCTCTTCAGCAGTTTTAGAAAAAATTAATATATCATCAATGTAATGAATTACAAATTGTTCATATTGATCCAAAATATCATGAAGACATCTACAAAGAGCACTGCACGATGATTGAAGTCCAAATGGTACTACTTTGAATTGATATATATATATATATATATATATATATATATATATATATATATATATATATATATATATATATATATATTCCATCTATGCTCGTTGGTGCTTCAAATTGCTTTTCAGTGATCTTGTTAATATTCCTTGCATTCAAACATAGCCTGATTTCACCTGATCTTTTTCGTACTACCACTATAGGGTTAACGAAACGTGTATCTGACTTCTCAATGATTCCATCTTCTAACATATTATTAATTGTTCTATTTACTTCTTTTCTGTATTTATATGGTATTGGGTACGATTTTGTTTTAAAATCTTTTTCTTCTTTTACTTTTATACTATGAATATAATTGTGTGCAATTCTATTTTCTTTATTAACAAGTCCCTTGTGTTGCTGCAATATGGAAACGACTATTGATTTATATTCTTCAGCGCAACTTAAAACTTTTATCATATCCTCTTCTTTACAAATAAAATTATTTTTCATTATGTAATCATTATTCTTTGCTTCCAGTTTTACGCACTCCGCCTCGTAGGCATCCATCTGCTTTTTTCCATTCCTTAAATATTCATTACAATTATTCTTTACATTATTTTGGGACATCTCCGTATTATCAAAATACATTTCTTCTTCATAAATATCATTACTTTCTTTTAATAATATCCTATCAATTCTTATTTCTTCTTCCTCCTCATCTTTCTGCATAAACTTAATTATTTGCCCTTCCAAAGTTACAACTCTTTCTTCAAAATCTATCTTCACTTTCTTCTTTTCCAATTCATCATTTCCCATTAATATATCAACACATAAATCCTTGACAATAAATCCTTGCATATTAATTTCTTTATTAAGAATATTAATTTTAAAATTGGCTGGTTTATTAATTTCACCCATCTTCTTATTATTTGCACCAACTATTTTAATTTTTGGAATCTTCATTATATCTGATAGTCTTAATGTATTAAAAAAATAAAATTTTCCGAGACTAAAGTACTTTCTGAACCAGTATCTATCATAATCTTAATCATTTTATTTTTGGCCATAGCATTTATATAAATTAAATTAATAGATTCAATAATTTTATCTTCATCTAAAGAAATAACTTCAGAACGTTTCTCATAATGACAATGACCACACTTGTAATTCAGAAAGTTTACTGCATAAAATTTGGATTGTTAGAATTATTCTCTAATTGTGTCTGACCAATTGGTTCTAATGTCCTGTGTCTTTCACTACTATGACCTACTCATATTTTCCTGCCTTGTACTATTTCGTTCTCTATCTTCGCAGCTTCTGTTCCTTCGTATATGATTTACCTGTCTGTTGTAATTAGGTCGTTCTGTATTTCTCCTATTGTTAAAATCTTGTCTATTATAATTAGTATTGTTATTAACATTTTGTCTATTGTAATAATTAGTACTGTTATTAAAATTTTGTATATTTTGATTATTATTATTGTTGTTAAAATTTTGCATATTATTACCATATCTATTATTATTATATGATTGTCTATATTGTTGATTATTATTTTTTATTATATTGAAAGTTATTATTGTTTTTTCTATTATTATTATTATTATTCATCCTAATATCATTGTTATCATTATTACTTGTCTTTGTATTCTTTGAATAAAATTGATAAAACTGTCTATTGTTTGAATATTTTGTACTGTTACTGTTTGTACAACATCTTCATCAAAATGTCTAGATACGTTTAAAACTGCTTCATCTTCTCTAAGTGGTGGTTCTAAATACTTTGCAACTGTTATCAGCTTTAATGCATAATCTACCATATTAGATCTTAAATTAGGATTATACTTTCCAAAATAGAGAACTTCCCTAAATCTAGCTTGCTCTAATTCACCCCAATAATAATTTAAAAATTGATTTTCAAATATTTGAAAATTGTCCAAACCATTCTCAATACTGGCAAACCAAGTTGCTGCATTATCACTTAATGTAATTCTAATATAATCTTTAATATCATTAATATTATTCACTAATCTTAATTTATGTTTTAAACTATTTATGTAAACTCTAGGATGCAAATTTTTGATATTACCAGAGAATTTAATCCCAGTGTCAAGTGTGTACCAACGCAATTCTACCCGAATTTGCGTATAAAATACACGGTTCGTATATTGCAAAATTAAACTTCAAAAATTATTGAAAATCTATATTTGCCAGTTCCCAACAAAACATATCGCGTGCTTTTAAAAAATGATGTAACAAAAATTATCACTTATAAGCATCAATCTATACATAGACAAAATTAAAAAATCTTACGCCACGGAAACATCGACCGTTCAGCCCTCAGAGTCTTAGTCAACTGTGAGAACCTCATCAATTTTTATTACACCACTTACGCGTTAAAATAAAGAAAATAAATTGAAGTGATGGCGATAAAATATAAAAATTATTGCCGACAAGTGGAAAGATTGTTATGATTTAAAAAGGTTTTATAGCTAAAGCTTTCTTTGAATTTTAATAAGAGATTTTTAACTTCAGCATTTAAAGCGGTATACAAACAAAATAATTATCAAATGGCTGTGACATCCTCCCACCTGAGGCATTTTACAAAAGTAAACATGGCTCACAATATTAATATTGGCACAAAAGTAAACAAAACTACAGCAAATAACATAAAACCATAACAGACAAAATTCGAAATATAATTAAGCAAAAACTAAATCTACTCGTTAGCGTATCGCACAGGAGTTTTGACGCTGCGCCCACTTCGCGTAACAATTTTTTTCGTTACGGGTACTCTGCTTTCAGACACTCCCGTTTCCGCGTCGTTTTCGGAGGCACTCACTTCCGCGCCTTCACATAAACTTAAACGAGATCCTCTGTCTTCGGTCTCTCCCGTGTTGTCCGTTCGGTCATTGCCTGGCGTCTGAGAAAAATCTGCTGGGCACTCCATGGGGTAGATACGCTGAATTGGTCTTAAAAATTGACCTCTTTCTGTAGAAATCCTAACAAGCCGAATTTGACCATCTCTACCGGGAATAGTATCAGTTACACGACCAAGAGGCCAATTAACACGCTTGTCCTGGTCGTTTCCTACGAATACTACATCTCCTACTTTGACTTGGTGTTTAAAATTCTTTTTCGACCATAATTTTAACTGACCTAGATATTCATTCCGAAATCTTCGTCGAAGATCTTCTAACAATCTTTGCCTGTGCAGAATTTTTCTGGATAGAGACCTACCATCAACTGCATCACAATCCGGGACACCGTCTTCTATCTGATCTCTAAGGAACATCTGTGGTGTTAAAGGTACCATCTCCGTGGTATCTGATGTGGGACAGGTAAGTGGTCGAGAATTTATGATGGATTCACAATCACATAAGACAGTCAATAGGCTTTCATAATCCAGTGAAGCACGTCCCAATACTTTACGCAACAGTTGCTTCAACATGCCCACGAGCCTTTCCCAAAAACCACCCCACCACGCAGCTGTCGGGGGGTTAAACCGCCACTGGATCCGCTCATTAATACTGTTCTCAGCTATTTTTTGAAAGTCTACTCGAGAAAACGCGTTCTCAGTTCCGACAAAGTTAGTTCCATTATCACTGTATATAGTCTTCGGACGACCACGTCTGGCAATAAAACGTCTTAGAACCTGCATGAAGCAGGCGACTGACAACGAGGTGCAAAGTTCGACATGTACAGCACGATATACGGCACACGTAAAAAGACATATTATCCATGCTTTTCCTCCGGTGGCTAGGTAAAGCGGTCCCGCAAAATCTACGCCCGTCGTTTCGAATGCTACCGCGTCCCGGACGCGATCTACTGGTAACGGCGGAGCACTTGCCCCGAATGGCTTCGCATTATGCCTTTTGCAGACGACACACTTAATGATGGCTGATTTTATCGCCCGTCGACCACCTAAAACCCAATATCGTTCGCGCACGATACTCGTGAGTCCTTGAGTTCCAATATGACACGACTTAACATGTTCCCGGAATAACAACCTATTCACTAAAAAATGTTTTGCCGGTAAAACTATACGAAACCGAAAATACTCTAGGTCATTTCTATTACTAATACGCGACTGTAAGCGAATTAGTCCATGCTCATCCTTAAAAGCGTTCATTCCCGATAATATATTGTCTTTATTCAGAAATAGAGTGTCGTCACTCTTATTCCACTTTATTCCCAACACCTGAGTTGAAGCTGCAAGGTTTTCATCCTGTATTTGGCCAGTATACTCCCACCTTCTGAGGTCAAACTTGCCTTCACTCATTATTATGTTTGACTCTTCTATAAAAGTTCTCAGTTCCTGCTCATTTCTTACACTGGTAACACAATTATCAACGTAAAAACTATTGGATAAATTTGTAATTGTGTCTTCTGAAACATTAAGCCGTGCCGAAGAGCATTTTTCTAACACCTGCGACAAATGATAGTCCAGTGTAGCTGCCAATAAAAATGGACTACTACTTATTCCAAATACAACTCGACAGTGACGGTAAATCCTTTCTTTTCCAGTTTTATCTATCCAGAGAAAGCGAAGAAAATCCCTGTCAGCTTTATGCAGGCCAATTTGCAAAAATGCTTTCCGCATATCGGAGATTACACCAATTTCCTTTTGTCTAAATCTCAACAAAATAGCTGGAATCAATTCAATCAGGTTAACCCCCTTTTCAAGACACTGATTTAAAGAAGGTCTGTGTTTTTCTTTGGCCGAAGCATCAAAGACCGGTCTGATTTTTGTAGATAAGCTATTTGGCTTAATTATCGGTCTATGGGGTAAATAATGACATTCTTGGCTAGGCTGCTCCTCGGATATTTCTTCAATTATACCTTCGTCCAACCAATCCTTAAATATTTGGTCGTAGGCTTCAAGATATCCGTCTTTCGTTATTTTCTTAAATGTGCTCTCGAGTCTCCTTTTTGCAATTTGGTAGTTGCTCGGCAATGCTGGATGTCCTTCCAGCCATGGGAGTCTCACTTCATATCGTCCACTAGAATCCGATGACACTGTTTCAAAGAAAAGTTTCCTGGCTGCTAGCGCAGTTTCTTCACTTGACTTCCTTTCAGTTGGATCACCAATGCCCAAAACGTCTAGCTCCCAAAGATTACTAACTGAAGCATTTTTAACAAAAAGTGATACAGCCGATGTGGTATTATTGTCCCGTTGACCTAAAGGTATCTTGCCCATTAAAGTCCAACCTAATAATGTTTCTACAGCTACCAATCCACTTTCCAATATGTGCCTCCTCCCAGTATAGAGTTTTCCAGCAATATCAGCACCTATTAAAATCTCTATAGGAGACGCATCACCCAAGTCCGATAGTTTTATATTAAACATACCAAGTTCTTCTATCCAGGGACCATTAAATATGGAAGAGACGTCGCTACATATAACGTTTTGATCTAGTGCCTCAAATGTATAACTATAATTGTTATGAAACACTCTAACATCATAGCAATCATGTTTTTGCGCTAATTGGTTTCCTCCAAACAATCTTCAGTCTTAAGTATTAAAACAGTCTTAATGTATTAAAAAAATAAAATTTTCCGAGACTAAAGTACTTTCTGAACCAGTATCTATCATAATCTTAATCATTTTATTTTTGGCCATAGCATTTATATAAATTAAATTAATAGATTCAATAATTTTATCTTCATCTAAAGAAATAACTTCAGAACGTTTCTCATAATGACAATGACCACACTTGTAATTCAGAAAGTTTACTGCATAAAATTTGGATTGTTAGAATTATTCTCTAATTGTGTCTGACCAATTGGTTCTAATGTCCTGTGTCTTTCACTACTATGACCTACTCATATTTTCCTGCCTTGTACTATTTCGTTCTCTATCTTCGCAGCTTCTGTTCCTTCGTATATGATTTACCTGTCTGTTGTAATTAGGTCGTTCTGTATTTCTCCTATTGTTAAAATCTTGTCTATTATAATTAGTATTGTTATTAACATTTTGTCTATTGTAATAATTAGTACTGTTATTAAAATTTTGTATATTTTGATTATTATTATTGTTGTTAAAATTTTGCATATTATTACCATATCTATTATTATTATATGATTGTCTATATTGTTGATTATTATTTTTTATTATATTGAAAGTTATTATTGTTTTTTCTATTATTATTATTATTATTCATCCTAATATCATTGTTATCATTATTACTTGTCTTTGTATTCTTTGAATAAAATTGATAAAACTGTCTATTGTTTGAATATTTTGTACTGTTACTGTTTGTACAACATCTTCATCAAAATGTCTAGATACGTTTAAAACTGCTTCATCTTCTCTAAGTGGTGGTTCTAAATACTTTGCAACTGTTATCAGCTTTAATGCATAATCTACCATATTAGATCTTAAATTAGGATTATACTTTCCAAAATAGAGAACTTCCCTAAATCTAGCTTGCTCTAATTCACCCCAATAATAATTTAAAAATTGATTTTCAAATATTTGAAAATTGTCCAAACCATTCTCAATACTGGCAAACCAAGTTGCTGCATTATCACTTAATGTAATTCTAATATAATCTTTAATATCATTAATATTATTCACTAATCTTAATTTATGTTTTAAACTATTTATGTAAACTCTAGGATGCAAATTTTTGATATTACCAGAGAATTTAATCCCAGTGTCAAGTGTGTACCAACGCAATTCTACCCGAATTTGCGTATAAAATACACGGTTCGTATATTGCAAAATTAAACTTCAAAAATTATTGAAAATCTATATTTGCCAGTTCCCAACAAAACATATCGCGTGCTTTTAAAAAATGATGTAACAAAAATTATCACTTATAAGCATCAATCTATACATAGACAAAATTAAAAAATCTTACGCCACGGAAACATCGACCGTTCAGCCCTCAGAGTCTTAGTCAACTGTGAGAACCTCATCAATTTTTATTACACCACTTACGCGTTAAAATAAAGAAAATAAATTGAAGTGATGGCGATAAAATATAAAAATTATTGCCGACAAGTGGAAAGATTGTTATGATTTAAAAAGGTTTTATAGCTAAAGCTTTCTTTGAATTTTAATAAGAGATTTTTAACTTCAGCATTTAAAGCGGTATACAAACAAAATAATTATCAAATGGCTGTGACATCCTCCCACCTGAGGCATTTTACAAAAGTAAACATGGCTCACAATATTAATATTGGCACAAAAGTAAACAAAACTACAGCAAATAACATAAAACCATAACAGACAAAATTCGAAATATAATTAAGCAAAAACTAAATCTACTCGTTAGCGTATCGCACAGGAGTTTTGACGCTGCGCCCACTTCGCGTAACAATTTTTTTCGTTACGGGTACTCTGCTTTCAGACACTCCCGTTTCCGCGTCGTTTTCGGAGGCACTCACTTCCGCGCCTTCACATAAACTTAAACGAGATCCTCTGTCTTCGGTCTCTCCCGTGTTGTCCGTTCGGTCATTGCCTGGCGTCTGAGAAAAATCTGCTGGGCACTCCATGGGGTAGATACGCTGAATTGGTCTTAAAAATTGACCTCTTTCTGTAGAAATCCTAACAAGCCGAATTTGACCATCTCTACCGGGAATAGTATCAGTTACACGACCAAGAGGCCAATTAACACGCTTGTCCTGGTCGTTTCCTACGAATACTACATCTCCTACTTTGACTTGGTGTTTAAAATTCTTTTTCGACCATAATTTTAACTGACCTAGATATTCATTCCGAAATCTTCGTCGAAGATCTTCTAACAATCTTTGCCTGTGCAGAATTTTTCTGGATAGAGACCTACCATCAACTGCATCACAATCCGGGACACCGTCTTCTATCTGATCTCTAAGGAACATCTGTGGTGTTAAAGGTACCATCTCCGTGGTATCTGATGTGGGACAGGTAAGTGGTCGAGAATTTATGATGGATTCACAATCACATAAGACAGTCAATAGGCTTTCATAATCCAGTGAAGCACGTCCCAATACTTTACGCAACAGTTGCTTCAACATGCCCACGAGCCTTTCCCAAAAACCACCCCACCACGCAGCTGTCGGGGGGTTAAACCGCCACTGGATCCGCTCATTAATACTGTTCTCAGCTATTTTTTGAAAGTCTACTCGAGAAAACGCGTTCTCAGTTCCGACAAAGTTAGTTCCATTATCACTGTATATAGTCTTCGGACGACCACGTCTGGCAATAAAACGTCTTAGAACCTGCATGAAGCAGGCGACTGACAACGAGGTGCAAAGTTCGACATGTACAGCACGATATACGGCACACGTAAAAAGACATATTATCCATGCTTTTCCTCCGGTGGCTAGGTAAAGCGGTCCCGCAAAATCTACGCCCGTCGTTTCGAATGCTACCGCGTCCCGGACGCGATCTACTGGTAACGGCGGAGCACTTGCCCCGAATGGCTTCGCATTATGCCTTTTGCAGACGACACACTTAATGATGGCTGATTTTATCGCCCGTCGACCACCTAAAACCCAATATCGTTCGCGCACGATACTCGTGAGTCCTTGAGTTCCAATATGACACGACTTAACATGTTCCCGGAATAACAACCTATTCACTAAAAAATGTTTTGCCGGTAAAACTATACGAAACCGAAAATACTCTAGGTCATTTCTATTACTAATACGCGACTGTAAGCGAATTAGTCCATGCTCATCCTTAAAAGCGTTCATTCCCGATAATATATTGTCTTTATTCAGAAATAGAGTGTCGTCACTCTTATTCCACTTTATTCCCAACACCTGAGTTGAAGCTGCAAGGTTTTCATCCTGTATTTGGCCAGTATACTCCCACCTTCTGAGGTCAAACTTGCCTTCACTCATTATTATGTTTGACTCTTCTATAAAAGTTCTCAGTTCCTGCTCATTTCTTACACTGGTAACACAATTATCAACGTAAAAACTATTGGATAAATTTGTAATTGTGTCTTCTGAAACATTAAGCCGTGCCGAAGAGCATTTTTCTAACACCTGCGACAAATGATAGTCCAGTGTAGCTGCCAATAAAAATGGACTACTACTTATTCCAAATACAACTCGACAGTGACGGTAAATCCTTTCTTTTCCAGTTTTATCTATCCAGAGAAAGCGAAGAAAATCCCTGTCAGCTTTATGCAGGCCAATTTGCAAAAATGCTTTCCGCATATCGGAGATTACACCAATTTCCTTTTGTCTAAATCTCAACAAAATAGCTGGAATCAATTCAATCAGGTTAACCCCCTTTTCAAGACACTGATTTAAAGAAGGTCTGTGTTTTTCTTTGGCCGAAGCATCAAAGACCGGTCTGATTTTTGTAGATAAGCTATTTGGCTTAATTATCGGTCTATGGGGTAAATAATGACATTCTTGGCTAGGCTGCTCCTCGGATATTTCTTCAATTATACCTTCGTCCAACCAATCCTTAAATATTTGGTCGTAGGCTTCAAGATATCCGTCTTTCGTTATTTTCTTAAATGTGCTCTCGAGTCTCCTTTTTGCAATTTGGTAGTTGCTCGGCAATGCTGGATGTCCTTCCAGCCATGGGAGTCTCACTTCATATCGTCCACTAGAATCCGATGACACTGTTTCAAAGAAAAGTTTCCTGGCTGCTAGCGCAGTTTCTTCACTTGACTTCCTTTCAGTTGGATCACCAATGCCCAAAACGTCTAGCTCCCAAAGATTACTAACTGAAGCATTTTTAACAAAAAGTGATACAGCCGATGTGGTATTATTGTCCCGTTGACCTAAAGGTATCTTGCCCATTAAAGTCCAACCTAATAATGTTTCTACAGCTACCAATCCACTTTCCAATATGTGCCTCCTCCCAGTATAGAGTTTTCCAGCAATATCAGCACCTATTAAAATCTCTATAGGAGACGCATCACCCAAGTCCGATAGTTTTATATTAAACATACCAAGTTCTTCTATCCAGGGACCATTAAATATGGAAGAGACGTCGCTACATATAACGTTTTGATCTAGTGCCTCAAATGTATAACTATAATTGTTATGAAACACTCTAACATCATAGCAATCATGTTTTTGCGCTAATTGGTTTCCTCCAAACAATCCATGTACTAGATTAATCTGTCGTTTACTAGGATAACCCAAAAGTTTAGCTGTAGATTTCAAAATGTACGTTTTTTGCGATCCGGTATCTATAAGAGCACGTACAACTCGCGACTTGCCTAAATAGTTTATTTCAATACGCAGAGTTTGCAAAAAAACATTCGTATTAGCACTATTAGCGAGCGTCTGTTCAATTCTTGGCACGGCAATGCCATCGTTTTCTTTCTGCTCCTCTGTATCCTGCTTTACCCGGTGTCTTGAAAGTTCAGTGCACATTAAAGGTACATGCGATTTAGAGCAAATTAAACAACTTAATTGACTGCGACATTTTCGAGACTGATGTCCAATTTTCAAACAACGAAAACACGCGCCTTTTTCTGTCAAAATATTTTTCCTTTGGTCATAAGTTAATTTCTGTGCTTTAAAACAGTTGCTGCTTTCATGCGAATTCTGACAAAAAACACATTTATAGATAGTGTGAGAATTAACTAAACCCATCGCGGAAGGAGACTTGTGCTTGTTTTCCTCGTGTCTCCTTGTTTTTGGGCCTGTAGATTTAAAATCTTCGGTTTTAGCAGCATGCAAATGGAAATTCTCGACTGCTAAAGAAAGGTGCTGCTCATTATCAACTTCCTTTTTCAAGAACAACATTAAACTCTGAAGTCGATTTTCGATGCTCGCGATGCCGGCAGAATTAAGTGACGCTTGTGATCCGATACTTTCTGGCAATCGTTGCCAAACTCTTAATAAATCTGAAGGTAGACAGGATTCAACTAAAGGAAATAACATAGCCGCGTATTTATCCGACTTAATACCGAGTGTTTCCAGAACCCTCAACTGAGTCTCTAATTTGTCGTATAACAAGGATAGATCTAATTTATTGCCAGACGCAGTATTATTTATTACTAATTTAAGTAATTCCCGTACATAAACTTCGATCTGCAAGTCATCCCGACCGAAACGCGAAATAAGACAGTCAATCATAGCATCATAATTACTTCCAGTGGCGGGAAAACTATCCACTAGTTGCCTAGCTCTACTACCCGGTATAGTAGCTTGAATCAAATATTCGACCTTGTCGTTCGGATCTATGTCAGGATCATGATGAACTTTTTGAAATTGTGACCAAAAAGGCAACCAGTTTCTAATATTCCCGTCGAATTTTTTGAACTCTAATGTAGGTAATTTAAATTTTCGCTTACCGCGTCTGCTGTCTAAACTACTCCTATCATCAGATATCCCAGAAGCTACCTCACCTTCCACTGCACCTGTCACTATTGACTGCATACGGTCTTCGAACTGCATACTGAGATCCAAAAACTTCTTGCTATAGTTGTCGCTACACTCAATTTCTGCTAAAAGGTCTTCTTCACTAGCGTCTTCACTTAGTAATAGACCGTAGATTTCTTCATCACTTTTCCTTAGGTCTTCAATTTTTTGGCGTAATAGATCCAAGGAAACTTTAATTGATCGTATCTCACCCTCCGGCGCCGCCAAAAGCTTATCCATTTCATTCGCCGTCCTCGTGAAGGTGCTACGGAGCACTTTGCGATGTTTCTTCTTTTGATCCATTTTTCTCTGCAAACTTGGTCAAAACCACACACGTTTACCGAAAGTTACAGGCGAAACGCGATAAAGTTTGTCCGGTGATCGTCAATTCAGTTTTGTTACACCTCGTATACAACCACGATTAATTTTATGGAAACAGTCCTGTCACGGTCGCCAAATATGTCAAGTGTGTACCAACGCAATTCTACCCGAATTTGCGTATAAAATACACGGTTCGTATATTGCAAAATTAAACTTCAAAAATTATTGAAAATCTATATTTGCCAGTTCCCAACAAAACATATCGCGTGCTTTTAAAAAATGATGTAACAAAAATTATCACTTATAAGCATCAATCTATACATAGACAAAATTAAAAAATCTTACGCCACGGAAACATCGACCGTTCAGCCCTCAGAGTCTTAGTCAACTGTGAGAACCTCATCAATTTTTATTACACCACTTACGCGTTAAAATAAAGAAAATAAATTGAAGTGATGGCGATAAAATATAAAAATTATTGCCGACAAGTGGAAAGATTGTTATGATTTAAAAAGGTTTTATAGCTAAAGCTTTCTTTGAATTTTAATAAGAGATTTTTAACTTCAGCATTTAAAGCGGTATACAAACAAAATAATTATCAAATGGCTGTGACACCCAGTGTCATTTGTTAAATTTAAGTAAGGTCTCCCTATGTCTCTCATTTGTGAAATATCATCTATTCGCTGTTCCACATTTCTTCTTTGATTACTATTTATTTGGATATTTTGTTGTATATCGTCTAATTTTTCTTCTGTCTTTCTCCTGTCTTCGTTAATTTTAACTTCTAAATTACATTTCTGCAACTTTATTTTCTGTTCTATATCTATCATATTATCTTGAATAATCCTATGTACTTCTGTTCTCTCATTTTCTATCCTTTTCTTGTAGTCATGTCTTATATTTTTTATTTCATTTGCTACTTTTTTCTCTGCAGCTTCAAGTTTTTTATCTATTTGTTTTTCTATTTGTTTTACAATTTTATTATTATTATATTCTATTTTCTTTTCTAATTTTTTATAATTCTCTTCCAATTTTTGTTCCATTTTTTTATGTCTTCTTTGACTTCTTTTGAATTCTCTTCCAATTTCTGTTCCATTTTTTTCATGTCTTCTTTGACTTTTTTTGAATTCTCTTCCATTTTTTTAGAATTCTCTTCCAATTTCTGTTCCATTTTTTTATGTCTTCTTTGACTTCTTTAGAATTCTCTTCCATTTTTTTCGTATTCTCTTCCATTGTCTTGTTCATCTGCATCATTAATGACATCAAAGCTGCCATATTGACATTTTCTCCTCTTTCTTGATTCATTTCTACTGAATCTTTTGGAACTTCAACTAAACTCTCCTCTTGTACATCTTGTGTTTCTATTTCCACATCTTCTTCATTCTTTTTGTTTCTTGTATCTTTTTTTTCCTTGAGACATATTGAGACTTTACTTGTTCAAATATAATTAAAAATAAAAGCTATAATTGTTTTTTCTTTCAAATAAAATTAATTTAATTATATGAGAGTACTTATCTTCCCAAACCAATTCTTTTAAGTAGAGAGAGCCCCGCGTTGGGCGACAAAATTGTTATGATGTGTTGTTGTTGTATGAGCTATGAGTAAATTTGAATGATATATGTAAGTTTAGGGTTTTTATCGCGGTTCTCAAAGAATTAGTTTGTAAGTACTTTTTTAAATTATCTTTATTATAACTATTATGAAACAAACCTATCTATCTAATATAAGCAATATCAATTTAAAACAATCTATCTAAAATTTGAAATTCTTACAATTATTAAAGTATTAACAAAATTTGGTACCTTCTTTCACTGAACGCCTAAAGTTTTTCCAAAATTAAAGTTATTATCACCACTCGATATTTTCTTACTCAGCCTTGGTTATCCAACAATTTTAATATGCTTCTTCTTAATTATCTCCACTCACCATATAAATATATAAATTTATATCCTTGTAATTTCCATATATAATGTACTTTCAAATATACTGGTCTTGTGGTTGTATTATTGAATGCTTACTTCAATGAATTACCTTCATACTATCACTATATTACTGTAGTAATAATTAATATCAACTGTATTAGACTTAATAATTCATTTAACTTAATCAATCCCTTCTTCTAGCTTATAATCTCTCCATTACCTCATAAATTCTTGTTAATTATTCTTTGTAATTAATAATCACATGTAATTGACTT
Organism: Diabrotica balteata; assembly: GCA_918026665.1. Lineage (NCBI taxonomy): Eukaryota > Metazoa > Arthropoda > Insecta > Coleoptera > Chrysomelidae > Diabrotica > Diabrotica balteata. The sequence goes on along the minus strand of OU898282.1, from coordinate 70,458,089 downwards.
AATAATCCTTGAATTGTTATAACTAACTCCTCAATAATAATCTTGTAACTGATTTAATTTATTCTAACTAACTCACTTAACTCAATTAATAATCTTCTTGTTACTAAATTCTTGAATTATAACTTTACTGACTCACTAACTGATTAATCAACTTTACTAACTGATTAATCAACTGTAACTAACTAATTAACTGACTTCTAACTGATAACTGATCATACTCACTCATAACTGATAACTGACCATACTGACCGATAACTGATAACTCAACTCCCGCTCCAAATTGCAAGGCCTATATATGCTTTTTTCCTCGTTCCAGAATAATCTAGCAATAAATAATGTTCGAATCATTCTATTTGTTCTATCTGAACATTCTGGAATGGTTTTTTGTCTGTAATGCATTATGCAAATAGTCCCATTGACATTTCTAGAATTCTCTATACAATTTACTTGACTTTAGGCTCTCCAGATCAGAACTACACTATTATATGTAACTTAAACATTTATATGAAATATATTTTTACTATTTTACATATGTAATTTTATTTTAAATTAAAATTTAAAATAATAAATAACTTTTTGACTTTGACACTACAGTGTATGTTTGGTTGCATATGTACATGGCTGACTAAACATATCTAATATTAAATAAAATAAAATAAAAAAAAACTTCTTAAACTTAATTCTTATGCTAAATTCTTAAAAATACCCTCATATAAATATTTTTTAATAATATTATCTAATATATAACTTATAAATTATGTCTTTAATTACTATTCAAATAAATTTATTAATTAACATTGTATATCTGGTTGTATATATTTCTATGTTAATTTATTGTATTTCTGTTCTCAATATATATATATATATATATATATATATATATATATATATATATATATATAATACATAATATATAATATACAGGGTGGTGAATCGGCAAACGGGCCATAGGAAACTCAATGGTAAATTCTAAATTGTTGAATTCCTGCTTCCCTAATTATTTTACACCAAAAGTCATGGGAAACTATTTATAGAGGACTCAAATATGTATCGAAAACAACTGTTAAAATTATTCTACGACTTAAACGTATTCCAAAATTTTGCTAAAATATAATACATTTTTCTGTGAAAAAATGTGTATTACGTGTTGCGTTTTGTCATATTATTGTTTCTGATATTTGACAATATTTAAATTATATATATATATATATATATATATATATATATATATATATATATATATATATATATATATATATATATATATATATATAATCGAAAACCTCTCTACCCTAAGGTGCGAGGTAAATACAATACAATATAATTACAGGTTACAGATATACATTACATCTCAAATCCAATGAAAATATTTATTCTATTAAATTTATTCTATTCTGTGCACGAATTTTGTCCATTCTTTCTTGTTTTTTGCCTTATTTTGAGCTTCTGACCATTCCAATCCCCTACTTTTAAAAATCTGCCCTACTTCGTCATCCCAGGTGTTCCGTGGTCTGCCTCTAATTTTAAACCTTTTTACTTTAGCCTTCCAGACTTGTTTAACGGGTCGGTTGTCACTCATTCTGCACAAATGACCAAACCATTTTATTTGTTGTGTTTCAATAGCATGTAGTACTGATTCTGTGCCCAGTTCTTCTCTAACATGTTCATTTCTTATTTTGTCTCGTCGTGTTATTCCTTTGACTCGTCTTAGATATTTCATATCAATGGCTTGTATCTTGCTTTTGAATTGCTTTGTTAAAACCCAGCTCTCGCTTCCATATATCAAGATTGGTCGGAATACTGTCTTATAAACTGTCATTTTGGTTCTTTTGCTGATTTCCGGTTTACCTATGAATGCTCTACTAAGATTATGGTACACTTTTGAAGCACTACTGATTCTTTCTGTTATTTCATTCTGCGTGGTACCTTCTCTGTCTATTGTAACCCCTAGGTATTTGAATGCATCTACTTGTTCTATGAGTTGTTGGTTAATTTCTATGTTAATATTTCGGTTAGTTTTCGCTATTAGCATCACCTTGGTTTTCTTAACATTAATCTTCATGTTTCTGATTGCCAGCTCATTATTCCAGGTATCTATATTTTTCTGGAGGTCCCTTTCGTTGGAAGCGCATAACATGAGATCATCTGCGAATGCACACTCAGCTATACCAACCGGTCGTAGTTTACTATATCCGATATGTACTTTGTGTATACTTGCTTTTGTTTCCTTAATTATGTCGTCAATAATCAATATGAATAGTGTGGGGCTCATAACACCTCCTTGTCTTAGACCCTCGTTTATTGCAAACATCTCTGATTCCAAGTTATCCTTACGTACATAACTCTTGTTATTTTGATACAGACTTTTGATAGCACCTGTTAGTTGATGGTCAATATTTCTATCTTGCAGACTTTTCCAGACTGCTTCCTGGGACACTCTGTCAAATGCTTTCTCAATATCTAGAAAAGCCATATATATTTCTGTGTTCTTTATTCTAGTCTTTTCAATTATTTGTTTTAACGTAAATATATGGTCTTGCGTACTGTGTCCCTTCCTAAACCCACTTTGTACTTCATCCAGATGTGGTTCAACGATGTGTCTTAATTTCTTTTCTAGGATGCTTTCATATATTTTGGAGACGATACTAAGTAGATTAATTCCTCTATAATTTTCACAAGAACTTGGGTCTCCTTTCTTAAAGGTTGGTAGTATTATGCCAATTCTCCAATCTTCGGGGACTGTACATCGGTTCCAAGCCATGTTCATAATTTTGGTTAAAAATTCAACTCCTTTCGATCCCATTGTCTTTAACATTTCTGCAGTGATTTTGTCATGTCATGATTTATTGTTTAAAAAAAATTAAGTTGTTTAAAAAATGTACTCAGTTGAGGAGAAAAAAGCAATAATAAAAATGTTTTATTCATGTTTTATTATAACATTTGTTAAAGTTTTATGTTAAGAAATAATCATATATTATTATTAGGAATAAAGATCACAGTAAAAGTATATTGGAATTCATTGAATTGTTGTATAACTTAACTTAACATGGAATTAAATTTTAGTGACTTAGAATATCTTACGTTAAATAAAGATCCGGTAGTGGCAGGAAAAGGTTTGCGCTATTGCCTGAATACAACATTATGCGATTTTTCGTCAACTGAGTACATTTCATTATATTGATCGATTTGTAAACAATATAATTTATTGTTCACAAAGTAATAATGTTCAGTAGTAGTAGTATTTAGTAAAATTCATTGTTTTTAATTTAATCATAAAATAAAAAATTGACAATTCTAATTGTCAAACAGCTGACATTAATATGATAAAACACACACATCCCAATATATATTCTTGCATTACGTGTGGCCTAACTTTTAGGGGTGGTCTGAAAAATGGGAATCACATTTTTTCAAAATTTTGAAGTACATTTGATTCGTAGAACGGTTTTAACATTTGTTTTTAATTCAGATTTTAGTCCTCTACAAATAGTTTTTTATGACTTTTGATCTAAAATAATTAGGGAAGCAGCAATTCAACAATTTAAAATTTCTCATTGAGTTTCCTATGGCCCGTTTGACGATTTGACGATTCACCACCCGGTATATATATATATATATATATATATATATATATATATATATATATATATATATTGTAGCGTTTTTAAATAAAACGAGCGGTTCGAATTTATATAAATATATTTATTTATAACTTTACAGTTCGATACTATCTTATCAACTAAACTTATTCCTAAGATCATTACATATATATACCAAAGTTACTATTTTCTAGAAAGTTCCCACCTCTAGGCGTACGCGACTGATCTTTCTCGAAATATCGAGTCGCTTTCGAGATGCCGCCGCATGGAAGCATGAGGTGCTGTTTCGAGATGCAACCGTTATACGTGCCTCGTTGAATGCACGTTCGTAACACTGCTCCCCTCTTAGATCTGAGCGTCCCGATCAGCAACTCTATATGTAGGCCCAGGATGGCGGAATCTACATGACTCTCCAGCTCTGCATGAACCCCTCAGAAAGAAATAACAGTCTACTGTCTTTTAAGGACACAATCTCTTTGGATTAGTGCAACACACGGTAATTCTTACACCGGTTTCTCGGAAGATCACTTCTAGCATGCTTCTGACAATCTTCCAATCCAGATTATCTAGTGCATGGCTTATCTTGGGTAAGGACAAATTCTTAATGTCGTAATTGCAGACGATTTTCTTCAAATTAGTTAGAGCACACCATATATCCTCGTAGGTTGCCCTGTCTGTATACGACTTCCTGGTCACCATATACAGCAAAGATCGAGAACCATCTTCTAATCTCAGTACTCTTCCAACTTTAGGCTGCTGGTTTTTTAACTCGTCCAAACGACCGAACTTCTTATAAAATACGGATGAGATTCCTTTAGTCATCTCAAGATCTTGGGCAACACAGTGGGCTAGAGTGACGTTATGCGGAACACTAAAAAGATCCTGCTGAACTTCTGTCGTCACGCCGAATCTAGCACTCTTTCTCTCTGCGTAAACTTTTTAATTCGGTATATTACGTCATTTATTCTCTTTTTAATTTCATATGGACCCTCCCATTGTCTTTGCAGTTTGGGAGACAAGCCACAACGACGTTGTGGATTATAAAGCCAAACAAGATCACCTACTTCATAGCTTTCATTCTTGCATCAAGAATCGTATTGATCTTTAATTCTGTCACTGGCTAACTGGATGTGTTGTCGGGCAAGTTCATGAATGTTGTTCATTCTTAACTTTAGGCGGTCGACATAATCTTCGCTTGCAACATGTTCTTCAAAAGGTCTGCAGCCAAACTCTAGGTCGCAGGGCAAACGAACTTCACGACCTAACATCAGGCAGGTTGGAGTCTGACCGGTAGTTTCATTCACGGCCGAGCGGTAGGCCATTAGGAATAAATGAATGTGCTGGTCCCAATCTCTTTGATGTTCTGATACAACTTTGGACAGGTGTTTACCCATCGTTCGGTTCATTCTCTCGACCATTCCATCTGATTAAGGATGCAGGGGTGTCGTTCTGGTCTTATTGACACCAATCAATTTACAAACGTTTTGGAAAAGGGTCGACTCGAAGTTTTGCCCTTGGTCGGAGTGGATCTCCAAGGGAACACCAAATCGGCTAAAGAATTCTTTAACAAGTACCTCTGCAACGGTAGCAGCTTCCTGATTTGGTATCGCATAGGCCTCAGTCCATTTTGTAAAATAATCCATGGCTACCAGGATATATTTATTTCCATCGTTTGTCTCTGGAAGTGGACCTGCAATGTCGATTGCTACTCTTTCCATAGGACTACCAAGATTGTACTGTTTCATGGGTGCCCTCTTTTTACCAACTGGACCATTACTGGTTGCACACTTCGGGCCTTTCACTTCGACGCATCCAATCCAATACTATTTTTATGCATGGATCATCTGCTTGAGCGTCTTGTAGCTGTTGAGGCTGCCATTGATCATTAATGACGGTGGTTCGTCTCACGGGGCAAAGTCTTTCTTCTAATTTAAGACAGTGATTACAATGTTCACTGCACGGCCTTCTCGAAAGCGTATCAGCATTTAAATGAACTCTTCCAGCCCTGTGTTCGATCTAGTAATCATATTCTTGTAATCGTTCTAACCATCTTGCCATCTGGCCCTCTGGATTACGGAATTGTAGGAGCCATTTTAGAGCAGCGTGATCCGTGCGGAGAAGAAACTTTCTGCCAAACAAGTATTTGTGAAAATGCTCGCAAGCTTTTACTACGCCTAGCAATTCTCTCCTGGTAACGCAATAGTTTCTTTCTGGTTTCGACAAGACTTTGCTAAAGTAAACGATGACTTTCTCCTGCCCATCTTGGATTTGGGATAGAACAGCTCCTATTACACTGTTGCTTGCATCGGTGTCCAACACAAATTTTCCTGCCTGTCTAGGGTTGCTTAAAATCGGTGCGCTGCTCAGAGCTATTTGTAAGTGTTCGAAAGCTCTGTGGCACTCTTCGCTCCATGTATATTCTTTACCTTCTTCTGTCAACTTTGTTAATGGCTTGGAGATGTTGGCAAATCCTTTGACAAAACGTCGGTAATATGTACAAAGGCCAAGAAAACTTCTAATTTCGTGTTTGTCTCTTGGTACCGGCCAATCCTTAATTGCTGCAAGTTTTTCAGGATCAGCTGTTACACCATTACTTGCTACAATATGTCCCAAGTACTTCACTTCTCGTCGAAACAAGTGACATGTCTTCGGACTCAACTTCAAATTTGCTGCCCGCAATCGTTGAAAGACTTCTGTCAAATTATTGGCATGATCGAAGGATCTTACTACTAAAATTACATCATCCAAATAAACCAGGCATGTTTTCTATGTTAGACCTCTTAAAACTGCCTCCATTAATCTTTCAAATGTGGCCGGGGCATTACATAAACCAAAGGGCCTAACTGTGAACTGCCAAAGCCCTGATCTTATCGAGAATGCGGTTTTCTCACGATCAGCTGGCTCCATGTCTACTTGCCAATATCCACTTTTCAGATCGAGTGTGGAGAACCAACGAGAACCAGAAAGTGTATCCAAAGTATCGTCTATTCTGGGCAAAGGATAACTATCTTTTTTAGTTACCGCATTGAGCTGTCGGTAGTCAATACAAAAACGTGTTGAACCATCTTTCTTCTTTACTAGTACTACTGGTGATGTCCATGGACTGTTTGATGGTTCAATTACCCCTTGTTTGCTCATATCTTTGATGATGTCTTCGGCTTCATCTCTTTTCGCAAATGGAAGTCGTCTAGGTTGTTGTCTGATTGGCTGAGCGTCTCCGGTATTAATTTTGTGCTTTACTATGCTTGTTTTACCATTATCTTTCTTATCAATGGCAAAAACATCTTGAAATTCTATTAGCATAGACTTCACTTTTTTAGTTCGTTCATCATCAAGATCTTGGCACGTTTTAATCATCGTCTCAACAAGCTCCTTTGGATACTTAGATTTCGACGGTTTCTCATTAGTACTCATGGAACAAATTGAAGCCACGGGAACACACTGTCCAATCAAAGTTCTTTTACTTAACTTAATAGCAGTTCCTTTTAAATTCATAACTCTTACAGGAACGACATCTCGAATTCTTACCAAAGCTTTTGCCGTTAGGAACTCGGCATTGTTCACATCTTCGACCATCCTTAAACCTCCCTCTCGGCAGTAACCATCAGGTCTGGCCATCAAAATTTTCTCACTATTACCGGGTGTTGTTACGTCACAAGTAGTTATTAAGCTGATAACATCTTCTTTGTCTTCATGAAACAGCAACTCTTCACCACAGATCTCGAGAACTCCATCTTTGACATTCAATACAGCCCCAACTTTCCGTAGTAAATCCATTCCCAATATGAACTCGTCAGAGATCTCTGCAATTAATACTCGATGTTTCACTGTGGTCTGGCCAATGGATACTGACATATTAGCCTCGCCATATGTATTAATTATCTCACCAGTTGCTGTTCTAACCTTTACTGTTGCAGGTGATAATTTAAGATGGTCTCGTACTACTTCTGGCCGTGCAATAGTTCTTGTTGCACCCGTATCTACCAAAAACGATCTACATTTATTGTTAATACGACCCTCGATGTACAAGCTATGAATTCCACCGGAGGACGTAATGTTCACAGTTACTATGGGGGCTGCGTTTCTCGAGGTCGGCAGTTGCCCCTTGGTGTCGACCCGTTCTACTTTTCCGACTGTTGTATGATTTTCTTGCAATTACGACGAATGTGACCTACGTCACCACAATTCCAACATCTGGGCTCGCGTCTCTTCGGCATCGTGTTACGAACTACTTTTCGTACCATCTCTTCCAGACGTTCATCGTTTGGTTCGTCGCCTTCTTCAATGGTTCTTACTCGATGGCTCCGTGAAGTTTGACTAGCTGTTTCATGTTCAAAAGCAATAGCGAGCGCTTCATCTAGAACTTTCGGTCTTGCTAGTCGCAAAGCTTTCTGCAATTCACTTTCTTTTAACCCATTGTCGAAGGTATCTACAGCAATTTCTTCCAAAATGTTGTCTGGTACCTCAGGATAAGCCAACCGTACTATACGAGCAACATCTGCTTCAAATTCTTGCAAATTTTCACTTGCTCGTTGAACTCTACTTCTTAGTTGCGCCTTGTAGACTTATTGTAGATGGGCATCTCCGTAACGTTTGTCTAGTCGAGTAAACAAGGTCTGGTAACATTTTTCTTGACCCTTAGGAATCGATCTTAGGATATCTGCAGCATCACCTCGTAAAGCAGCAGTCAAGGAGACAGCCTTTTCTTGTTCTGTCCAATGATTGGCTGTCGCAATAGCTTCAAATTGTCTAAGGTATATGGACCAAGAGGACTTTCCATCAAATGGTGGCAATTTGAATCTCATATGATGTGTCATTTCGTCTCTAGGTGATTCTTCTTTCACTACCGGATCTAAAGCTACCGTATTAATTGGTGGTAGCACTTTCGTGTTAGTATCATGGTCTCTAATTGTTTGATCTTCTCTTCTACGTTGTTTACATTTTTCTGTATCTGATCGAATGTTTTAGAGACTTCTTCAAATTTCTCATCGTTCTGAGTACATACTTCGTCGAATCTTCTTGAAACCTTTTCGAGTTTCTCGTCATTTTGTTTAGCTACTTCTTTAATAATTTGTGAAGTCTCGTCGAATCTTCTAGATACATTCTCGAATTTATCATCATTTTTTCTAGAAGTTTCTTCAATCATTTGAGAGACGTTTTCAAATTTTTCATCATTTTTTTTAGAAGTTTCTTCAATCATTTCAGAGACGTTTTCAAATTTTTTATCATTTTTTCTGGAACTCTCTTCGATCTTCATTAAAACTGCTTCTTCTGCTGATTGAAAATGAAATGTCTCTGGGTCATCTCCATTTTTTTTAAGAACATTCTTTAGTCGTTCTTGGAGGATCTTCTTGGACCCGCTGCAGTCTTCATCACGTTCTTCTAGTTGCTCTCGCAACTGTTTCACTGAAAGTTCTACTAGCAGCATCTTTGGTCAGGCACATACGTACTTTTTAAATGTTCTTTCGTACAACGATCACTACTGAACTACGCGGATGGTCACGACAAACAATGCTTTTCAAAAGTTCAAGTCTTTTAAAAATCACTGTTGAATTTATATTCAAATCAATTGTCCCCACACGGTGACACCAACTGTAGCGTTTTTAAATAAAACGAGCGGTTCGAATTTATATAAATATATTTATTTATAATTTTACAGTTCGATACTATCTTATCAACTAAACTTATTCCTAAGATCGTTACATATATATACCAAAGTTACTATTTTCTAGAAAGTTCCCACCTCTAGGCGTACGCGACTGATCTTTCTCGAAATATCGAGTCGCTTTCGAGATGCCGCCGCATGAAAGCATGAGGTGCTGTTTCGAGTTGCAACCGTTATACGTGCCTCGTTGAATGCACGTTCGTAACAATATATATATATATATATATATATATATATATATATATATATATATATATATATATATATATATATATATATTATAATGAGAACAGAAATACAATAAATTAACATAGAAATATATACAACCAGATATACAATGTTAATTAATAAATTTTTTTAAATAGTAATTAAAGACATAATTTATAAGTTATATACTAGATAATATTATTAAAAAATAATTATATGAGGGTATTTTTAAAAATTTATCATAAGAATTAAGTTTAAGAAGTTTTTTTTATTTGATTTAATATTAGATATGTTTAAGTCAGCCATCTGCATATGCAACCAAACATACACTGTGTTCTTTGACGTTTAGAAGGAAAAGTGGGGTTATTTATTTTTGTAATGTTAATTTAGAATACAATTGTGGTTGTAGAATAGTAAAAATATATTTCATATAAATGTTTAAGTTACATATAATAGTGTAGTTCTGATCTGGAGAGCCTAAAGTCAAGTAAATTGTACATAGAAAGTTCTAGAAATGTCAATGGGACTAGTTGCATAATACATCACAGACAGGAAACCATTCCAATTTATTCCAGAATGTTCAGAAAAAAAAAATAGAATGATTCGAACATTATTTATTGCTAGATTATTCTGGAACGATGAGGAAAGCTATATATACCATGTAATTTGGAGCAGACAGTATGATCAGTTATCAGTTAGAAGTCAGTTAGTTAGTTAGTTACAGTTGATTAATCAGTTAGTAAAGTGAGTCAGTAAAGTTATAATTCAAGAATTTAGTTACAAGAAGATTATTAATTGAGTTAAGTGAGTTAGTTAGAAGAAATTAAATCAGTTACAAGATTATTATTGAGGAGTTAGTTATAACAATTCAAGGATTATTAAGTCAATTACATGTGATTATTAATTACAAAGAAGAATTAACAAGAATTTATGAGGTAAATTGATTGATTAAGTTAAATGAATTATAAGTCTAATACAGTTGAGATTAATTATTACTACAGTAATATAGTGATAGTATGAAGTTAATTCATTGAAGTAAGCATTCAATAATACAACCACAAGATCCAGTATATTTGAAAGTACATTATATAGAAATTACAAGGATATAAATTTATATATTTATATGGTGAGTGGAGATAATTAAGAAGAAACATATTAAAATTGTTGGATAACCAAGGCTGAGTAAGAAAATATCGAGTGGTGATAATAACTTTAATTTTGGAAAAACTTTAGGCGTTCAGTGAAAGAAGGTACCAAATTTTGTTAATAATTTAATAATTGTAAGAATTTCAAATTTTAGATAGATTTTTTTAAATTGATATTGCTTATATTAGATAGATTGGTTTGTTTCATAATAGTTATATTAAAGATAATTTAAAAAGTACTTACAAACTAATTCTTTGAGAACCGCGATAAAAACCCTACACTTACATATATCATTCAAATTTACTCATAGCTCATACAGAAACAACACATCAAAACAATATATATATATATATATATATATATATATATATATATATATATATATAAATATATATATGTTAGATCACTAATCACGAGTTTAACTTTTTAAAAAAATAACTTTATTTGTTACAAATTAAATATTAAATATTAAATTAAATATTAAATTTAAATAAAAAATTTGTCCTAGACGGGGTTCTAAACCGGTTAAAAGTGTGTTTAGGGCCATGGTATCGATTAAGTCACATTGGGCGGTTTTTTGATCTGGGGATAAATTTGCTATTTGGATCGAGGCGTGCATTTTTGCATTCAGAACTTGTAAGCGGTTAAAGAAAGTTAGAGGAGATTCGTTAGATAGTTGTCTTAGTCTTTGTAAGTCTTGTATTAAGGAGGTCAGGTCTCTACTGTCTCCGAAATGTAGATTTAATAATTGTTTTATTTCTGTATAGGAAAGTGGTTTTCTAGAATTAATAAGCTGTGCAGCTTTACCTTTGAGTTTATTTTTTACGTGAATCGTTAATAGAACGCGCTGATCGAGTGTGGTCATTTTAAAGGCACAGTCGCACGCATCTAAAAATGTAGAAAGAGAAATCGGATCGCCTTCAAATTCTGGGATAATGGAAAATATTTCCGAAAGCTTGTATGGTTCGATTTCTTGTTGAGTTTGGGAACGTGTCTCGGGCATTTTTCGAGATATTTTGAAACGAAAATGAAAAATAGAAGTATGAAGAAGTATAAAATATATTAGTATATAAGGAAGAAAAAAAAATGTGGTGGTATATATAAAGGACAAAAAGTATCAATTTAATATCAAATAATATATCAATAAAAATGTATCAAATATATCAAGTAAAAAAATGTATCAAATATGTCAAATAAAAATATATCAAGAGAAAATATACCAAAAATATAGCAAGTAAAAAAAATATGTGAATAAAATATCAGTAATTATAAAATAGTATAAAAGGAATATGTCAATATCAATAATTTCAAATATTAGATAATCAACTTGTATTATTTTTTTGTATCTTGATTAATTGACTTGCAGTATAGTCAATTTCATAAATTATTAAAACAAAATTATTAACCAGATGATTCAAAATTCACTTACATAAAGAAGAACATCGGGACACCTTGTTCTCTCTGCTCAGCTACCAGGGGCTTCACTAGGTGTTCCTTCCGTAGATTACAGGAGTGAGGTTGTTCGGAGATGTCTTCTTCTTTAAGGGTCGTCTTGTTCTCTCTGCTCGGCTACCAGGGGCTTCACTAGGTGTTCCTTCCGTAGATCACAGGAGTGAGGACTTCCGTAGATTCTTTGTTCCGTTAAGGGATGAGAATCCGCCGCTGCCAGTGAGTATACACGTGTTCTAGCAACGTTTTTCGGATCCTACTGACTTTGCGCCAATTGTTAGATCACTAATCACGAGTTTACCTTTTTAAAAAAAGAACTTTAAATGTTACAAATTAAATATTAAATAATAGTACAAAATCAAATTAATTTAAAATGGCTACAATAACTGGACTGGTCGAAGTTGCAGCTAAGAGTGGTCCCGGCATCTGAGAATGGTAATTTATAGGTTTGGTATGAAGTGCTGAATCGCTGTTCCCATGAATATTGGCCAACGGTTCGTACAAAGTTCTACTGCGTGCTCAGCGGCTTTTATGGGAACGAGATGATGAAATCTGAAGTCGGCGAACTTAAGCTAGTTCAAGGTTAATATTTTCTCATATAACAGCTCCCCTTATTAGTGAAAAGTCAATGCCATTGCTTTGACTTTTACTGAGTAATTGGTGTTTCTGCTTCGCTTTCTTCTTGGACATTGGGTCTTCTTCTGAAGGAGGTTAGGCTTTGAAGTTTCTGTCTAATGGAATTTCTACGTGGTAATGAAGTTGGAGGCTGATCCTGGGGCAAGGAGATTGCAATTTTTGGGAATATTTTGGTTCGGTATTTGCAGAAAAGGTATAGAATAACTAGGATAATAATCAGGGATAAGGTTGATATAGTGAATAAGGGTAGATGTTGTGAATGATTGGCTCAAAATATGGTCCAGTTCTTCTGAATATTGGTCCAATTTGTGTTGTGCAATATTTAAGTCATCTACGTTGATCTTACTGAGTTTTAGTGGTTTCAATTTTGACAGGTGATTCTTTGTCTCAAAATGGTCACAGCATCTGTAGGGTACGTTAACTGGGTGACTTTTTTACGTGATATTTGTATATTTCTCAATTTGGTCTCTAGCATGAATTCTGGTACTGCCGATGAATGCAATACATTCGGGAATTAATCTTAAGATTGAATTTGTTTTGATTATTTGTGTAGTGACTTCTTTTCTTGCACATTTGATCGTTACTGGTAATAGATCGGAAATGGTTAGTAACCATAAATTTCGGTCGATGTCCTGTACATTGTAACCTTGTGCCAAGAGCATGGACATCTGACAAGTTTTTGGTAAGTTGCTGAGAGGTTTCAAAAGCTGGGCTTCACATATAGCATCTGTGTCTATGGGGTACGGAAGCACGAGTTAGATCACTAATCACGAGTTTAACTTTTTAAAAAAAGAACTTTAAATGTTACAAATTAAATATTAAATAATAGTACAAAATTAAATTAATTTAAAATGACTACAATAACTGGACTGGTCGAAGTTGCAGCTAAGAGTGGTCCCGGCATCTGAGAATGGTAATTTATAGGTTTGGTATGAAGTGCTGAATCGCTGTTCCCATGAATATTGGCCAACGGTTCGTACAAAGTTCTACTGCGTGCTCAGCGGTTTCTATGGGAATGAGATGATGAAATCTGAAGTTGGCGAACTTAAGCTAGTTCAAGGTTAATATTTTCTCATATAACAGCTCCCCTTATTAGTGAAAAGTCAATGCCATTGCTTTGACTTTTACTGAGTAATTGGTGTTTCTGCTTCGCTTTCTTCTTGGACATTGGGTCTTCTTCTGAAGGAGGTTAAGCTTTGAAGTTTCTGTCTAATGGAATTTCTACGTGGTAATGAAGTTGGAGGCTGATCCTGGGGCAAGGAGATTGCAATTTTTGGGAATATTTTGGTTCGGTATTTGCAGAAAAGGTATAGAATAACTAGGATAATAATCAGGGATAAGGTTGATATAGTGAATAAGGGTAGATGTTGTGAATGAATGGCTCAAAATATGGTCCAGTTCTTCTGAATATTGGTCCAATTTGTGTTATGCAATATTTAAGTCATCTACGTTGATCTTACTGAGTTTTAGTGGTTTCAATTTTGACAGGTGATTCTTTGTCTCAAAATGGTCACAGCATCTGTAGGGTACGTTAAATGGGTGACTTCTATACGTGATATTTGTATATTTCTCAATTTGGTCTCTAGCATGAATTCTGGTACTGCCGATGAATGCAATACATTCGGGAATTAATCTTAAGATTGAATTTGTTTTGATTATTTGTGTAGTGACTTCTTTTCTTGCACATTTGATCGTTACTGGTAATAGATCGGAAATGGTTAGTAACCATAAATTTCGGTCGATTTCCTGTACATTGTAACCTTGTGCCAATAGCATGGACATCTGACAAGTTTTTGGTAAGTTGCTGAGAGGTTTCAAAAGCTGGGCTTCACATATAGCATCTGTGTCTATGGGGTACGGAAGCACGAGTTAGATCACTAATCACGAGTTTATCTTTTTAAAAAAAGAACTTTAAATGTTACAAATTAAATATTAAATAATAGTACCAAATTAAATTAATCTAAAATGACTACAATAACTGGACTGGTCGAAGTTGCAGCTAAGAGTGGTCCCGGCATCTGAGAATGGTAATTTATAGGTTTGGTATGAAGTGCTGAATCGCTGTTCCCATGAATATTGGCCAACGGTTCGTACAAAGTTCTACTGCGTGCTCAGCGGTTTCTATGGGAACGAGATGATGAAATCTGAAGTCGGCGAACTTAAGCTAGTTCAAGGTTAATATTTTCTCATATAACAGCTCCCCTTATTAGTGAAAAGTCAATGCCATTGCTTTGACTTTTACTGAGTAATTGGTGTTTCTGCTTCACTTTCTTCTTGGACATTGGGTCTTCTTCTGAAGGAGGTTAAGCTTTGAAGTTTCTGTCTAATGGAATTTCTACGTGGTAATGAAGTTGGAGGCTGATCCTGGGGCAAGGAGATTGCAATTTTTGGGAATATTTTGGTTCGGTATTTGCAGAAAAGGTATAGAATAACTAGGATAATAATCAGGGATAAGGTTGATATAGTGAATAAGGGTAGATGTTGTGAATGATTGGCTCAAAATATGGTCCAGTTCTTCTGAATATTGGTCCAATTTGTGTTGTGCAATATTTAAGTCATCTACGTTGATCTTACTGAGTTTTAGTGGTTTCAATTTTGACAGGTGATTCTTTGTCTCAAAATGGTCACAGCATCTGTAGGGTACGTTAACTGGGTGACTTCTATACGTGATATTTGTATATTTCTCAATTTGGTCTCTAGCATGAATTCTGGTACTGCCGATGAATGCAATACATTCGGGAATTAATCTTAAGATTGAATTTGTTTTGATTATTTGTGTAGTGACTTCTTTTCTTGCACATTTGATCGTTACTGGTAATAGATCGGAAATGGTTAGTAACCATAAATTTCGGTCGATTTCCTGTACATTGTAACCTTGTGCCAAGAGCATGGACATCTGACAAGTTTTTGGTAAGTTGCTGAGAGGTTTTAAAAGCTGGGCTGCACATATAGCATCTGTATCTATGAGGTACTGTCTGTACACATTCTTTGGTTTTGACTGATTTGTTTGCATTTTTCGGTGTCCATGGGTAAGACATATGAAATTGAATCATCATCTCGCGCAATGTATTTATGAACAGTTGAAAGTATACGATGAAAACCAGTTTGATTATCTAATATTGGTATTGAATATAATTGATACAAGGTGAATATTTCGGAGTCAACTAACGGAATTTCGAGAACGAAAACAATTTTTGAATCAAGCTGATAGGCTTGTAGTTTTATTATGTGAATATACTGAGCTATATTTGACATATAAGTGGGTAGAGGCAATACGTTATTTTGTAATGACTGTGAGATTTCTTTTAATGCGTCCAATAAGTCTATGGGAGAAATAATAGAACTATGTAGAATTTGTAGGCGAGAGAATGTGATAGAATTTAGTATATCATTTAAATAATTTTCTAAAAATACGTAACTTTCCATTAAGGACTCACATAAATCTAGTATTTGTAGTTGTGCTTGGTAAAAGGAGATGTCATTATTAATGTCCAGAAGTGTAGTCTCGATAGTTTTTAAGTCTTTGTTAAAGGTTTCTTCGTCTATTTGCAATTTTTGAATTGTAGTGTTGAAAGTTCTTGTAACTGAAGTGGTAACAGATATTTGATTTTTTAGGAGATTTTTAATTTGAGTTTCATCGGAATTTATCTTATTTATACATTTATTAAAGTATTCGCCGTCAGAGGCGTCTAAATTTCCAGTAATAGATTTCCAGATTGTTCCAATATCATTTACTAAACCGCGTTTTAGGCGTTTATTATAAGGTACTGTGTCGGAGGTTATTTCTTTATATTTTAAGTTAACGGAGTTTGAGATTTGTTTTAGCAGACTAACATGTGTCTGTACTTCGGCTTGAAAGGCAAGTTTTCTCGGTGTATCAACGTTAATAAATTTTTCCAATAGGTTTTCCAAAATTCTGTCATTGTTGGATATTGTAGTTTTGATAGGAAATAATTCTTTGTAAACAAGTAAAGTCCATTTTTGTCGTTAGATATTCGTATAGTTCCTTTTTCATGAAAAAATATTCCAATTGTGTTATTAATTGGAGTGAGGAGAATTTGGGATTGGACGATAGAAAGGAGTCCATAGAATCTGTAAAGGAAAATTATTCAAAATAAGGTTTCAGTCTGTCAAAATTTACTTTAGAGGTTTGGTTAGTTTTGGGGTTAAGGATAATTGCGGAATTTGTAAAAACTTCTTGAATTTCAAAAGGTCCATTAAAAAGATTATCCGATTTTGATTTAATTTGGGATTCTTTTACGTAAACTTTGTCCCCAATTTTAAAATCAGGTCTTCGTTCTGAAATATTCTCGTCAAATCTTACTTTCGCCTTTTCTTTCTGTCTTTCTGTTTTTGCTTTGGCTACTTTGTAAAAATATTCCATGCGATTATTCAGGTCTCGAATATATTTGCTCATTAGTGTTTTTTGATTGTATAGAGTTTCTGGTGGTCGGCTTGCAGTGTGCCCAAATATAAGTTCATATGGTGTGAAACCGTGGGTCTTATTTTTTGTGTTGTTATAGCATATTACTGCATAAGGAAGTATAGTGAAGGGATGATCGTTTGGGTTCTCTGCTTGATTTGCTCTAATCATTTCTGAGAGTGTGGCATGAAATCTTTCCACAGACCCATTAGATTGTGGATGGTTAACACTAGAGAATGTTAGTTTGATGTCGTATAATTCGCATAGATCTTTGATTATAGCATTCTCGAATTCTCGACCGCAATCACAATGAATTCTTAGTGGTGTTCCATAGTGTTGAAAGAAGAGTAGGAGTGTGTTGGCTACTGTTACTGCCTTTTTGTCTTCCAAAGGATAGGCTTGCGTGAATTTTGTCAATTCGTCACGAATAGTTAAAGCGTAGTTCCTAGTAGGGTATTCGAATATATCCATATTTATTCTTTCGAATGGTGTTTTTGGAGTTTCTGTTATGACTAATGGTCCACTTAGTTTTTCCTGCAAATCTTAACTTTTTGGCAAATTTCACATGCTTTTACAAATTTCTCTACATCTTTTGTTAAATTCTTCCAATTGTATTTCTGCTTTATTCTTCTGACAGTTTCGTTTATTCCTCGATGTAAATTGTTTTTACCACAATGGTATTGATCTAAAATTTGAGGGATTTCGTCTTCGCTGACTGTTTTAATTATATTTTGACAGATTCTTAATTTTAATTCTTTGTCAGCAAAAATATACGAAAATATCTCTAGGATAGGCAGTTCGAGATTATTTTCGACACAATATATTTTTGATTCATCGAATTGATCTTTATTTGCAAAAAGTATAAGAAATAAATGTGATATTACTCGTTCGGGATCAAACGGTAAAGGTATAATAAAATATTTTCGATCTTTTATAGTTTTGCTGTGTACAATATTAATTCTTCGGTTACTATATTCCATGTTTTCTTCGAATATGTCATCTATTATTTTCTCGTGGAGTTCTTTAAGTTTATTTTGCCAAAAAAATGTAACAATATTTTTGATGGATTTGTCTAATAAGTCCGTATTCGATGTTTCAATTTTTGAATAATCGATTATTGATTTAGTTCTATACAGTTCGATAAACTTGTCAAGTTCTTCGGACATTTTTTCTATATTTTCTTCATCGTCGTCTTCGTTTTCTTGAGTTTCCGTGTCATCTTCATTCGATGCATGTAATGAGATTTTTGATTGAAAGTTTGCACAATCCTTGAAATGGTTAATCTTTATCCTTGAGAGGGCATCTGCATTTCTGTTTATTTTTCCTGCGCGATGTTCTATTTTATAATTGTATTCTTCGAGCTTTAGGCGCCAACGCGCTAATCGGCTTCCGGGATCTTTTATCAAGAAAAGCCATGTAAGGGGTCGATGATCGGTAATAAGGGTGAATTTTCGGCCAAAAAGATATGGTCTAAAATGTTTGACTGCCCATACGATAGCTAAAAGTTCTCTCTCTATAGTCGAATATTTTGTTTCGGCACCGCATAATGTTCTGGAGGCATAAGCTATGGGTAAATCTTTCCCAATAGGGCCTTGCGATAGAACGGCTCCAATCGCGAATGCACTAGCGTCAGTTGTTAGTAAAAATGGTTCCTCAAAATTGGGATATATAAGTATTGGATCTGAAGTTAAAATATTTTTGAGTTCGTTAAAGGCTTCTTTGCAATCAGAATTAAAAATAAAAGGTACGTCTTTTTGAAGTAGTTTCGTAAGTGGTTTAGAAATTTTGGCAAAGTTTGGAATAAATCTTCTGTAGTAACCGGCTAGGCCTAAGAATGATTTTATTTCTTTGGTGTTCTTTGGTTCCGGGAAGTTTTTGATGCAAGATATTTTAACTGGATTTGTTTTTACACCATTTTCTGTTACAAGGTGGCCCAAATATGCTACTTCTTTTCTTAAAAATTCGCACTTGTCTGGCTGTATTTTTAAGTTTGCTTTTCGTAACCTTTTAAAAACTTCTGTTAGTCGTGACATGTGATCATGAATAGTGGGTGAGTAGATAATTATGTCATCCATATACACTAAGTATCTTTCGTTTTGTATTCCTAAAAGGATGTTGTCCATTACTCTTTGGAAAGTAGATGGAGCATTCATTAGTCCGAATGGCATGCGCACAAATTCGTAATGTCCATTTTCGACGGAAAAGGCCGTTTTCTGGATGTCTTGTGGCTCGATTTCGATCTGGTGAAATCCAGACGCTAAATCTAGTGTTGTGAAGTATTGGCATCTTCCTAGTTGGTCCAATAGTTCTGATATTTGTGGTAGAGGATAACGGTCTTGTACTGTGAGTTCGTTAAGTTTTCGATAATCAATAACAACTCGCCATTTTTGTTTTCCTGACGCATCTAATTTCTTCGGTACGACCCAGACTGGACTCGACCAGGGCGAGACGCTTTTCTGGATAATTCCTTCTTCTAACATTTTATTAATTTGCGTCTTTACCTCTTCCTTATGTATTTGAGGATATCTATAAGATTTAGTGAAGATAGGTTTAGCGTTGTTTGTTTCGATTTTGTGTTTGATTTCGTTTGTGAAGGTCAGTTTGTCGCCTTCGACATAAAATATATCTGCATATTCAGTACATATATCTAGAATTAGTTCTCGTTCTTCGCAATTTAGATGATCAATTCTTAGTTGTTCTCTAATTATTCGTGTTCTGTCTAGTACGGGTTCTTCAAAATCATTTCCGTTGTAGGATAGGATTGTCTCGGAATTTTTGAAGGGAGCGATTGAAATGTCTGAAAATTCGATTGTCTTCGGCATTGCATGAGCATTTAGGACGGAAGTTAAGAATTCTCATTTTTCGTCTACATGGACTAATGCATGAGGTAATCTTACTTTTTCTATTTCTTGAGCTGATAATATGGCATCTGTATTCGATAAGTTGCATTTTAATTTGCATATTTGTTCGGTCCGGCTGTCAATGGTAATTCTGTTTGTTCCTTTTATTCGTTTTCTCTCCGGACTTTCAAGATTTTTGTCTTGATCTCGGTTTTTTATGATAGTGTATTTTTCATTTATAGGGTTTTGGTATTTTAAATTTGATTCCTGTTTAGAATCTGATTTAATTTTTGTTTTAGGTTCGTTTTGTCTTGTTTCTGTAGGGTGTGTCGGTATTTTGTCTTAAGGTGTGTTTGTCTCGTGTCCTACTTTGTGAAGGGTGACAGTTTTAAAATTTGTATGCAACTGTCGGGATTTAAGATCTATTACGCATTCATAATGATCTAGAAAGTCTAGGCCTATTATGCCATCGAAATCAATGTCTAAATTGAAAATAAAGGCTTTTTTGAGGATTATTGTCAGTGAAGGGAATCAGGACAGATTCTGTTATCAAAAATTTTTGATCGGTTATACCTTGAATAGTAACGTTTTCAGGAAATCTATTATGATAATTTCGTGCTGTGTTTTCTTTGAAAACAGTGATTCCAGCACCTGTGTCGATTAAAAGTTTAAAAGTGTTGGTAGCATCGTTAATATAATATAAATTTTTGGAACTCATTGTATGAAATGGGGTTACATGAATGTCTGTTCGGGAAAATTGAGGTCCGGATGAAAGTCGTCCAAGTTGAGTGCTTGAATTTGTTCTTGGATATTCGTAATATCCGTTGAGTGGTTCGTATGATTGGGAGGATGATTTTGATTCGGAAGTGAAAGAAAATTTTGATAATCTTGTGTGTTATTGGTTTCGTAAAAGTTATCAGTTTGTGGATTATTTTCTGTATAATAATCTGTGTCATAGTTTTCATAGTTATCGGTATTATAATAATTATCTGTGTAGTAATCATCTGTATAATAGTTAGTCGTTATTTCGTTAGGGTATTCGTTTAAGACATGTGCCCGTTGGAAGTTTGGGTTTCTTTGAATAACAGATGGACGATTTTGATTTTGAGATGAAAAGGAAGGTCTCTGTTGGTTGAAATTTGGATTGTTGGAAGAATATTGATTCCTATTAGGGTTCTGATTGTTTTGATAGTTATTAGGTCCATTATTATATTGGTTTTGGTAACCGTGTGGCCTAGAAAAAGTTTGGTTTGGCTTTACGAAACGTGAAGAGCGGCATTCAGTATTTAGAGGACCAATGCGGCCACAATTTGTACATTTTGTAAACTGAGATAAGGGTCTTCTCATTGGTTGAGAGGGTTTAGGAATAGTTGATCTAGAATTAGATTTTTGTTCTTCAAAATATGACAATTGAAGTTCACGTCTAATACGATTGCTTGCTTCAATGAGATCTTTTGGATTACTAGCCCTAATAATTTGTCCTAGACGGGGTTCTAAACCGGTTAAAAGTGTGTTTAGGGCCATGGTATCTATTAAGTCACATTGGGCGGTTTTTTGATCTGGGGATAAATTTGCTATTTGGATCGAGGCGTGCATTTTTGCATTCAGAACTTGTAAGCGGTTAAAGAAAGTTAGAGGAGATTCGTTAGATAGTTGTCTTAGTCTTTGTAAGTCTTGTATTAAGGAGGTCAGGTCTCTACTGTCTCCGAAATGTAGATTTAATAATTGTTTTATTTCTGTATAGGAAAGTGGTTTTCTAGAATTAATAAGCTGTGCAGCTTAACCTTTGAGTTTATTTTTTACGTGAATCGTTAATAGAACGCGCTGATCGCCTGTGGCCATTTTAAAGACACAGTCGCACGCATCTAAAAATGTAGAAAGAGAAATCGGATCGCCTTCAAATTCTGGGATAATGGAAAATATTTCCGAAAGCTTGTATTATGGTTCGATTTCTTGTTGAGTTTGGGAACGTGTCTTGGGCATTTTTCGAGATATTTTGAA